>NQII01001393.1:430440-489040 GCA_002778355.1 Clitarchus hookeri
CCAGTGAGTGAAGGAGTTCACACAATAAAATTGCTATACTGTTGATTGTTCGAAGTATCCTCACTTTTTTTAAATCCAACCTTTGGAAATTCACTCTACATAAAACGTGTTCGATTGTTTCCTAAATATGTCACGTATCACAAGCGGTTTTTACTTCTCTTATGATTAGTGTTTTATTTTTGATTAGACATTAGACATCTTCTTATAATTTATCTGTAAATAATATATTATTTATTCTATTATTGATACAAATAACAGAATGAGAAGATTTAAACGTTGGTAAATTCAAGTAAAAAATAGTTTTCATATAAACTACTATTAATCTGAATGCAAACAAATATGAAGCGTTTTCACATTGGTGAAATTTTCTTGATTATTAAGCTTCGCTTACGTGATGCTGAAAAATATTTTAAAAGTATAAATTAAAATACTTCAGAAAAGTTGGAAGTAACCATAAATGGATATTACACGAAAGTAATCAGTATATATTTTTCCAACGCANAAATACTTCAGAAAAGTTGGAAGTAACCATAAATGGATATTACACGAAAGTAATCAGTATATATTTTTCCAACGCATTGCACTGCCTACAGCAGTGGGAATATTTCGGAGGTCTAAAATTAAGCAATTACGGAAAATCATACATTTAAATAAACTTATTAAAAATTCTCTTTTTCTAATCATGCACTGTCATTTTAATTTATACCAACTTCCTTCAATATAAAACTGGAAATTCCCAGAACAAAAATAAGAAGAAAAAAACATTTGTTTTAATTTTTATCAAATACAGCTCACACACTAAGATACGTTTCTGTTGGCAAAATTTAAGTAATAATATGCATAGCTATTGTGGTAGGTGAATTATGGAAGCCTTCCTCTTAATGCTTAATGCTTACTGCCTTACTTGTTTTATGTAAACCCCTTAACGAGTAACGGTAAACCAAAATATACATTTCCAGTGGATTATTTTCTTTGCACAATATTGCAACAGCTCTTTATTCACAGAAGTCTTACAAATTTTCGTTTCCTATGATATATGAACGGAGTAAATATTTAACAAAACTATCGGAAAACGTCTGAAGAACAGCAAACATGGTTATTTTATCAAACTAACTGCCTTGACCGCGGTACGTTGTGTAAATAAAAAGTTCGCGTGATTGTTAAAATACTACGCCACCCATCCTATTTTCACAGAATTTCCAAAGGTTAATAAGTTATCTGCAGGCCACACATTAGCGCAATGATAATTTAAACGGAACAGGCAGATAACACATTATTTATGAGGTCACCAGAGAACAACAGTTACTTGGGCATTATTTTATGAAACAGACCAGCGAAACTTGCTGTTTGAATGCGGTAGTATAAATACTGTGATTAATGTTGTTATTTGAAGAAATTATGGAGAATTGTGCAATGGAGCATACTAGCGTATAATCCCTTTTTGAATTTTTTTTTAAGTCGACTTCTTTATACCCACACTATTTGCATTTTAAATTTTAAGCATAAAGCGTTGGTTTTACAACCACCAAGTTGCTACACTCCATGCTACGAAACACGTAGGTATTTAGTGGCCGTCGTCTAGCTAGGATCCCAAACAACTCACAGAGATCCAGTCATGTAGTTGTCATTTTAAAAATGTTCATAATTTTTTTAATGGTCTCTGGTTATGAACAGCACTTAAGAAATTTTTCACGTACGAAATATATTTCTTCTGGTTTTTTATTTTCGTTTCTAATGTGTATCTATATTTTTTATGTGGGAAAGGTACTAGAACGGGTATGTCACAATAATATATATGGATGGGATTTCTGGACCAGGCTACCTGAAAGACTTTAGTGACACGCAGTTCACATTTGGTTTTCATTTTTCACGACAAAATGGTTGGGTCACCTCTGGGAATCTCGAAAGGCGAGTCGACTCATGAACGACTGCACGTCAGTTAAGTGCCGCGGGAATAGAGGCAATAAAGAATGTGGATCGCGTACCTTAACACTCCTCCCGTTCCCAAGGCATTGTACACGCAAAATACTCCTAGCCAGATGGCGCCTTTAATATTCAGGAGTGCAGAAATTGCCAATTTTGATGGGCGAAAAGAAAACCCACCAACTAGCGGCATCGTCTGGCACGATTACCACATGCGAAAATCCGGGAGTATTGCCACTGAGAATCGAACCCGATTTGCCTACGTGTGAGGCAAGTAGTCTGACCACTATACCACCGCGCTTCTGAAGTAAACGAGACGCCGAGAGTCTTACTTTGTTTGACGCGTGGTTTTACAGTGCTTTAGCATTCGGCAACATGCCACAGAGTGATAACCCTTTGCTCGAGTCGGATGATGGATAAGATGCTTCAGAATGTGCGTACGAGAAGAGAACAGTATGTATTAAACAAAGTACGATTCATTGTAAAATAAACAAGTTAGGATTTGCGAGTGTGGGACTTTGTTTATGATCTGTTCCATTTAGTTGAGTCTTCACAAATCACGTAAAATTCTTCAGTTAATATGTAAATTGTTAGTTCATGCACCTTGTATTACAGCATGTGATTTCAAATGTAAATTTTTTTCCATATACTATTTATTATATTTTTATTTTAAATACTTCTCAAAGTTTTCAATTTTATTCTCTATTAAAATATATTTATAATACAGAATTAATTATCCTAATAATATAAGTAATTTAAAATGGAAGACAACTTCGTTTTTTGGAATGACTGATGGTAAGAACGAGTAGATATGGAAGTGTTTTAATGCGTGATATTTTAACTATAATTATAAAATCATATTTATATATCTTATCAACCAGTCGTTCACTTTTCTCATTTATGGACAAAATACAGAAAACTCTAATTAGTTTACCTCGATTATTTCAAAATTAACTTGAACTGAACTTTATTGCTGGTACTTTCACCAAACTTCAATACTTTCTACTGTTTAAAAATTATTTATATAAATATATATATATATTTTTTTTTTTTGTACATGATTACGAGATTGGATGAATGTGTTTATCGGCTGCAATAAATGTTGAAGGTGGAATTACAAATCATGCATAAAATGAATGATAATCAACTTTGAATTATTGTTGTGCATTACAATCAACTCATTAAATTCAAAGCAAGCACCAAAAATACACTCATAAATCACATCACATCGGTTTTCTTATTGTTTTGCGTCACACGTTCTGGAGAGCGTNATAAATCACATCACATCGTTTTTCTTATTGTTTTGCGTCACACGTTCTGGAGAGCGTCACTGCCAGCGCTCGAATATAAGACTTTGATCCATGCATTTCAATGCTTCACTCATACTCGTTGAGGAGGGACGTGCAAACTGTACGTGGTATTCCATGGAATCCCACAGGAAGAAATCGAGTGGCATCCTGTTAGGGGATATGTGAAGCCTTACGTCAGACAACCACGCCCAGTCCATCACTAAGATGTTCGGAAAGGTAGCGCACATCTGTCACCACAGGGCAATTATGCATACAATTAATACATTTTTCTATTCACGGTAAAATCTGTAAGATAACTTGTCCACATGTGTGGTAATTGTGATCGTGCTTTTCAATAATTCATTTTAGGATGGTTTTATTCATGTTCCAAAAAGTGATGTGTGCATTGACTACCGTGGCTCCGAAAAATCGCCGAAGAGTAAATCGTTCATGAACGTCTCGACATCAGGTAACTGGGGAATGGAAGGGCAACGACAACTTCTTTGCAAAGTCTGCGGGTTTTATATGTTGTACGAGCCTACGCCTATACTTTTGAAGTTCAACGCGTTTCCGAACTTCTTTTTTTTTTTTTCTAGAATGTAAAGCTTTCGTCTTGCACGGTGGAGAGATTTCCGAAGGCTGCACCGGCAAAGCGACTGGCGGACTGTTTTTACGCGTTTGTCACTTCCAGGCAATCTGGGTGCTTCACTGGTAACTAAACTCTCATATTAAGGGAGCCGCCTACTTGGAGCTTTTAGGTGCGTTTGAAGCTCAGAAGCAAGCGAGCGATAAGGGCGGCACTGACACACGTTCCTAGTGCCCCGTGACTCCTACGCTCAAGGCGCTGAACTGGCGTGCAGTGTTTCCTTCGTGCTGCGTGTACCTATGTGACTTTAAGCGGAGATCCCTATAATTTTATTGCTCTAAAGTTTGAAGCAAAGTTCAGTGCTTGTCCCTATACTTTATTTGCATGTTTCCGACTAGTATACAATGAGTTACAACGGTGTCAAAACGCCTTTTTTAGCCTTTTTTCCGAAGGAAAATAAGGCTTATGAGATTACTTTCCTGTCTGTGTGTGTAGGTGTGTATGTGTGCGTATGAATTTGTGAGTATGCATATGTGTCTGTGCGTGTGTGACCCTCCTTTCAATTCTTGAACGCTTCAGCTGAATTTCACCAAACTCGGTACACATATAGTACTTAGTAAGAACACCTGACGCTTGTAGTTCTCGAAAACTCTGGGCACTTACTTTCAAAATGGCAGCCATTTTATAATTTAGGGTGAGATGGCATCTCGCGAAACACTCAACCGATTTCAGTTAAATTTTGCACGCTGGCAGAGCATCGTGTAAGCATTTAGTTTTGAGCTGGATATCGTTGTTGGTCCACCATTTTTAAAGAAAGCACAAAAAATATTTCCTACATTATATCTCAAAAACTATTCTACCAACTCTCGCCCAATTTGGTATGTAAGTAAAATGATAGTAGGCTAGGTAAAAGTGAGTAATTGAAATTGATAAGTTACTTATTTTGAAAATGGTGGCTATAAAATATTATAAGTTTGTTTGGCATATCTACCATATCATTTAACCCATTTCGACCAAATTTGATATGCTGAAAGTATTTATTATAAGCATTATAAATGCTAATACATAGCCACTTTTGTCAACTATTTTGTAAGATAGCACTACACAAGTAAATAAATAAAATTTTTATGTCATATATCAATAAAATTTTAACAGATTACTACCAAATTTGGCAAACAAGTAGTACTGCGGCAGATAATGTTAAATAGTATGTTTTAAGTACGTCAGACACTTATTTTCATAACGGCGGTCATATAGACTTTTTAGTTTAGAATGCTACTATGTGAAACAATGTAATTAATTCCATCATAGGTTCATTTGTATGATGGCAGTACTTATTACAACTATAAACTATATTTACACGAATAATATTTTGCCCGTAATTTTGTAAGATAGCAACATACGGATAAATACAATTCTTTATAATATATCTCAAGAGCCAATAAACAAATTCATATAAAATTTCGCAGACCAGTGTATTACTGTGCAGGTGACGTAAAATGGTCGATCTTCTTTTGTCCGTCATTTTGTAAGTAACGCCACATGAAAAAAAAAGTTTTTACGTAATATCTTGGGAAACAATTGACAGGTTACCACCAATTTTGGTAAACAAAATATATCGCAGCCGAAGGTGTAAACTCTTAGGTTTTAAGTAGATCAGGCACTGATCTTAAAAATGGTGGCCATATAAATATTTTAGCTGGTTATAATTTATTAATTACACAAATTCCAACCTAATTTTTTATGCTGGTGTTTTCTATTACAGCCGATATATTTGTATATACAGAGCCTGATTTCTTTGCCATTTTGTATGTTTCCCTACAATCAAAATAATTTTTTTTTCATATACCGGGAAACAATCAACTTATTATGACTAAATTGTAAGAAAAAGAAGCTGTACTGTGGTAGGACATATAAATACATATGTATTTTAATAGTAAGTCACTTATTTTTCAGAATGGCGCCTATGAAATAATTTTAGCGTAGTGTGCTATATCTACGGAACTATGTTATTGATTTTAACTTAACTTTGTATACTGGTGGTATGCAATCATCGAATGTGCTGGGATAGGTCGGGGAATTGGGTGGGATAGGTATTTAAGCGGTATTATTTATTTATAAAAAAATTTTTTTGTGTAGTTAAGAAACGCAACAAGTAGGTAAATAGGTAGCCTACCTGCAACCCTCTATTCTATAGACAAATTTCGTTTTTTGTTTTTTCCACAACTCAAAAAATTAAAATACTATTTCGACGAATAGGGTTTTTTTCTGAATTTACACGCGATTTTTTAGTTTGCCTTCCTTGACTTTAAGGCATTATAAAAATACTACGGTTTAAGTTTTTTTTAAGTTAACCTCGTTTTCTAATGAAACGAACTTCCAGGTAGATATCCAGTTGTCCTTAATATTCTACACGGGTAAGGGGGTGTATGGGGCCTAGCGGTATTTTACTACCCAATTACATTATGGGAAATTGAAAGATTAATGTTTAGTTCATTAAAACGTACTTTTTCTTGAAAAACGCATTTATTAACAAACAAGTACTGTCAAAGAGCATATTTTATCTAGTAACATTGATATTTGTATGATACGTAGTTAACTTCCAATTTCTCTCGTAGAGAGGGAAAAATTGAAAATAAAGGACTCAAAAGGTCGAGATAGCTTGAAAAGAAAGAAGAAATAGCCTACAAGAAATCTTCTAAAATAAGAAACGTACAATATTGAATGTGAATTCAGTTGAACCAAGGAAGTCAGTGATGAAGTATTTATTTCTTATTCAAGTGAAATCAACCTAGAAAATCTGTTTCAGAGCGATGATTCTCAAAGCGTAGAGACCTTTGAGTTTGATCTTTACATTCCACAGGAACATCAGGAGAACAGAAAAAACTACACACTGAACCTGAACCTAAAAAAAGACGATTTCGTCGCTGCTGTTTATGAAGAACAGTAGTACATTGCAACAGTGCTTGATGTGGAGGATGTTGGTGCACCTCCAGGTTCAGTAACTCGCTACTACCATCTCAAGTTCGCTAAAAATATATGAAAAAATTCATTTTTATGGCCAAAATAGGCGAAGTGCCTGTAATATGAGGCGACATTTTGTGTGTCATTGACCACCCCATTCGTGTTGGCTCTAACCATTTTGGCTTTGGCTTTACTACTGACACTCACAATAAAGTTAAAGCTCTATTCCTCAAATATGTTCAGACATACACAAAGGAACATTAGGCAGGAAGATTAGGTCCTATTCAGATGGTCGTTTAGGGCTTGCCCTCCTATACTTGCTTTTTCCGGTGCCTTAAAATATTTTTTTCAATGTCCAATTTACAATCGGAATGGTCAAATTTGTTATTTTACCTGATTAGGGTTTCATTTATGATTCATATTTTCAGTTTTTCTCATTATAAGTGAGTTTGTAATGAGTTTCTCCTATTGTTTCATACGTAAACTAAGTGCCCGGTGTTTCCGTATTTTCCAAAGATTTGAGAGGTTGTAAGACCTATTTATAAACAAGTAAAAAATTCAACTGATGTTTATTATTTGTTCATATATCCTAAACAGTTGATGCTGTAAGTTATAGATTCCACGGTAAAGGGTTTCTATATTTGTTTCGAACATCTTCAAAATGTAAGAAGCTTCTAAAAAAAGTTATAGCGGAAATTTCCTACTGCAAAATATTGTTTTGTGTTCTCTTAATAACACCCAGTTGCCAACAAATTTTATCACAAGTTCCTCATGACTTACAGACCTACCTCCAAAATACCCCCTGGGGGGAAATTTCAATTTTTTTTATTCTTGAAAGTAAGGCCTAACATTTTCAATATATGCTTACTAAAGGCCAATGGGAGTACTTAAGTAGGTAAATAATTATTTTTTCAATTGGAGGAAAATTGCAACTTGTGCACAAGAATTTGAAAAACATACCTGCCAATTCCCGCCTTTTACCATAACATAAAAATTATTTGTCCTCCATTAATAAAGATGTTCAGATGAAAAATATGAAACTTTTGTGCCATATCTCAGGGACCAATCAACCGATTTTCACCACATTATTTACATAAGTCGCGCTATGGTAGGTCACGTAAACCTACATGTTTTAAGTGGCTCAGTCACTTATTTTCAAAATGTCGGCTCTGTAAATATTTTAGATTAGCAAACCCTATCATTCAAAATATTAAACTGATTTAATTCGAAATCGATCCACGTATCCGACCTCCGTAATGTAGCTGATTGCACACTAGCTTATGGTACGATGTTTTCTGGGTTCGAGTCCCGGGTAAGGTACGTATGTATTCGTAATTGCCTCACTACTGTTGCATATGTTTCAGGTTTCATTTCTAATGATATTGCTTCCAACGAAATAAATACTACCTACCAACTCAGTTTTCAAGTACATATTAAAAAATTAATGGCACCCACATTGAGGATATTAGGCTGATTAGTTAAAGCAACAAATTCTTGTTAGCTATGTTGGAGGGCTCGACAATAGCATTTATAATGTGCGTAATGTATTGCGAGTATTATTCGTACCTCGCTTGAAGTGTGTTTGATTTACGTACATTGGTATAATGGAAACACGTTTAGTGGTTTTGTAAAAAAACGAGGATTTCAAACACTGTACAACGCAATTCAAATGACAGATAGGCGGCGTCCTTAAGCACAAAATGGCGGCTTGCCTGGAGGAGTTTATGCATCTGTCAGTCGAGATTTTTACTGCATTGCGGTAAGAGTTGCTCTGACGAAACTCAAAAATACAAAAGGATTTCTTCAGTCAAGATGTCTTTTTGACTTACCACCGTTCGGAACTCTTCGTAGCGGAGAAATATTGAGATCTGGCAATGATATATTCTTTGATTTTTCTTCCTCCACTTGATATATCCATCAGGACAGCTGACATCTGCTAATGAGACGGCTTGGTTACGCAGTCCTATTTCACTTATATGCAAAGTGTAATATGCGTCAAAATTTAAAATATTAAATTGTATTTGAAGGAAGAAAATTCATTCTTATAGAAAATAATATAACATGAATGTATTATAGTAGGTATACGATATTTTATAACACATAGAATTACATAATATTGAATAAAGTATGCAATATTAATATAAAACATAATATATAGTAAGTTATTGGCAAAACGTATTTTTGTAATGTTATGAAATTAAAACAAATTTAAAAATCCGGGGAAAGTAAAAAAATTGGGCAAATACTAATAATTTACGTGTGTATATAGGTATACATTTTGCACAGTGTTCAAAAGTGATGATTTACATATATTTAAAGGAAAATGTTTTTAAGGAAAATGTTTTTGACCAACAATTATTTTTTAAAATTTATGTACGAGTAGCTCATAAAAAATAAAAACAAAAACGACATAAATTCGTAAAAAGTAGTGTGATATCTTTCCAAGAGATGTACATGTACCAAATTATCAGCCCTTTTCTTAAGTGTTATGTAGGGTATGTCATGCCTGCAGAACTGTATAGCCTAAAAACCTACAATTATTCAATTATTTTCCGGCTGTCTGTTTCCAATGGCGGGGTTAGGGGAGTGACAAAAGGTAGGGAGGATAGAAAGCCAAAGTAAGAAGCATAGCAGAAATTTTATTTTAAGTCTGTATCCCTATCAAAGTATAGTAGAGGTTGCCATAGCAAAATTATTATATATAAATTACTATTTAGCCCATCAATGGATTAAATTCAAAATTAACATTTGGGTACACGATATACTTTACGTACCACACATCTGAGAGGACAAAAGCGATAAATACTCTCAAGGTGAAATCTTGAAAAAAAACCTCAAATTATGTAACCTCTCCGGTATACGTATGACTGTATACACTTGTACATCTAGATATATTTAGGGTTTATGTGTATATTGAATACAGTGTAGATACATAGAGTACAACAGATATAGGAACTTATCAGTGGCGGTTCGTACTATAGGGATGAAGGGCTGCAGCGCCCCCCCCCCTCCGATTCGAAATGCTGTTATTTTTTTCAAAAACATATTAAAAATATTTATGAATTATTATATTAATTAGCTTAATTTGCTTATTTGTAACGTCACAAATGTCTGTGGTTTACAAATGACAAAATAAATGGCGGTAATATTTTATTAGTACAGCATGAAAAAGGGGATGAGAATAGAAATTACGATGTTAAAGTAATTTGTTATCAATCATTTTTTTTCGTGACACAAAATTTTAATACAGGATTATTCAAATGGACAGCGCAAAAGTAAAGCTGATTTATCCATGTGCTATCATTTTTTAATAATCCTAAGAATAGGCTTTTCACGATAAAATGAGCACTTTTGACGCCCTAGTTACTTTTTTTCCTATCAGAAATATTTTAACTTTCGTCCACTTTTTAAAATAAATATTGCCATGTAGGTAATAAATACAGTGTATGTATTTCACTGGACTCAAAAGTTATTGTCTTAGTTTAAAATATAATACATTTTTCACTATTCTTCTAAATGAGAGGGCTTCAAATAGTATTCACTTTACCGTGAAAATCCAAGCGAAATGGAAATTTGTAGTTCACTGAATATTTAGTGCTTCCCAAATGTTCGTTAAGGTGAATAACATTTAATTATTTATTTTTCAATCCATTTTTCTATGTTTATTACTAAAATGTTACTGAAATAATTACTTCAAACTTGACTTGAAATATTGGCAAAAGCTATTTCGTTAAGTTTGAAGAATTTTATTACACCATTAATTCCTTCTTTATGCAATCAATTCATGTCTATTATTTACAGATATTTTAAGGAAATATTAAGGCGCACATTGTTACACTGTATGACCATTAATGACACTAGGTAAGTTTTATTTGACCATTTTAATTGACTTCAGTTGATTATGTGCAAGTATTTAGTTGACAATGATGGACATTGGTTAAAGCTGTGTTNCTATAGGGATGAAGGGCTGCAGCGCCCCCCCCCCCTCCGATCCGAAATGCTGTTATTTTTTTCAAAAACATATTAAAAATATTTATGAATTATTAAATTAATTAGCTTAATTTGCTTATTTGTAACGTCACAAATGTCTGTGGTTTACAAATTACAAAATAAATGGCGGTAATATTTTATTAGTACAGCATGAAAAAGGGGATGAGAATAGAAATTACGATGTTAAAGTAATTTTTTATCAATCATTTTTTTTCGTGACACAAAATTTTAATACAGGATTATTCAAATGGACAGCGCAAAAGTAAAGCTGATTTATCCATGTGCTATCATTTTTTAATAATCCTAAGAATAGGCTTTTCACGATAAAATGAGCACTTTTGACGCCCTAGTTACTTTTTTTCCTATCAGAAATATTTTAACTTTCGTCCACTTTTTAAAATAAATATTGCCATGTAGGTAATAAATACAGTGTATGTATTTCACTGGACTCAAAAGTTATTGTCTTAGTTTAAAATATAATACATTTTTCACTATTCTTCTAAATGAGAGGGCTTCAAATAGTATTCACTTTACCGTGAAAATCCAAGCGAAATGGAAATTTGTAGTTCACTGAATATTTAGTGCTTCCCAAATGTTCGTTAAGGTGAATAACATTTAATTATTTATTTTTCAATCCATTTTTCTATGTTTATTACTAAAATGTTACTGAAATAATTACTTCAAACTTGACTTGAAATATTGGCAGAAGCTATTTCGTTAAGTTTGAAGAATTTTATTACACCATTAATTCCTTCTTTATGCAATCAATTCATGTCTATTATTTACAGATATTTTAAGGAAATATTAAGGCGCACATTGTTACACTGTATGACCATTAATGACACTAGGTAAGTTTTATTAGACCATTTTAATTGACTTCAGTTGATTATGTGCAAGTATTTAGTTGACAATGATGGACATTGGTTAAAGCTGTGTTNGACCATTTTAATTGACTTCAGTTGATTATGTGCAAGTATTTAGTTGACAATGATGGACATTGGTTAAAGCTGTGTTATCGTAAAATTATTTTTCATTTTCTTTTCAGTTTCACGAAATCCGAATGTAAATTTTTTTGTTTTGGTTTGTTAAAAAAGTCACTTTCGCAAAATCCTAAAATATTTTAAAGCTTATTTTCAAACTTACAAATATAAAAAAATTACGTATTTCCTTAAACTTACTCTTTCTCCCACTCTCAAATATTCAGTATCACTGTGCAGTCGTAACTGTGCTGAAACCCACGAGCCGCGACTGGAACTTTGTATGTGGCAGATGAACACTCACAAATAGCACAAAAAAATTATATTGCAAAACAACCAGTAATATCACTAGTAAAAATATAAACTGCTTCTGGAAATAATTTACTCAGCAGAGACTCCGTAAGAAAATGTGAAATTTAATTAGTATTATTGTAATCAAATTAATTCTTTTAAAAAGGAAAAGTTCAATAAATTTCCAGACGTTATTTTATTCGTGACCTCAACAATTCCAGCCTCTCTCGTGACTGAAGTGATCCATTTACTTTATGACTGGCAATTAAACTTGCAAACTTCCAGAAAAACATGTTGATTAGTTTGTCAAGAAAAATACTAATAATACCAGTGTATCCATAGTTAAATTAAACATGTTTCAGTTCAACTATTGTTTCAACAATTGTTTGAAATGCTAAAGCACAACGTTATTATACAAGTATTTCATTTCTTTGAATTCTAACAATTTTGTNTCAACAATTGTTTGAAATGCTAAAGCACAACGTTATTATACAAGTATTTCATTTCTTTGAATTCTAACAATTTTGAATTCATAATTATTGTCTTACACTACCACATCTGAAAAGCTCATTTAAGCAATGTTATTTATTTACATAGATGGAATTTTCGATTTCGTGACATAGTTTCAGGAAGGCACCTTTCGTTTGATCTTTATAATATGTTTTAATTGACATCTATTAATAATTATAGGTGAATAAATTATTTAATGCGAAAAAGTAATAAAAATTTAGTTTAACAAGTGAATTACCTCTATTAAAGTATAATTTGTTTTAACAAATTTTTTTCACCAGCTGTTAGAACTTANTAGTTTAACAAGTGAATTACCTCTATTAAAGTATAATTTGTTTTAACAAATTTTTTTCACCAGCTGTTAGAACTTAAATTAGAACTGATCAGATTTCGTTGACTTGCCCTTCGTGTAACCGTATTCACGGTCTTTTACTAGGGTGCATTTCGATGTTTAAATTCGAAAATTCTCTTGGATATTTGCGTTTTCAGCTTTATTTCTATTAGTGCTCTACCTATGATTTAATTAATTTATTTACATCTCATAATGTATTGTATAGTCGAAAACTGTACTTTCAATAAGGCTTGGAAAAATACTTTAACATATNTTATTTACATCTCATAATGTATTGTATAGTCGAAAACTGTACTTTCAATAAGGCTTGGAAAAATACTTTAACATATATTTTGAGTTTTTAGTTGGGCTCTGAAAATAAGTATAACATACCTGTCCGTGAGCTTAAATTGCATTAATTTTATANTTATTTACATCTCATAATGTATTGTATAGTCGAAAACTGTACTTTCAATAAGGCTTGGAAAAATACTTTAACATAAATTTTGAGTTTTTAGTTGGGCTCTGAAAATAAGTATAACATACCTGTCCGTGAGCTTAAATTGTNACTTTAACATAAATTTTGAGTTTTTAGTTGGGCTCTGAAAATAAGTATAACATACCTGTCCGTGAGCTTAAATTGTATTTATTTTATACTTAGGCGTAGTATGACATTCAGTAGCGTAACACTACTAGAATATTTTGTTTTCGAAACATTTTGAAAAATAACAGTTGTTAGTTTAACTTTTTTTGGTTGATTNTAACACTACTAGAATATTTTGTTTTCGAAACATTTTGAAAAATAACAGTTGTTAGTTTAACTTTTTTTGGTTGATTATTGTTTTAATCAAATCAAGACACCTAGTAACCCTGCATTCGATTAAATTCTATCATTGGTATTTGTATCTCACATATGCACATTGAGTGACTCCGATGGGAGCAAGTTATGTTTAATAATTTACGAAAAATTCATGAAATCTTCATGGGTTACAGGGTGAGCAAATGGTACCATTAACACAAAGCACAGTTTGATGCTTTTATACCCACAATTATTATATGTTTATTATTTAATCCACTTTTCCAAACAAAAATTGGTACAAAATTGTTAGTAACAATTTGCTAGTAAGAAATGGAGAGTGCAAGACAAATATAACAATTATAGAAATTCGGGAGGACGGAAACACTATGAAGGGAAGTTTAACGCGCAGCTGAGAAAATGTCAGCGTTTCGGCGCAAGAATGATAATGTATGGTTTCTCCAGGTTGAGACAAAATTTGTAACTTGAGGTTAGGAAGTTAAAAAACGTTTTCAGGGTTTCTCGACCTTGAGGTGGCAGAGATAATTTTGGATTTAATACTGGGCCTGCACACACTGCAAACAACATCTCGGTCATCCGTCTCCTCAAACCAGTAACAAGTTGGCCGACTGCCTTCCTCGGCCAAGTCTGTCCATCCGCACGGGGCAGCGGTTGTATAGTGGTTAGACTACTCACCACGTTCGATTCTCGGTGGTGTCGCTCCCAGATTTCCGCAAGTGGGATTCGTACCGGATGATACCGGTGGTCAGTGGGTTTTCTCGGGGATCTCCCGTTTCCCNTGGTCAGTGGGTTTTCTCGGGGATCTCCCGTTTCCCCGCCCTTGCATTCCGGCGCCTCTCCATATTAACTTCACCCTCTCAGCTCTCAAGACCTCAATGTAAAGAGCCGTGCAATCCTCTCCACTCCACTCCGTTCATCCGCCTTTCCTTCACAAAATCGAGTGACGTTAAGGGCGCTGCCTACTTGAAGCATTTGACCGCGTTTGCAGTAGGGAAGCGTGGGAGCGATAAAGGTGAAACTGATAGGCTCACCTAGTGCCCCATAACTATTATGTGCAAGTCTCTGAACTGACGTGCTGCGTGCACCTATAAGACTTTAAGCTGTTACTCTAACATTTTATTGGTNCCGCCCTTGCATTCCGGCGCCTCTCCATATTAACTTCACCCTCTCAGCTCTCAAGACCTCAATGTAAAGAGCCGTCCAATCCTCTCCACTCCACTCCGTTCATCCGCCTTTCCTTCACAAAATCGAGTGACGTTAAGGGCGCTGCCTACTTGAAGCATTTGACCGCGTTTGCAGTAGGGAAGCGTGGGAGCGATAAAGGTGAAACTGATAGGCTCACCTAGTGCCCCATAACTCTTATGTGCAAGTCTCTGAACTGACGTGCTGCGTGCACCTATAAGACTTTAAGCTGTTACTCTAACATTTTATTGGTGGAAAGTCTGCAGCAAAGATCAGTTCAGGTCTCTATAATTGATTCGCTTATTTTCAACCAGTAGGTATATTATGAGATACAGCTGTGCGTTAATGTCATTAAAGGTCATGGGCACATGGGAAATGTCATGGGTCAAGGTCACCGGCATCCAACATGGCCGCAACCGACCGGAATGGCAGAGCATGAACGGCGCCTTGCGCCTGTGCCCCGTACTCTCTATGTCCCATTTAGAATACATTATGCCCGACTCATCCAAATTATAGTACTCAAAATATATATATTTCTTCCTTCTCTTGGATGAATCTCCACTCCATGCCGAGTTCTGCTTTCTCTCCTTACTGCGAAAGGAATCACGAAGATACTTCCATTTTAGCTGTAATTCTTTTTCTGTGACATAAAGAAACCACTTTTGTATTTACCTCCCCTTGAGTATTATTTTACGTGTATTACCAAGTTATATTTAATATACTTCTAATAAGTTTACTTTTATTATACCATATATAATTCCTTTTAAACATTAATGTATTTTACGAATCTTCACACTACGCAATTCCGAGATGATACCATTATCAGTTTCTAGGAGGACATGTTAAGTAGCAGTATCCTCAGATAGTTCTGGTTCGCAAACATTTCGAATTACTCTTCTACCAGCATCACAAGTTCATCTGCTTCTTGTAACGAGACAACCTTCTTCTTCGTCTTTATCAAGACGCGGCTTGATGCTACTGTGCCCGAATTTAGATATGTTGTAACTCATTCTCGACGTTCGGCGATGAACTGATAGAATCCTCATTGGTAACTCTCATTATATAGGGGCCAGTCCTCAACAAACTTAAAAAAACGTACTTTTCTTTCCAGCGCAAGGCACACAGACTCTTGAAATCTGATAATGTTGAGTCCATGTTGACGTGATCATCGTAAATGTGTCGCAAACTTATACCATCTATGTGGAACAACACCAACATGTATACATATTCGCGGAGCAGCTGTTTGGGTATGCGCTAATAAGTCTGGCTGAGGTACACGCAGTCCACCTTTGCGTGCCGCCCCATGCTAAAGTTCTCATGAACACCCTTTTGTTTCTTGCAGGCAATGTCATTGAAGACCAATATCGATTTTACCAATGCTTCGCTAGGAGGCACGATGGCTTCGTTATCACTGTAAGGAAAAAACCTACACCATCCACGGCCTGTAGCACTCGTACCAATCGTTGGTATTTCGGTTGCTGAAGCGATTTTGTATATACGCACACATTCTCGAACCGAATGGCATTCTCTTCTTTCAGCAGGTCCAGTGGGACGCATTTTTTCCCACAATTTGATGTTCCAACGATGATGGATCTCAATCTATCCGGAAATAGGCTTCTATGTCGTAATTCGTGATAAATATTTTTATTTTCATGATGAATGTGTTTGGGTAATATGTATGTTACAACTACTATCTTGCGGAGTGAAGGCGGAGCTTATAGCTGAAATGATTGCGGATCTGGTTGTGCAGCTGATTGGGGAGCGGCTTGCGGAGCCGAATACAGAGTGTCCGGAACCAATTGTGGAGTGTGCGGAGCCGATTGTGGAGTGTGCGGAGATTGCACAGAATTAGTGCTACAAATTTTAGAATGTCACTTCAAAATATCACTCTACGTAAACTTACTCTGTCACAGTTTGCCCTCAAATGTCATACTTTATATTTTCATTTTGCAGGTCGTCATTTCATGTTTGGACAAATTGAGCAAAGCTGTAAATGCTTTACCACAGAAGCGATGAAGCAGATGCATCATTAGCACTTTACAACCATACTGTTCCAAGTCTAGAATGAAACTGTTACATAAAAGTATAAGAGAGTATATTTATACATTTATCGCTCAGTTTACGCGATGCCTTGAAGAGGTAAGACCGTAATTGGAAGCCGGGTCGTCGATACGCTGATCAACAATCTACTGTTCGAGGAGTACATTCCCGGATATGAGTTCTGTGGGCCGGGAACCATGCTAGCTAAAGCGCTGTTACGCGGAGGCACAGGTTTCCATGCACTAGACGAGGCGTGCAAGAAGCACGATAACGCTTTCTCCCTAAACAAGGATATATAAACCGGAGACCAGGCAAACAATATACTTGAACATAAAGCTGACGAAATAAGTAAATGATCAGACACCGGACTCGGAGAAAAATATCTGCCTGGGGCTTATCCAACTTGATGAAGGCCAAGCTGATAATGGGAATGGGTGATAAGAGCAAGAGAAAGGCGCAGGTTAATATGGGAACAAGCACAGAGAGCAAGAGAAAGGTACAAGTGAAACGAAAAGCAGCGACAAAGGGAAGAAAAACATGCAAGATTAAGAGAACATCTACAT
Organism: Clitarchus hookeri; assembly: GCA_002778355.1. Taxonomy (NCBI): domain Eukaryota; kingdom Metazoa; phylum Arthropoda; class Insecta; order Phasmatodea; family Phasmatidae; genus Clitarchus; species Clitarchus hookeri. The sequence goes on from NQII01001393.1 coordinate 447,904, forward strand.
AAGAATTTTTCACATTGCTTTTGCCTCCACTTGGGGTCCTCGGGAGACTAATCGGAGCCCCGAGTGGTATCGTCCGATCCGTCAACACAGAATCGAAGGAACGTTAGCAGTTGTCTGAGGCCCTAAGACATAACGAAAATATGGAAGCCATCGCCATGGGGGAAAAAAAATGGCCAAGGCCTCTATCTAAGGCAATACCCAGTAGGAGGCAGAAATGTGCAAAAACGACACAGCAGGAAGAGGCAGTAATGAAATCTCAACTGAAACGACCGCTCACGAACGTGGAATTGGATCTGTTTGCACGCAAATTGAAGATGCGACATTTCAGGGGAGAGTTTATGATAGGTGATAAGCCCTCTACACCAAAGAGAGACGAATGTGCCTTAATTTATCGGGAGACAGGAGCCGGGNGTTTATGATAGGTGATAAGCCCTCTACACCAAAGAGAGACGAATGTGCCTTAATTTATCGGGAGACAGGAGCCGGGCCCGCTACACACTAGGTAGCTTATGTAAAATAGTGGAAACGTTCAGATTATTTTGACAGTTTTGGGAATTAACGTCCTCCACCCGAACTACGATGGTACCTGAAAGGAACGAAACTGACATAAAACTGTGAGATGGGGCAGATGCCTAACACATGGAACTGTGGAAATTTGGGTCTTTGCTTCCTGGTTCGTTAGTACAAGTAATTTTATAAATTGGCCATACATCGACAGGAAACCATCAGTCAAGTCGATAATGCTCACCTTGACGGATCGTAGCTCCGAGCTGCGTGCGGTACATTTTCCACCACTCGACCTGGAGGGGTAGTGGTGCATAAGACTTGTCGATCTTCAAACCTACAATGCGATAACGAACACCGATAAAAAAACAGCAAAGTGTACCTCATAAAAAGTGATAATGTCTCCCATTAAGTATCGCTGACCATTGGCTCTTATGAAATAGATGAGATTGCAAGGTACATGAAGAAACACTTTCCCCCTNCCATTAAGTATCGCTGACCATTGGCTCTTATGAAATAGATGAGATTGCAAGGTACATGAAGAAACACTTTCCCCCTACACGGAATTTGAAAAAAATGGGAATCCCAATACTCTGAAGAGTGTTATCAGATGCAGCGAAGACATCGACTTTACTCAATAAGATACTATCGGAACGATGCTGGGGTTTGAGCCACACATCTACGAAGCTGGCAAAACACACGATTCGTCGTGACCCGTAAACACATTGCAAAACAACCAGATACGAGTAAAATGCACTTNACTTAAAAAAACGTACTTTTCTTTCCAGCGCAAGGCACACAGACTCTTGAAATCTGATAATGTTGAGTCCATGCTGACGTGATCATCGTAAATGTGTCGCAAACTTATACCATCTATGTGGAACAACACCAACATGTATACATATTCGCGGAGCAGCTGTTTGGGTATGCGCTAATAAGTCTGGCTGAGGTACACGCAGTCCACCTTTGCGTGCCGCCCCATGCTAAAGTTCTCATGAACACCCTTTTGTTTCTTGCAGGCAATGTCATTGAAGACCAATATCGATTTTACCAATGCTTCGCTAGGAGGCACGATGGCTTCGTTATCACTGTAAGGAAAAAACCTACACCATCCACGGCCTGTAGCACTCGTACCAATCGTTGGTATTTCGGTTGCTGAAGCGATTTTGTATATACGCACACANACCATCCACGGCCTGTAGCACTCGTACCAATCGTTGGTATTTCGGTTGCTGAAGCGATTTTGTATATACGCACACGTTCTCGAACCGAATGCCATTCTCTTCCTTCAGCAGGTCCAGTGGGACGCATTTTTTCCCACAATTTGATGTTCCAACGATGATGCATCTCAAACTATCCGGAAATAGGCTTCTATGTCGTAATTCGTGATAAATATTTTTATTTTCATGATGAATGTGTTTGGGTAATATGTATGTTACAACTACTATATTGCGGAGTGAAGGCGGAGCTTATAGCTGAAATGATTGCGGATCCGGTTGTGCAGCTGATTGGGGAGCGGCTTGCGGAGCCGAATACAGAGTGTTCGGAACCAATTGTGGAGTGTGCGGAGCCGATTGTGGAGTGTGCGTAGATTGCACAGAATTAGTGCTACAAATTTTAGAATGTCTCTTCAAAATATCACTCTACGTAAACTTACTCTGTCACAGTTTGCCCTCAAATGTCATACTTAATATTTTCATTTTGCAGGTCGTCATTTCATGTTTGGACAAATTGAGCAAAGCTGTAAATGCTTTACCACAGAAGCGATGAAGCAGATGCATCATTAGCACTTTACAACCATACTGTTCCAAGTCTAGAATGAAACTGTTACATAAAAGTATAAGAGAGTATATTTATACATTTATCGCTCAGTTTACGCGATGCCTTGAAGAGGTAAGACCGTAATTGGAAGCCGGGTCGTCGATACGCTGATCAACAATCTACTGTTCGAGGAGTACATTCCCGGATATGAGTTCTGCGGGCCGGGAACCATGCTAGCTAAAGCGCTGTTACGCGGAGGCACAGGTTTCCATGCACTAGACGAGGCGTGCAAGAAGCACGATAACGCTTTCTCCCTAAACAAGGATATATAAACCGGAGACCAGGCAAACAATATACTTGCACAGAAAGCTGACGAAATAAGTAAATGATCAGACACCAGACTCGGAGAAAAATATCTGCCCGGGGCTTATCCAACTTGATGAAGGCCAAGCTGATAATGGGAATGGGTGATAAGAGCAAGAGAAAGGCGCAGGTTAATATGGGAACAAGCACAGAGAGCAAGAGAAAGGTACAAGTGAAACGAAAAGCAGCGACAAAGGGAAGAAAAACATGCAAGATTAAGAGAACATCTACATAAGAATTTTTCACATTGCTTTTGCCTCCACTTGGGGTCCTCGGGAGACTAATCGGAGCCCCGAGTGGTATCGTCTGATCCGTCAACACAGAATCGAAGGAACGTTAGCAGTTGTCTGAGGCCCTAAGACATAACGAAAATATGGAAGCCATCGCCATGGGGGAAATAAATGGCCAAGGCCTCTATCTAAGGCAATACCCAGTAGGAGGCAGAAATGTGCAAAAAAGACACAGCAGGAAGAGGCAGTAATGAAAGCTCAACTGAAACGACCGCTCACGAACGTGGAATTGGATCTGTTTGCACGCAAATTGAAGATGCGACATTTCAGGGGAGTGTTTATGATAGGTGATAAGCCCTCTACACCAAAGAGAGACGAATGTGCCTTAATTTATCGGGAGACAGGAGCCGGGCCCGCTACACACTAGGTAGCTTATGTAAAATAGTGGAAACGTTCAGATTATTTTGACAGTTTTGGGAATTAACGTCCTCCACCCGAACTACGATGGTACCTGAAAGGAACGAAACTGACATAAAACTGTGAGATGGGGCAGATGCCTAACACATGGAACTGTGGAAATTTGGGTCTTTGCTTCCTGGTTCGTTAGTACAAGTAATTTTATAAATTGGCTATACATCGACAGGAAACCATCAGTCAAGTCGATAATGCTCACCTTGACGGATCGTAGCTCCGAGCTGCGTGCGGTACATTTTCCACCACTCGACCTGGAGGGGTAGTGGTGCATAAGACTTGTCGATCTTCAAACCTACAATGCGATAACGAACACCGATAAAAAAACAGCAAAGTGTACCTCATAAAAAGTGATAATGTCTCCCATTAAGTATCGCTGACCATTGGCTCTTATGAAATAGATGAGATTGCAAGGTACATGAAGAAACACTTTCCCCCGACACGGAATTTGAAAAAAATGGGAATCCCAATACTCTGAAGAGTGTTATCAGATGCAGCGAAGACATCGACTTTACTAAATAAGATACTATCGGAACGATGCTGGGGTTTGAGCCACACATCTATGAAGCTGGCAAAACACACGATTCGTCGTGACCCGTAAACACATTGCAAAACAACCAGATACGAGTAAAATGCACTTTAGCTTGTGGCACATAACTCAATAGCCGGACGAAAAATACGCTGCACGAATTTTCGCCTATGGTCCCTCCAGGTTTTAAACTGGTCGTAGGACCGCAAAGCACCATTTATGTTCGGGTCATCGTGAAGAGAGCTCACGAGGTGGTCGTGACAATTGTCGACCAGCACAGAGGGTTGGTGAACTTCAAAACGAATAAATTACACTATACCTGCATTTGAGTAGATGAGAATAACATTTACGGCGAGCAGAAACAATAAAACAAAGTGTCGTGCAAAACCTGAACTCAGTACGCCACAAGTCAATCGCCATGGAATATTACCTAAACATCGATGAACCAGTAGTTTTTGAAGACAGTGTGACGAAAGTATAAATTCATGCATACCTGCCATTCCTAATCCAACCATGCACACTATTATCGGAAGTTCGGATATCAGTCCAACACCAAGATATCTGATCTCTTCATTTCCAGTCTTTCCTGCGAAGTAGGGGGACTCTGACGAAATAAGATGGATCCAACATAGCATCCACGAAAATAACCAGCAATGGAATTCTTCACCTAATCGATCGCATCGCGTATTTTCTCAACGGTGTCGAGGTGGGCCAGTCGCAATATATGGGCATAAATTCAGCAATAAAAAATTACCTTTGGCTCATGCCAAATGAGTTGTCTGCAGCCAAGATGGCAGGNGATATCTGATCTCTTCATTTCCAGTCTTTCCTGCGAAGTAGGGGGACTCTGACGAAATAAGATGGATCCAACATAACATCCACGAAAATAACCAGCAATGGAATTCTTCACCTAATCGATCGCATCGCGTATTTTCTCAACGGTGTCGAGGTGGGCCAGTCGCAAGANTCCAGTCTTTCCTGCGAAGTAGGGGGACTCTGACGAAATAAGATGGATCCAACATAGCATCCACGAAAATAACCAGCAATGGAATTCTTCACCTAATCGATCGCATCGCGTATTTTCTCAACGGTGTCGAGGTGGGCCAGTCGCAAGATATGGGCATAAATTCAGCAATAAAAAATTACCTTTGGCTCATGCCAAATGAGTTGTCTGCAGCCAAGATGGCAGGCTGGGGAATCGAAGATGACTTCAGTGTCCCTATATACCCTGGAGGCAAGTTCGAAGTGTGCATCCCGCTCTCCATGCTATTGGGATTTTCCGAAAAGTACAAACGAGTTACCTTCAGTTCGAAGCAGGAATTGGTGCTGCTTCCAGCCAGTACACACGTGGACACCATCGTAGGTACGGGAGAAATCCTGGAGACAGGGTAACTGAAACTACAGTATATATAATGGATGCTGCCTCATGTGCATTTGAGCACTGCTGAACGTATCAAGATGCTAGAGAATGTGGAAGATGAAAAAAACATAGATGTGGCTGTCAGGTCGTNTTGAGCACTGCTGAACGTATCAAGATGCTAGAGAATGTGGAAGATGAAAAAAACATAGATGTGGCTGTCAGGTCGTGGAGTCTGGAGACATACCCCGTATTGCCAGCAAGTCAGCGCATCAACTGGATGATGAAGTCCAGCTTTGCTTCTGAGAAACTGCGGTAAATCATTGTTGGGATACAGACCGGAAGATTGCACAATACCAGAATGAGTCGTTCGCAGTTCGACACATGCCAAATAAAAAAATGGGAAAATATTTTTGAATAGCGAAAGCTATCCGTACGTTGTCATGAATATAAACTTTGAAAATGGGCAGTACCTGCTAGCATATCAAATGTACGCTGAATTCCAAAATGTATATTATGTACGCCTCCAATCCACGATACTGAGCCGTGATACTTTCAAGACTTTGGCCATGCTCATTGTATTCGATGTGAGTAAACAGAACTAGCGCATTACCTCAAATGTAATCGACTGCAGAATTAGATTTTTGACTCATTAAAATATACCTGCAAACACATACGCATTCTGCATGATACTTCACGATCGGCTTGTACCGTACAATTGCCGAGACAAGACCATCAAAATACTGTCGTGAGTGCAGCTCAGAATATATAAGCATAACTGTTCGTACACTGGAACTGTTTATTCGTCTTCGAGCATCGCCATATTCAAGGTTCAAGAAGGTGCTGAAATGGCATAATGGATGGCCATATGTCAAGTGGTGGGGTTTCCCAGCCTTCTACNTTCAAGGTTCAAGAAGGTGCTGAAATGGCATAATGGATGGCCATATGTCAAGTGGTGGGGTTTCCCAGCCTTCTACAATTCCTGGGTCGACGATGCGGACATCGAGTGGTGAACACAGAAGATTGCTATTAATTAACCTGTGTACGGTACATGTTTTTCCTCATTTTGTACATTACTAAATAAAATTAGTTAAAAAAAATATTTTGTGTTTTATTTATTTTAAAATACCCCCGCTTTATATAAAGCATTATTTTAAATAACAAAGACGTACATTGAAAAATACAACAAAAAATTAAATATGACAATTTACATTCTTTGCAGGAATGGTCCTTGTCACCATTCGGTACATTCCGATAGCAGGCATCATTATCGAGAAATTAGTGCTACGAAGACATTGAAAAATATAATCCAATAAGGAGGGCACTGAGAGCACCACATATACATTCAAAACATAAACAAATATGGCTGCCACCTTGTGGCTAAATCGAATAATCGCCTGGTGGCGATATCGATTAATAATATACTAGCGCCAGCTAGGTTATGCAAATGTAAAGATATGAAATCCAAGATGGCCGACTCCNAGTAAAGATATGAAATCCAAGATGGCCGACTCCTGAAAGGCATTAACAAAGGAGAAACGAAAAAACCAAGATGACTGCGTACGACGAAATTAGTAATGGTGAGAAGAATGTTAAGACNTTCAAGGTTCAAGAAGGTGCTGAAATGGCATAATGGATGGCCATATGTCAAGTGGTGGGGTTTCCCAGCCTTCTAGAATTCCTGGGTCGACGATGCGGACATCGAGTGGTGAACACAGAAGATTGCTATTAATTAACCTGTGTACGGTACATGTTTTTCCTCATTTTGTACATTACTAAATAAAATTAGATAAAAATATATTTTGTGTTTTATTTATTTTAAAATACCCCCGCTTTATATAAAGCATTATTTTAAATAACAAAGACGTACATTGAAAAATACAACAAAAAATTAAATATGACAATTTACATTCTTTGCAGGAATGGTCCTTGTCACCATTCGGTACATTCCGATAGCAGGCAGCATTATCGAGAAATTAGTGCTACGAAAACATTGAAAAATATAATCCAATAAGGAGGGCACTGAGAGCACCACATATACATTCAAAACATAAACAAATATGGCTGCCACCTTGTGGCTAAATCGAATAATCGCCTGGTGGCGATATCGATTAATAATATACTAGCGCCAGCTAGGTTATGCAAATGTAAAGATATGAAATCCAAGATGGCCGACTCCTGAAAGGTATTAACAAAGGAGAAACGAAAAAACCAAGATGACTGCGTACGACGAAATTAGTAATGGTGAGAAGAATGTTAAGACNATTAACAAAGGAGAAACGAAAAAACCAAGATGACTGCGTACGACGAAATTAGTAATGGTGAGAAGAATGTTAAGACAATGTAATTTATTGGAAGGGGGTCAGTCGTCTGTTGGCCATTGTGCTGGAGGTACCTCCGGAAATGCAGGTTTTTAAAAATAATTTTTTAAATATTTTTAATAGATTTAAAAAAATTAATTTTTTTATTATAATATTTAATAATAATTTTTAAATTTTTTTAATAATAATATTTTTTTTCTAATAANAAAAATTAATTTTTTTATTATAATATTTAATAATAATTTTTAAATTTTTTTAATAATAATATTTTTTTTCTAATAAAATTTTTAATACATTTTTAGGGATTTTTTTTGTGTTTCAAAGTTTAGAGGTCACTGGATAAAGGTCAAAGGTCAAGGCTGAGGTCAAGATCACCGGAANTTTCAAAGTTTAGAGGTCACTGGATAAAGGTCAAAGGTCAAGGCTGAGGTCAAGATCACCGGAATGCAACATGGTGTACAATATGGCCGCCGGGCGACCGTAATGACAGAGCATGAACACCTCCACCGCCTTTAGCCTTTGCCCCAATGTTGGCAATTTAATTCTACTAATACCACATGCCAGAAGGTGCCAATCATTTCATTCCTTTGTTACAAAACTTTATAGGAATTTTNAAAAATTAATTTTTTTATTATAATATTTAATAATAATTTTTAAATTTTTTTAATAATAATATTTTTTTTCTAATAACATTTTTAATACATTTTTTGGGATTTTTTGGGTTTCAAAGTTTAGAGGTCACTGGATAAAGGTCAAAGGTCAAGGCTGAGGTCAAGATCACCGGCATGCAACATGGTGTACAATATGGCCGCCGGGCGACCGTAATGACAGAGCATGAACACCTCCACCGCCTTTAGCCTTTGCCCCAATGTTGGCAATTTAATTCTACTAATACCACATGCCAGAAGGTGCCAATCATTTCATTCCTTTGTTACAAAACTTTATAGGAATTTTAGAACCGATTTGCAATATGACTGACAATGTGGTGTCATTCACAGATTTAAATAACACAACTTTTCCATTAATATATTTGTGGCTAAAATGTTATTTCTAGCACTTCACTCAATTTATCGAAAAATATCACCTAAACGTTTTTATTCTGACCCCGATCTGCAATGAAATTCATTGTGTATCTGGTGTGGGTTTCGGAAAGCTTCACTTAAAATTCTTCTTTATCCACTAGGGATTTCGCTTTTTAGTATTTGAAATGAATCAGAAACACTGGGCTGGAAAGAGTTTCGAAATTTGCCTCATTGATGGCATCTCAGATTAATCTTAAGAAACTCTTCATGATATACCACTAATCATTCCACTGTTAGGTTACAACAACGGTTTGTGAGTGTATAAATACGGTTGCAAATGAAGGATACAAGTTTACCGAATAATAAATAGTTTTATGTGTTTTTTGCGATATGCCAGTAAGCTCATCTGCAGGTACCTTACATAAGAAATTTAAAAAACCTGCTATTTAAGAAAACATATTGGTTACCCCTGTTTTAAACTTCGAACTTAGTTTTTTGGAAGTAACATCTTACCACAATTCGTAATTGATGTTTCCAAAAAACGTTTAAGCATAGTTTTACTTAGAGCCACTAACTATTGTGGTTTACCTTGGGTTTTAATATAAACCTATTACTCAAATTATGATTGAGATATAAGAGGTCAAATTGTTATGATCCTGTATCNCCTTGGGTTTTAATATAAACCTATTACTCAAATTATGATTGAGATATAAGAGGTCAAATTGTTATGATCCTGTATCTGAAATGAATAAAAAAAAACAATACATCAACTGCCGGTTTTTGATACAAAATGAATTTTTTTATTTTGGATAATTTATCATGTAAGTTTATTATGCGTATATAAAGTAGTGAAGCAAACTATAAGAAATGGTTTCACTTGTGCTGATTTCATTATACGTATTCCAATGTTTGTTCTGTACAATACTAGAAGATTTTTATATCATATATCTTAATTTCAGACGGCCTAATGAAATTTGGCTGTATATCCATGTGCATTAGTTTAAAATCACCCATGAGTGAGGAAACTTCTCACTGACTGAACACAGTTTCGAGAGCTGATACGTTATCTTATCGATGCCATTAAGTGAATTTTTTAAATGTTTACTTGGCCTCCCTGCTAGGAAGGCATATTTCGTGTGATGAATTTGGTACACATGCCATCAGCGTGATTTTTTTGTTCCATTCCGAGAGAATCCAATGTCAGAAAAAAAACTATTTACCACAATGAGAAATGACATTAATCAAAAATGCTGTTTCCCTTAGATCACAACAAACGCGTTAACTAGAATTGTTCAGGTTCAGACCCAAGGATTTTGTCGTTGGCAATCTTTACAATCGAAAAGCTCGTAAGCTAAGCATTTTGTTTGACGATTAGCATCATTGCACACAAACTCACGTTCACATATAAGGTATGCTGTTTTTTAACCTAATATTTACTACTTCAGAAAGAGTTATAAATATAAATTTTTTTAGTATTTGATCCAAGATAGTTAAATAACAATTGGCAGAAAAAGAACATAGTGTCTGTTACAGACGCACTGCGATATACTCCAATGTACCCTATTAAATATTTATTTTTAATAATCAGATTTGATTTTTACACACTTAGTTTATTGGTCGGTATAAATAAGAAATCAACATCATTGTCATGCTGTGCAGCATAACCCCCTCCCCCTCCCCCACACACAAACACATTAATATATTACACATTACTTACANATTGTCATGCTGTGCAGCATAACCCCCTCCCCCTCCCCCACACACAAACACATTAATATATTACACATTACTTACACTTACATCTGATTCAAACCACGAAAATTTTGTGCGCAAGTAGACATGGGCAGCAACATTTAAGATATATGGTTACATATGTATACTTCCGAGGCGTTTATGCTTAAGACAACATATATCATGCATGCCCTTATCAGGTAATCATGCTGATCAGTAGGTGTTTATAGAGAACAACTTATAGTTTTATTACTACGATTATCACTATTCCCTAGTAAAGAGTTTTGTTTAGAGTTGAAAATTTTTAATAATAACATTAACTCAGGGCTCGATAGGTACGGCAACATAATGGTATGTCACTCTAAAGCCATATTTAACAAGTTCATGGCCAATTATTACTTTTGTTAAATCAACCTTTAAATTGTTGCTAACCGCATATATTACCCGTACATGAATTGATGTTACAACATTCCATCGTAAACACGACCAGTTAAAAGGGACAATTTTATTATTATTACTGTACGTGGGTAGAAAAAGTTTTCTTTCCCTGCCCAGAGAACACAAAAAATTAAGGGCAGGAAATCAATAGTGCACACCAATATTCCGCTCGCTCACTGGAGTTAATAGCGGAAATGTTGATTCGCTGCAAATAAAAGCGAAATGACTGAATCTGCACCGCAGAAATGTTCCCTCCCACTTAATTTTCTGTTATTCAAACACCGTACTTACTTAATTTTATGTTTAATACACACAACAAAGTGTAATTTTCTTGCAAAAAAACTATATTAGTGCGGCATTTCTTTAAACATTTATGTTGGATTAAAATAAAAAATGTTTTTTGACAAAGTTAATAATGTTAACCATTTACAAAGATTTATATAAGTATAATGCAAATATACAGTGAAGAGCCAAAAAAAAAAAAAAAAAAAAGGTACACCTGCCTAATATCGTGTATCCCCCCTCCCCCCTTCCCAATTCACCGAACACGCAGAAGTGCCACAAGACGACGTGGCATGGACTCGACTAATGTATGAAGGTATGCAGGAGGCAATTCACACCATGAATCCTGCAGGACAGTCCACAATACAATCTGAGAAAATTTGGAGAAAGGTTTGCACGTCTGTCACGTTTAATGATTCTCTTCATTCGTCGTTTGTCCCGTTCTTTCACCATCTTTTTCCGGCCACAGCGATGTCTAATATGTGATGTTTTACCGGATTCCCGATATTCACGGTACACTAGTGAAATGGTCGTACGCGGACATCCAAATGTTATCACTACCTCGGAGATGCTATGTCCCATCTCTCGTGCCCCGAATNAAATGTTATCACTACCTCGGAGATGCTATGTCCCATCTCTCGTGCCCCGAATATAACACCGCGTTCAAACTCACTTAAATCTTGATAACATGCCATTGTAGCAGCAGTAACCGATCTAGCTGCCGACCGCATCACAATACTCTGATTGGTTCCATACCTCTGTTATTTGCATACGCACGCTTATACCAGTTTTTTGGCTCTTCAGTGTACTATTGAAGTGTTAATATTAATAAAGTCTCTAAATAATGTAGCCGCAACAGAAATTTGTATTACGCTAAGGATAATTGGAAGAACAAAATACTCTTCTGTTTGTGAAAAATGCAATACCATAATGGATGTATGTGATTTAAATGAACTTTATACCACATATTAGGTACATAATAATACACTATTGATTATGATTACAGAACTGTACATGATCTTTGTCCTTGAGAATTCAGTATGGTGTGCAGCTCCCTCGTGCTGCCATCAGAGCCCCTAAACATCGTGGCATGGAATCAAAGAGGACCTCGGTATGTTCTTGGGGAATCTTCCTCCCCGCGGTTTGTATGCGAATCCACAAATCATCAATAAAGGTTGTTGGAGGTCCATGACGAACAAGTCACCGACCAACCATATCCAAAACATGTTTGATGGGTGACATGTCAGGCGTGCAGGCCAGAGAAGCAATGGTACCCGTGGTTCATTGAAGAAGGCTAGCACATTCCTCGCCACATGTGGTCGAGCATTGTCCTGCTGAAATATGGCATGTGGAGTTTCCTGAAGGAGGGGCAGTACCTTGGTCTCTAAAACCTCCCTGATGTAGCGGTTGCTGTTCAGATTGCCCTAAATACGTAGGAGTCGAGATCGCATGTTGTATATAATGACGCCCCACACTATCACACTTGGCATTTGTCCGCTATGCCACTCCACAATGCAGGTTGCCAGATTGCGGTCACTACAGTAGCATCCAACACGTATGCGGCCATCGCTGTAGGACAGGTTGAAACGAGACTCGTACAAAAACACTACATTTTGCCCCTCAGTACGCCAGCGACGGCGTTTACGTGGGTATTGCAGTCTGAGACGTTTGTGTTTTCTGGACAATGGAAGCCGACACAATGGAATGCGTGCCACTAGTCCAGCCCGCACCACACGACGTCGAACAGTCGACGCAGACCCGTTGCAGTGCTCCAGTGAAGGAGCCAACACTGTTGACGAGGCCGTATGGTCCGTTACGGCCATGTGAACAAGATGACGGTCATCCCATGCTGTTGTCACATTGCGTGGTCTTTTATCAACTAGTCGCTGTGTACGACCCTTTTCTATCCACTAGTGCTACACACGCATCACTGTCGTAGCAGCATGTCCTGTTCGAGCTGAAATGTCACGGTATGACAAACCCGTTTCTCGGAGAACGACCATTCTGCCCCGTTCGAACACACTCACATGCTGATATGGCGCCCTTTGACGATAACGAGGCATACTGGCACTTGCTTTCACTTCGTTTGACGGCTCAGTTGTAAGGGCTTCCGGTTCCGTGAAGTGGAGAAAGTAAAATCTTCAAGGCGCTGGTTCGATTCTCCTATCAGCCACCATTTTTATTTCATTGGTAATATTTCCTTTTGTGATAAAATAATTGTACTTAGTTTATTTCAAATCAGAATGCTTTTTTTTTAAGCCAAGAAAATAAATTCATATAATGTGTACGGAATGCACAATAAATGTCATAAGAAAAGATTTAGACGAATAATAAAAAGGCTGTAGTGACATCCACGGTACAAAGTTAGAATACCGACATTTTTAGCGGCGATTGTACGTGAATTTCTGAATATTTCGGTATTCATATGAACCTTATGTAAATATTAAAAAGATTTACAAAGGCGAGGAATGGTGCAGGGACATGAATTCGAGACCCAAAACCATAAACAGTATAAATTTTTTCGTAGGATTAAAAAAATATTTGCTTTTTTTATACTCAGACGAAATGCTAGTTACAGACAAAATATAAAGATTTTGTAGTGACATTGGGGTCCAAATTTCGAATACTGACCGGAGCTTCATAATACTTTTTTTTATCAATGTCCGTACAAGTCTCTGAGAGTATATGTGCTCGTTACCAAGTAATGTGAAGTTTTAAGCAATTTATAATGGAGAAACATAGCACAATCAACAGAGTTCGAGACCAGAAACAGTAAAAAAATATTAATTTCCGCTCGGAATCAGAAAAAATCTGACTGGTTTTGGTCCAGCAGCATACATATATAGAGCTGAGATGCATACCAATACCTTAGTTGATGTCTAGACGTTGAGAAGTCAACATCGATGTGGAAGGACTATCTTTCTCTCTCTCTCTCCCCCTCTTTATATATATATACATATATTACTCCCCCCCCCCACCTACGTAAAAAGATTAATAATATGTACGAAAGATTGCTCCTGACTGCGACAAATATGGAGCCAAGACCAGAGCCTTCATCGTTAGCTCGCCAAACATGTCGTTCCTGCAACAAGAGTTCTGCTACACTGCATGCCAACTTGAGAAAGAGTGAATGAAGAACACATCTCTTGCAACTTTCAGCTGCGGTAACTGTTCTAGGCAGTTCGCTCGAAGTGACAACTTGGACATACACATCAAGGCCTGCAAGTGTAGCTAGAGTTTTTTCTCCTGCCGAGAAATAACAATTGTTTACCTCCTGCTAATATGACGCATACTACGTTCATAGAATACGAGGAGACTACAAGCTATAGAAGCGATGAACAGCATGCGATACAGTCTGTTCGTGCGAAATAGACACTTGTTAATTGCCATAAGATATAGACGAGCTTCAGAAAATAATGTAGCATATGTAGCTGGAAAGACTAACATATCCAACGAGACTCCAACGGCGAAGGAAAGGAAAATCGGTTACGTCTGTATTGACAAAGAAGCAGGTAATTACGATGTTGAAGATAGTTTCGATGAGGACGACGATGAAGATTGTGGTCATTTTCACGACGTTCTCACGCATCTCTCCAACGAGATCCTGCGACAAGTGGAGCGAAGAAGATATAAGACGACGTGAACACTGACTACACATTTCCCGATGCCCCGAGTGAATTTGTTTATAGACTCAGACTTTTGATCGCTTTTCAAGAAGGCGGAGATTGTTTGCACATTAATGAGATATCTTCAATCGTCAATGAACTGTAAGAAAGGGATGAAGGATTAGTTGCTGTACATGATCTGTAAAGATCTGTAAAATGGAAAGATCTTTTGTACGTAATAAAAATGAAACATAATTTTCTATAGACATAATTGTATGTTTTATTTCTTATACAACCTTAGTGATTATACGAAGGAGTTAATAACCCTGCCCACTGAGTTCTAATTAAAGTTTCTATAATATATTTTCTTTTTTGAGGATTCCTTTTTTTTTTTCTTAACGCTTTATTTTGAAGTATTTTTTAGAACTTTTTGAGGCTTCATATTGACGTTTCTATTTGAGGTTTAATTTAAGGCTTAATTGGAGGTTTATTCTTGAGGTTCTTTCATTGTGAGGTTTAATTTTGAGGTTACAATTTAAGATTTCTTTTTGGGGTCTTCTTTGGATATTTTGTTTTTTGAAGTTTCACTTTTCTTCTGAAGTTTTTTTTCGCGTTGAAGTTTATTTTTGAGCATTATATTTGAGGTTTACTTTTTATGTTTTATTATGAGACTTCTTTTTGAGGTTTCTTAATAATGTTTCATTATATATTTTCATTTTGAAGTTTCTTTTTTAATATTACTTATTTGTTTCTTTTTGTTGTTTGATTTTGAGATTCCTTTGTGTGATTACTTTCGTAGGATTAATTTTGAGGTTTTATTTTAAGGTTTCTTTTTAAGATTTAATGTAGAGGTGTTATTTTGAGGTTTCAATACAAGGTTTAACATTGAGATTTCTCTTTGAGGTTTCATTGCGAGGTACATTTTTGGGGTTTCATTGCAAAGTTTCATTTTAAGGTTTAATTATAAGGTTTATTTTTGAGGTTTAACTTTGAGGTGTTTGATATGGCTAGTTTGTATGGCATGGCGGTTTTGATGGATGTTGTTGTTTGGTCTGATCAATTGTATGGTCATTTGGAATAGTCTGTTGTTTGATTCGTTTTGCCCACTGGTATGTAGAGTCAACAATTATAGCCGGTATGTCTGGTTGGTATAGTGGTTGGCTTCGATTATTTGTGTGGCCGGACAGTCTTGTGGGATGAGAACCTATCTGTATCTTGTTAATGTGTGTATGTCTGCGATAAATAATATTTGGCTAAGGACCAACTAAACTTATAAAAGGTCTAGCCAATAGTGATATATTAAAGCTGATTCAGTTTAATTGTCTATATAAATTTCTAGTTTCAAGGGCCTAAAACTAATGACTTTTGAGTGGTGTCGCTGGCAACGTAAGGAGCCCAGCTGAGATAAGCGAAGGTACCACCAAAGAAGAAGCCGTCGGTCGCAGGTACATCATTAAACGAACGCATTGATTTCTAACCTCCAATAGCTCGCTTTAATTTTGAGCAGATTCGGAATTTAGTGCCAAAATATATGCGTAATTACAAGCACATCCGATAATACCTACCGAACTGTCATGCAAGAGTCATACGTAAAGTAATTTACCGGACTGAATGCGTGACTCTGCCTGCTTTATATCCCTTCAGAGCCCCGGGACATCACGTAACCAAAAGCCAATCACGGCCGAGCAATCGGATGCCATCATTAAATAATTTGTCCATTGGCTTACTGTAGCGGATAATGCCAAAACACGAGTTACCTGCGCACTCTAGCGAGAAATGACGGAAACCATTATGAGTTCACCATTAGTTGAGGGATCAAATCGAGGAATTAAGTTCACAGCCGAAATAGAATGAATATACAATTTGACGTTTCGCAGTGATTGCTAACGACAATTTCACGATAAATATAATATGTATAATTTTTTATTTGGGAAGAAAATAAACTTTTTCGATTTGACGTATTCTATATCTATAAACGTAATATTGCCACCGCACAGTGGGAGATCTCTTCGAAAAGCTGGCCATCTTAAAATATTGGCTGGCCAAACTGCCGATGATTTATTAATGACACACACTCCCTGCATGGAAAACCGTTGACCACAACGGGTAATTCCCACTACCTGAGATTTTATTTCAGTACAGACGTGATCTTCGAGCAGATCCGAATAGGGGCCCTAGGACCGCCGAAGATGCGATTCTCAGAGAGCGAATGTCAGCCACAGACACAGCCACACAGCTGCCATTAAAAATGCATTGCCCCAGTTTTCCCATGCTTACACTACTCCTACCAGTTTGTGCAAGTTATCGGAAAGTTTCCTTATCAATGACATTGTTTTTGTTCTCTTCTATTTTCTTGTAACAATTGCAGCGCAACTGAGTGTGGGTTTCATCGTTTTACCGCTGATGCTCTATCGCTCTTGGGCTATTATGACTAAATACTTAGTGGTATTGTTCTTTGTCCGTATATAATGCCCACGATCTAACATTTCAATTTTATTTAAGAAGTATCAATCGATATTATATACTGAAAAATTCCCTTGCATTGTTTCACGTAATGTAAGTAGTTCGCCACAAAACTCATGAAACGAGCCAGATACTGATCTTCAGCGATATAATGAAGGAAACGAAAGTTCGCAGCTGTTTGTGCCACCACATGACGGAGATTGTCAAACTTTCAGCAACTACTGCTCAACGCCAGATGAATATCCAGGTCGGATCCTCAGAGGATATTAATTTCGGTATTAGATCCCGAAGTCTTAGTGGGGTCGTGAATCTTTGCGAGCTTGCGAAGTGTGCTGCAGCCATAAAAAAAACAGAGTTGTGCTTGTAATCTGTACCTAAATGTACGTTCGGGAGGATGTGGTTCCACTTGCCGGTCCGGACGTCTTGATTTCGGTGTTAAATGGTTTCCCGAAATCACTCGAAGTTTATTCTGATATTATTTATAAATACAGGCCAGCTTCTCTGATTTTAATGTTGGCGATACTTTAAGCCAAACCTGCCTACCTGTACTGAAATGTATGTTTGAAAAATTACATTCCCAACTATTTTAGCCAGATACGGCTGTTTCTTGTAACAACAGCTGCTAATTGATATTTCATATTGTTTCAAAATAAGCTGTAAGCTGGTAAGAGAAAGGGCACTGGATGCTTCAACAGTTACATACACTGACATCCTATCACTGCAAAAAAAAAACTTAAAACCCCACTTTTTGCCTTGAGATGATTTTTTCTTACGCTACGCTTTCACCATTTCCCGCAAATTATTAACCAACAGTAATTTTTTGTTCCTTCTTTCCTTTAAGTTACTTTTTCAGAGAAAAAATTATAGTATTATATTTTTAAAACAACAATGCGATAAACGGTATCGACCTTTTCAAATCTCGTTCCTCCCACTCTAAAACTAACCTAATTTTTCGTCTTTAGGTAATTGCCTACCTGAAATATTTTTATCTTGAAAGTCACAGAAACGCGGTTGCAATAAGGGCGACACTGCCGCGCACATAAAGTGCGACATCGCCCCTACGTGCAAGGCTCTTAACTGTTGTAATTTTATGTGATGCATGATAAGTAGATGTGTGATAAATAAATAAGCTCCATCCAGTTTGCGGATGCAAATTTTTTTTTATGTAACTTGTAATGTGCAGGATAAATAATTTTATTAGAAATATATCTTGGATTAAACTGTGAGATTGACAATACTAACACCGAGTTTTTGTCCCGGAGTATGTGAATGCCCCGGCCATCGGGACAAGTTAATTTGTATCCGCTTTACAACGCATTTTTGACCTTCTTGCCATTTGTAGATTTCTCAAGAACACATGTTTCAGAAGTTCTTCATTGACAGAAATGATAGGCATAGACACTAGGAAGGAATATTTAAAAGCTGGGTTACCACAAACTACAGATATCAGATCACTACAGGGGGATAGAAAGTGAAATAACCCGAATTTAATTCGAGAAACTTCTATTCTGACAGTATTGGTTTGAAATACAAAAATTATCTGTGCGAAATTAATTGCAGAGAGAGTGAAAAACTTCAACGGGATCATTAATATGTGTGGGCTTTAGTAACAGCAGCCACTCTTGTAACTGTGAGTACCTCTACTATCTCTATTAATTGAATTTAGTTTATGTATCGTAAAGTTACTTATTATTCTTGAAATAAAATTAATTAATTTTTTTTTCCAAAACTAGCTTTGACAGAAATTGGGTATCTAAATGACATGGATTTGTAGGTAAATTATATTAGCAACCCAGTTATTGTCAATCCAAGATGGCGAATTAAAAAAATATGTATATATAATAATATAAATCAATTATTTTGGTCGTCTTTTCGGTAGGGGATTTAAATTTACTTCTCTGACAATTAATTATAAAGTATCATATCTTATATCTCGTAGCTGCTGGGCTCAGTCAGCATTCCCCTTAATGCGAAGTATCTTCAGAACCTTCTCAATACAGGATGATTCTAAAATCATGGGACAAACATTGAGGGGTGGTAGAGCTCACTAAAACAAACAATTATTGTATAGGAATATATGGGCGGAGGTGACTGGTTCTTGAAATATGGCATTAAAGGTTTGATTTGTCAATTAGCGTAACCGTAAAAAAATATCCTAAAACATGATCTGTATAGGCATATACAAGGCTTATAATTGATACTGTCAGCCTACAAAGTTTAGTTGAATTTTGTAGAATTATTTAATAAATATGACAAACGTATCAAAATTACTAATTTTGAAACCATAAAAAAGTTTTGATTCACTTGAATTATGTAAGTTTACAGGTCGTACTGTAGTACTACTCGTGTGGAAAATTAGACCTGTGTAAGCAATTATGTTTTTACATGTTGATGCGACGTGAATAGTTTCAGGTATTACCATACTTTGTTTTCGCAGAGCCAGAGTGCAGTTTATATATACACTAGCTTTTACCAGCGGCTTCGCTCGCGTGGTTGTAGTAACAATCTTATAGGGAGAAAAAACGGTATTTCTTAGTAGACATACACTGATCATAAACACATAACAGAGCACTGACGATGTCATTTTTTGTGCTAGAATCGCTCTTTTACATAGTTACTGGTCGTCATTTATATTTCTTTGTAGATCTGGGTAAACACTAGCAATCAGTTCCCCATCACTCTGCACCAAATGACTAAAATCTCCAGTTAGTGACACATAGCCGTCGGCATATGTTTCTAACCACCCATCTCCAATTTTTAATAGTGTATCAGCATAATGTCCTGTTTCAGCGTCATTGTAGAGGTGCACTCTCATATTTGCCGTCAATTTGAATTTCTTATCATTTGCACATAAGCTTGACGACTTGGGACAGGCTTTGATTTCATATAGAAGTGTGCCCCTCTGAATCACCAGTAGAGTATGGCGGAAGTCACCATCCAGAATTACAACCATTCCTCCCATAATGTCTGTATTGTTTCGTATATCCTGTAGAGTTCGGTTTAGGGCCTCTAACGCTTTTTTGTGTGACATTATGCTTTTGACCCATACTAACAACTTACATTGACGCAGCATTGAACCCCGAGCGCTATTTTTACTAATTCTTTTTTCCTGAGAGAATGAGATATTTTTTTGGGATAAAAAGTAGCCAATGTCACTTCCCAGCCCTCCAACTATCTTTGTGCAAAAAAACACGTTGATCCGTTGCTCTGTTGCGACGTGAAAGAAGGACAAACAAACAAAAAAACAAACACACTTTTGCATCTATAATATTACTATTAGTTAAGATATATATATATATATGTATATATAGGTGGAACTGAACTCTACGGACATACTTCGGCAAGTTATTCCTCATCAAAAATTGATCTAAAAAATACACACATATATATGACATATAGTCTAAGTGTAATCCGAAGGGCTGAAAACCGCCCTTGAAAGTGTAGTTGATGCAGATGTCTCTTGCCACTAACGTTGCCAGAATGAATAATAAATGCCTAAGTTTCTGGATACTGCATTATTGAACCACAAAGTACAAAGCACAACAAAGCACCAATATCATCCACCATCCATTAAAATTGAGGAGTCGGCAGCACATGTGTGCAAATAAAAATGTCCCTGTATCACTTTGGTTGTTTTTTCCTATTCCTTTGTAATGTACCATACATAGTGCATATAAATTCTGTCTTGTGTTATTAAGCTAAATGCCGCCATTTTCGAGAAATCAATTCATAATATTCTAATAATGATCTCAATGTCTGGCACTTAGGAACACATTTGTTGTTAGTGCATGATGTGGCCGTGTTAAATGACACCATGTATTCTTGGAAAAAGTCGTGTGTCATGTGTTATCCAAACCTATTCCAACAAACTATCGCTGATATGCAAGTAGGACCCGGGGTGGCGCAGTTGCCAGACTGCATGCCTACCAACATGGCGAAACGGACTCGATTCTATGCGGGGTCGACACGAATATTCGTATCTGGCAGACATTAACATTGGTCATCGGGTTTTTTTCGGGGCACACCCTCTTCACTGCCATGTAATTTCGCGATTGCTACATCACCACGCCACGTCAACTACTTTGGCACGAATTAATTTATCGAAAACGACGGCAGTTAGCTTAAAAACCGAAGACGGAATTTTGGTTTATCATGTACTGTAGGTTACAAATCCCCAGGAAACAACAAACAAAGTGAAAGAGTTACATTTTTATGTTAACAAATGTTCTGCCAACCCCTTAATTTTCATGGATGGGAGTTGATATTGGAGCCCATATTTTTGTGGTATGTACTTGGTCGTTGTAATACTGTAGTATGCAGAAACCCAGATATTTATCTTTCATTCTGTCTTTGTTACTAGCAAAAATCATCTGCTTCAACTAAACTTTCAAAGGCAGTTTTCCCCCCTTCGGAATTGACTTAGACTATATCTCGTTCATGCTTTCGACCTACAGCTGTGTTGATGGCTCCGACGATACCACTCGTGGCTCCAATTAGGCCCCCGAGGGTCCCGAGTGTAGGCAACAGCAATGGAAAAAATCAGCTGGTAGATGTTTTCTTGATCTTGTATGCTTTTCTTCACTTCGTCACTGCTTTTTTCGCGTGTGCCTTTCTCTTTATCTCTGCACTTGTTCCCATTTTTACGTGTGTCTTTCTCTTGCTCTTATCACCTATTCCCAACTTCACCTTGGCCTTTATCACATTGGATATGCCCCTCACGTCTATGGACCAAATCATTGCCTCGGTGCAGACTCATGCTACCATCCACGTGCCAAACTGTGACGTGGATACGGTCCAGGCAGAGCACGAATCATCGGTCCACTCCTTGCAACCTGGGTCCAAGAAGGATGCTGCCAGCCAGATAACCAGACGCCACCGAGTGCATCGCCAATGCCAGTCACTCGTGTCAGTACGGATCACGAATGATTCTGCCCCCGGTTCCAGAGATGAATTTTTACCCTATCGTTGGCATCCAGCAATGTGTACTGCCAAGGCTGCTGATGTCGGTTCTGCTACTGATAGACCTGGTGCCTATGAGCCGGATGCTGGTACTAGCATAAAAGAGCCATCGATCAAAGAGGACTCAAGTCTACATTGTAATGTTAATGTGATGGATGATAAATCGGAGAGATGTACTGCTGCTGCTTGTGTCGAATATCTTCGTAGTGCTACTGGCAGACCTGGTGCCGATGAGCCTGATGTTGGTACTAGCATAAAAGAGCCATCGACCAAAGAGGACTCAAGTCTACACTGTAATATTAATGTGATGGATGGTAAATCGGAGACAAGTACTGCTGCTGCTTGTGTCGAAGATCTTCGTAATGACCCTGTGATTTGTGCGTCCCTTCATAGAGCATTGCTGCTTCCCGCCATACATGAATTGCTTAGCCTTCAACGATATACCCAAAAATCATAACTGAAGAACTGAAAATTACAATAATTTAGAATTTGTTCGAAGAAGATTAATAAAAGTTATAGCATTTTTACTGATTATGTATATTTTATTATGTGTACAATAATTTTTTTGTAAAAACAGGTTGTTTTATATTTTTTATTACCCCCTCCCCTACTTAGTATACAAAAATATTTTAAATAAAAGTACTTACAATGAAGAATAAATAAAACAAATTAAATATGACGATTTACTCGACCTCTTTACCATTCCGTATAGGTCGATAGCACTCTTTTCGATAGTTATATATCTCTGGTGGTTAAAACATTTTACCAGTGCGCTCTATTGTGTGATACTAAAAATAAATGGACAGTATATATGGCATGGCGTGGAAGGGGTCGAGCGTATACGAATTATTGGCAGATTAAATAACCATTAAAAATCTACAAGGGTCGGTCGAAGTGGGACCTCTGGAAATGCACCTCTTTTAAATGATAATTCTTTATAATTTTTAAATACAAAATAAAATATTTTTAGTACTTTTTTTATTACATTTTATAAAAATTTTTAAGTTTTAATATTTTTAGGATTTTCATAGAATTTTTGGCTTCCTGGTCACCGGGGTTAAGGGAAAAGGTCAAAGTCACAGACATATAACATGGCTGATAGGACGGACACTGGTTGACCTGGCAAGGGACGATCATGAAAGGAACTTAGTCGATCCACCTGTCATCTAAATGCAGACCTCTTACACCTAAAACTTAAAATATTTTTTAATTGTTTAAATTTTTGAAAAATTGTTATAAATTTTTTTGGGACTTTATACATTTTCTGCGCATTTGTTATTTTTTGGGTTTTATAAATCATTTAAGTCCATGGGCACAGGGTCAAGATCAAGGCTATGGGTTATGCAATGGGTCAAGGTTAAGGTCAGCCATATTGAAAATGGCCGCCACCAGACCGGAATGACAGAGCATGATGTCAGCCAGCCGGCGTCTGGCGCCTACTCCCCCATTCCCTTCAGCCACGGTACTCTTTTATATTTTACTATTGCGCGTTCGAGGCGTTGAAAGACTTGATGAGTTCTAAGGCCGACTCATATTCACTCACTACTTGCCTCATCGCCTCGACGAGCAAGACGCTCAACTGGCGCGCAGTATTTCCGTCAGTGACTCACCACCACATGATTTTAAGCGGTGGCCTTATATTTTTATAATACGCTAATAAAGATAGAAGCACACTGAAGAGCCACAAAAACTGGTACACCTGCCTAATATCGTGTAGGACCCCCGCGAACACGCAGAAGTGGCGCAAGATGATGTGGCATGGACTCGACTAATGCCTGCAGGTATGCAGGAGGCATTGAAATCTCCGCTAATTTGAGAAAGGGTTGCACGTCTGTCACGTTTAATGATTCTCGTCAGTCGTCGTTTGTCCCGTTCGTTCACGATCTTTTTCAGGCCGCAGCGATGTCGAAGATTTGATGTTTTACCGGATTCCGGATATTCACGGTACACTCGTGAAATGGTCGTACGCGAAAATCCAAATTGTATCGCTACCTCGGAGATGCTATGTCCCATCTCTCGTGCGCCGACTATAAAACCACGTTCAAACTCACTTAAACCTTGATAACATGGCATTGTTGCAGCAGTAACCAATCTAGCAACTCTGCCAGACGCTTGTGGTCTTATATAGGCGCTGCTGACCGCATCGCGTTACTCTGATTGGTTCCACACCTCTGTTATTTGCACACGTACGCCTATACCAGTATTTTTGGCTCTTCAGTGTGATGCGTGTTCAAAGAGAACTTTGAAGAATATGTTAAACATATTTAGCTGCTAAAACTGATTCTAGAAACACTCGTTTAAGCAAATTTCACGCTCACAAAAATTTTCGTGTAAGTTAAAATGAAAGTTAAAATTTTTCTTTGAGCACGAAACGTTTATGACTACGTTTTGTGTTTAAATATATCTATATACAAAACACCTAACAACTTCTTGAATGACTTGTTTTTCTAGAAAACCTCTTCATACGTCAGCTAGGTGGAAACCTTATTATTCTTGAACGTAACTGATCGCACTGGCACGGGAGAAAGGCTTGTGAATGGACTCCGTCGAAAAGCAGCTTCTTCTCAGAGAAATAAGCTTGACAACGGCTCTAAATTTACTTACTTCGGCTTTAGGTACGCCTATACAGCAACACTTTTTGCTTTATACAATGACGCCATGTTTACCATGGATACTTGATTCCAGATATTAATTGTAGGGATGCGTGCGCACATAATTTTACAGCAAGTGCACCACAATTTATAATACTGTTCTTAATTCCTGCATCTTTCTTAACTATACACTTATTGCAAAAAAAAAAAATCGATCATCCTGTTTGTGCCAACGCAGACAGAGGTAAGTGGCTACAAGTACAAAAAAGGTAGCATGTATAAAGAAAAAAAAATCAAAATACTCTACCACACCAAGAATAAATTCCAGCCAACACTTAGAGGATGCACTTAGTATGGTTTTGTACCAAATCAGCACGAAGGCAGGTTGCAATACGGTCTGACGTGGAGGTATACATACGTCGGATATTCTCCGAGGAAGACCCTGCCACAACTGGTGCAATTTACCATTCAAACCACCGTAGTTACAACGGCACCGGCCGACATTGCTGTTCGATCTGGTCCCAAACGTTCTCGATGTTCAAGAGGTCTGGGGACCTTGCTGGCCAAGGAAGCATGTTACCATGAAGAATACAGGCCAGATATGCTGAGCTGTGTGAGGCCGGTCATTGTCCTGGTGGAAAATGGGGTTGTCAAGTTTCACCAGGAAGGGGGATGGACGCAGAATTTCCTGTAGGTATACATGTCACTGTCATCGCTCCTTCAATCACCAACAGTGGGGTATAGGAATAATAGGAAATGGCACCCCACACCATGGCACCTCTCATTGGGGCGGTGTGCAACTCTGAAATGAAGCATGGATCACTGTGCTGGCAGAACGTTTCCAGACTCGAATTCGGCAGTCGTCTGTGTCCAGACAGAATCATGATTAGTCGCTGGACACCACTCTTCGTCAATCTGCAAGCTTCCATGCTGCCTGTTCATGGCAGAAGTTAACACGTGCTCGGCGATGCTCAGGTCGTAATGGTTGACGTAGTAAGGGATGCCACAAAGACAGATTCCGCACTGCAAGCCGCCTGAATATGGTACTGGTGGACACATGCGTATCGTCAGCTGCCGTGTCATGTTTCTGGATGGTGAGCAGTGACACCCGTGGAGTACTTACAGCCGGTCGCATGATGAAACGACCCTACCTACTAGTGGTCCACGGGGTCGACCGGAGACTTCTCAACGGGTGTGACCGCGTCCAACATCGACTCACAGTACAAGCAGAACGGTTCAAGTGAAGAGCAATGCGCTGAAACCTACCTCTCGAAAGCCTACTATGTGGCGCCTCAAAAAATCATATATCTGGGCAATGACTTGTCTATTACATCGTTGGGGCGTGGTAAGTGTTCACTGATCTTGGCTGTTCGGCTCACACTGCTACTAAAGCCTTATTCAGTGTCTTGCAGCTACGAATGATGGAGGGACATGTATGCCACCTAGTGGCATATCCGCTCAAGCAAACCACATTAAATGCAAATAGTACACACGTCGGGTTATGACGATACTGTGTGGAAATTTTTCTTCTACTAGCACGATTCGTTCATGGTGATCAATCATTATTGCTAATGGGTATAATTAGAACTGTCTACTTTACCCGTGTTTCTGGAATGTTAGATGTTTAGTTTCTTAGAAGGTTTTATGAAGGTAAGTCGGTTTAGCATTTATGGCAAAGCACACAGCTTAAGAGTGTCTCCCAGAGTGTTTTGAGCATAGGTATATTCAAGTTGTCATCCATTTTTTTTTTTACGTTTATGTTTGCTTGTCATTAAAATAATTTTATTTAGCATTCTGTAACGACTAATCACCAGTGCTTTACTTTCCCTGCAATTATTATTTTGCGTGAGTGGATCTGGATGCTGACGTTATCTCTGTTAAACAGTCTCTAGGCCACTGTGATTTAGTGAGTGCCGCGATTTGCAAAACCCTTTGTTTTTTTATACAACTTTGTTTGTTAAATTTGTCTGCTTTGGTTTGGCCCAAATACCCCTATCCCTCCACCCATTCAGCACAAGGGACCCTTTAAATGTATATATATTGGGCCATAAACGCTCTCAATTATTGTTACAAGACGCCAGAGGGGTGTATCCAAGTTCGTGAGGGATGAAGGACTTAATAAACAAAACTGTATTTGATTTTTTTTTTATTTATCTATTGTAATGCTATAAATATTCACACAGCTATTATTACAGCATTATTATTTCTATCTCCACTTATACTCTTGGTATCCTCAATGAGCACAATATTTAGTTTATATCTAAATTGTTAGTTAAAGTAGTTACCAATGTCTCTGGATTAGCTACTGTCAATTCACGTTCATTATATACTCATATTTAGTATATCTATTGCCATCATTACGTATGTCTGTCACACATCGAGTTCAATAGCACCGCCCGCTAGTCTCACTCTCCACTGTACCGATGCTTTACAGTCCACAGACTTTACTCTCGCTGGTCACTCTCGCCGCCAGTCGTCGCTCTGCTGGTTCGTCGCTTCGCAGTCCTCGCACAATTGGTGCCTAAGTTAGCACAACCCTCCAAACTCTAGAATCTCGCCTCAGAGGTCCGTCGCGGCTTTTGCAGTCTCTCTGAGAAAGGCTAGGGCAATGATAACATATAACATCGGTTGCCCCTCCCATTACTTGCATAAATCTATAGGGTTGAGTTAATATCAACTTATTTTGATTTTCACATTAACGTGTGACGAAAAACTTAACTATTAAGTTCAAAACAGAGAATTTAATAATATGTGTACACTCAATCTAAACCAAGCCTGACATAATTAAATCATAATTCTTGACGTTTCTTATGATACGAAAATTTTTTGGTATTATACATTTGGAAATAGAAACGCTTACGATAAAATACATGTCTGAAAATTCGAAGTTAGAATTTAAAACGTCATGGCTGACACAAAGGGATCGAGAGTCTGCAGCGTGTGTAAATCGTCGTTCACTTTCCTTCCCGCGCTCTCTTCTTTGAGTTGGGACGCAGAGGTACCTGTCTGTGACGTTAAGAGTGGGCGAGAGAGTACTCTCCCAGTGATTCAGGACATGGTATTAGCTGGGAAACATCACGTCAGCGCACTCTTGCGCTCAACTTTGTAAATAAGCGACATCGCCTCACTCTAGCGGCCAGTGTCTAAAACAAAGGTAGAAAATGAGCAAATCGATAATGGGGGAGAGAGTGGGATGATCGAAAGGTAGCAGTTTGCCAATCGTGTATCAGATGCCTGTCAGCCATGGTACCACGAGCAAAGGAATCTTTTTCGGCAGGTGTGTTCACACTTGCGAGTCGATCCTAGTATTTCGTTGATAAATGCATTTTTTTTTTGGATTAGAAATCTTTTGTAATGAAATTTTTTTTCATAATTTTTACTATTTTTAAAACAATTTAAAGCCAGTGTTAGCTAAGGTTACGGTCAGGGTTACAGCAACAATTTTGCTAGCATCTTAAGTCGCTGATCTTCTCATCTCTTCTAAGATTGAACCCTGTACTCGGCGTGCTTCAATGTGAGGAGCTTTTCAAAAGACATCAGCTTCTGAGTTATGTACCTGTTTCCGTTCTCTCTCTTATAACACATATTTCAAGCAGGCAAGTGACACGCTCTCCAGACAGAGCAACGTTAACTAAAGTGACGATGTTTTTAAATAGACCCATTAAAATTAATCTCATATTTTAATTAATAATTTATGTGAAATTTAAAACTACCAAACGTAATGATGAACATTAAATATAATAACGTCCTTAGCAACAGACTCTCTTTCCTACTTAATCGTGCCGGACGATGCCCCTGGTCGGCGGGTTTTCTCGGGAATCTCCTATTTCCCCCGCCCTTTCATTACGGCGCTGCTCCATACTCACCTCAATCACTCTCATCAGCCCTCAAGACCTCGCTGTAAAGAGCCGCCCAAATCTCTTCACTCACTATCTGACTCTTTCTTACTTTACTTGTCATGAATTAGCAACGATAATGTCTTTCATGTATGGAAATATCTCACACTTTTTTATAATACCTAATGAGTTTGGCTAGTGGTGTCTAAATTTATATGAAATACTTATTAACGTTTCACGTAACCATTATGTCTGACAAAAATCTAACCGGAAATGAACTCTGAAGATTTATAATAAGGACTACACAAGCGCTGACTGGAATGCAATGAAAGACCATTTGAAATAGGCACTTACATTTTAGCTGAACGGGGTGTAAACCAATACTTTCCCAGTGTGAATCAGACATACTGCAATAGGAACAAACATACAGTGTCATTGACACAGAATATCAGTAGGAATGACACCAGTTGTTGAATGCAGCAGATGTAATATGTTTGTATTAATTTTTTTCCTGAAAGAGCTTTACGTTACAATTCTAAATACGTAAAAGTTAATACAACTTTCTGTTTTTCAGTTTAATTTTACAATTTAAATTTTTTGAAGGAATGCTGTTACCATTTTATAATTTACTCTACCAGCGTAAAAAGTGTTCTAATTGCAGTGAGCTGTATTTTAACATTTAGTCATGAGCTCGTTTTTGGTCTGAAATGATCTGTCCTGAAATTGTTTTTTCACCACATAAAGTTATCCAGTAGTAGCTATAGAAACTCTTCATGATGATATGCAAACCGTGTTCAGAGAAAAACCCATTGTATCCGAAAATGTACTCCACGACTGAAGGAACATAAACTGTACACGGAAGATAAAATGAAATGATAATGAAGTGACTGCGTAGATATTTTCAGCCTATATAAGTCACGGTGGCAAAATATAATTAGCATTAGGCCTGCTCAGACAAAGTAAAATTGCAAATTACTTCCAGATGGACTATAATTTGAAGGCGGCTGCTAGAAGGTTGTTTTACTGAATATTTTTACGTGAAATACCAAGTTAAAATATTGGCATGTTTCCTTAATGGTGAGAAAACCGGAATTAAAATATTAAGTTACTTACAAGTGTCATCTTTTTGCCTTCATGAAAAGTCTCGCTGACTGAGATATAGTTGGCAAAATCTTTATCTTCTGGAATAAAAATATATATTTTACAATTATATAGGTTTATTTCAAAGCTTACTTTCTGTAATATGCAAGCAAAAGTTATAAAACCAGTTCTTTGAATGTCAACTCATAACGAGAATAACTCAGTAAAACTATTGAGTTACCTATAAAAATACATCTTTTAACCATACATGTTACGTGTACAATTTTTGTTTGCTAATTAGTATCCCTTGCCAATAAAAAAAATGGTTTTTACCGAGCCCGTACGAATCCCATTTTATAAACGTCTGCGCAAAGTAGATCTGTTGATATTCAACTATATAACTAACCTTCCTGGGGTAATATCCTTCCGCACTTACCGTGTGCCTCATTGCTACATTTTCCCGGGTACAGNCCATACATGTTACGTGTACAATTTTTGTTTGCTAATTAGTATCCCTTGCCAATAAAAAAAATGGTTTTTACCGAGCGGTACGAATCCCATTTTATAAACGTCTGCGCAAAGTAGATCTGTTGATATTCAACTATATAACTAACCTTCCTGGGGTAATATCCTTCCGCACTTACCGTGTGCCTCACTGCTACATTTTCCCGGGTACGGAACTTGACGAAGTTGTTGAAGCCGAGATCCGGAGTAGGAAAGAAAGCGTGTGCCGAATACTGGAAGCCACCATCGCCTAAAATGGACACATAGTAACCTGCAGCCAACCTCATTCGCTGCGTAGGTTTTCAACCAAGGCTGCTGTAATTTACTTGACTTTTATACATTTCTATCCAGGTTAATAGTTTTTTTTTTTTCTGATCCGCCTTGCGTGTGACTGTAGTCTGACTATGTTCTGAACATGATAACCTTACTCTCGGCTGACCGTGCCATTTAAATATCTTCAAGGTTATTATAGTGACACTAGGATGTTTGAACCATAGGTATGTTTTTTTCTTCATGTAAATTAACTTTTGTAAACATGTGGTTTATCCGAAACAACAAAATTAAAATTTTGTGAGTAGTTTACTAATGAATCGATACTTTTTTTCGGTTCAATTCGTGATTTACTAATGTTCACTTTGCTGGCGCATGCATCAAATGTCTTCCAGTTTGTGCTTCGTTTTTAACTGGTTGTTTATATCTTTGCAAGCGCATTCAATTTTTAACATAATAATATAATCCGTCTAGTTTATGATAGTCGTACAACAATGGCGTCCGTGTTTAGTTAATTTTGTGGAGTTTATCTTAGTTATACTTGCTTCTTTCTGAATGTTATGCCATTTTTGCTCCTCCTTAGGGTTTATTGAATACCAAAGGTAGTGTGATAATTTTTTTTTATGGATGTCGTTTTTGTTACTTACTTTGTTCTAAAATTGTACATGTATTATTTTCCTCTGCACCGATGATATTTTAGAATGAACATTATCATTTCGAATTTATATGCACCTTTTTAAATGCCTGACTGAAGAGCATGGTAACCGCTGTCATATGAAGAGAAAGTACCGCTGAAAAAGTAATGCGCATATACGTGCTTTTACAATATAAGCTCATCCCACAAAAGCTTAAGATAATGTTTGTATTAATGAGATTTATTTAGTTACTTCACGTGAAATACTTACTTGATACACGAAATACATGAAACAAATTTTGTGATGCACTGTGGAAATGAAGGTATCAGTTTTACATTTTTAGATAAGTTTAACATATTCAAAACTAAATTTGATGGAAGCAGATATCATAATAAATTTATGTAGAGAAAAAACACTATCGTATTTTGAAAATATAATAATTTATGAAAAAAAAATTTTTTATACGTTTACTTTGTAGTTAAACTAGATACTCTGCCAGTCAACAACTCTGAGTATGCTATATTTCTTCACAGAGTCTATAATCGAATGTGTGATCTTGAATCACAACTGACTGGAATGAACACGCTAACTTAGCTTCGTTTGAGAACAATAAGCGTATCGTCTTACTAAACTAGCTGCAGTAATTAATTATAATGCTACTGCTTCTGCAACAAACTATTTTAATAACTGGCCAAAACATTCCAAACGGGTTTCATTTTTCAAACATTTACATTCTGAAACGGGGCAAGTTCCATTAGAGGAATACCATTAACTGAAAATTAATTTTATATGATGTTAGAGACAGGCGAATAAGCAGAATGGGAGAAGAACCTAACCATCACTGGTGTGAAATTCGTTGTAAGTTAGTAATAATAATCGCCAAATTAGCAGTATCTTCATAAAAATAAGGAGCTGACATGGGGACAGTTCACACCAGCTTGGGGTTAAATTACAGGAATTTGATGCAATTTCCACGTTTAAACTATAGACGCCGAGGCACAAAAAATAATGCAAGGTTCCATTTTAAAAATAAGTTACAATTTTCTCGTGTCTAAATTATCATACAGAAAAAAATCATTCTTGTCCGTTAACACGAGGTCTAAATTTGGTGTCGGCGATTCTTTCTAATTTCAGCCCTGACATTACGCTGCCGTGTTTTCATTCTCTAATAGACGGGCAGTCTAGCAGGCTTCTAATTCTGGACATGTGCCTGGGGCGGTGAGCTTTTATTAGGTATGGTGATCAAGGCAGCTTATACAAGTACGTTCCCTCGTGGGATGATAGAAAACTGGGAGACTTCTTAACTTGTAAGCCCTATTAACACACAGCTAAGCGTTGACATATTTTTTTCCTACACATTTTTCACTCTCACTTAATTTTCACTGCCGTTCTGCAAAAAAATGAAGTGATATAAAATTGTATTATCATCTCCTAAAATTATCGCTTTCGTGTAGTGAGGGCGTGACTTTTTCTCCCTAGCTTTAAGTAATGCTCTTAAATGGAAACATAAAGTAGAAAAAAGTTACCTACACTACGAATGAAAACATTGATGACTGGCAAAGTATGTAACTTTATAAAAATTTTCCGAATTCGAAATAGAATGTGAAGTCCCATTGTCCTTAACGTATGTATTTATTACTCACCTGGTCAAAAACAATCCGCACGTGTGTCATGCACGATTGCTGAAGAGAAGTTCTTGGAACCCATAATTACAGTTCTGCTGACGTTTTCAGTGAGGTAAATGTTATGCGAAAAGTGAAAATGGACCATTTAAAGGTGAAAAATCTGCATACGCATGCGGTTTTCGCTGCACCTACTTCGACCGAGGTGTCTATTACATTCTTGGACGAATGTGGCAGACTTACTGTACAGCTTTTGTTGAATTTCGAACATGGAAGTAAGTGCTACTTTGTCTCCTCGAAGATACAGTTCATTATGTCAGGACTTGATTGATGCGACTGTGTTTACCATCAAATGATGTCCATCAGTCAAGTAATTAAGCTATTCTATCTATAAATCTATCACTCAAACTTAACTTTATCTGCTATGAAATCAACAATTATTTGACAAAATTTTCTGTACACCGCAAGGTGGAAATATTTATTAGACGAGGAAAAAGGTCATATATGTTTTATGATCGAAAGTATTAAGTTTACTGTAGCGACCATCGAACAATAATTTCTTGCGCGTACCTGAATTTAAATTAATTATCTCTTGTACTCCCTGAAGTACACAAACGACACTCATATGAACTTCGCCAAGCATAAGGAGGCGGCCGAAATACATGTATTATAATTTGTTTAACTTCCAATTAGAGAATAAAACGGCAGCTAAACAATAGTGTTGAAAAGGAACCTGGCTGTAAAATCAGCTGTATTGCACAGAAAAATAACTATTTTAATTATTTTAGAATTTATGTCAAAGAATATTTGTTGAAAATTTCTCTAATTTTTCGGGTGAGCCTGTAATTTCCTGCCCACATTATAAAATTTTACCTGGAATATTTATTTCTTGTTACATGTGATGCCCGTATTTCAGTTATAAATAAATTACATAAGACGTCTAAATAATTGAAAGATGTTAACAGAAATATTTCCTGTGTTCAGTATTCTAATTCTATTACTTGAAGGAAAATTATATATTTTTTTCCAAAAAATATATTTATAAAGTGTGACACTAAACATTTATTTTAAATCATTTGTGAACTAGTTTAAAATTCCTCAAAAAATTATAATAGCACGTAAAGCACCATCACTTGTACGATTTGTCTTCTTAACACGTAGCATTTTTGTTATAAAATTTCACGTGAAAATATTTAGATTTTTGAAATTATGGATACTGAACATCAGTTAAAATATTTTGCATTCAAAGGAAGCATTGTGAAAAATACTTTAAAGTATTAAAGATCACTTTCTTCTGTACCACTGGTAGGCTTAAAAGAGACCCGATGAAATAATACTGTAGTAATAAAATTTTCTTCTTTTGTGTGTTCTGTCACGCCAACGAAATTGTTCATATCTATAAATGTAATTAAATGAACAATGTTTTTAATTAGCTTGTCCGTTTTATTTTATTTGGTCACATTCTGTTCTTACACAAACAAGCTGTAACAGTGTCGAGGGAAAGAAAACATTAAAAGGGAAAGAAACATTTTAGTGGACCGTCACATACGATAAACAAGTACTCTTCTCAAAAAGAAATGCCGAAGAGAAATACACTGTATGAGGTTGATCGCTCCGTTGCAAGGTAATGGCAGTGATAATAATACCGAGTGGCCTTAGATCATGAACCGGGAGAGTAGGTCACAAAGGGCGCAGAGCTGACGCCGCCTGGATCTGTGGCAAGACCGCCAGGACTGTGCGTGCGATTTACAGGAAGCCGCCTTTGAGGTCAGGCGGCACGTTTATGCCCGATGGGGTGTGTTTGCTCCAGACAAGGATCAGGGTGGTATCTAAGCACGGAGCTAAACAGCCAATCGCCCTAATGCTTAACAAATATGGGAAATAAGCAAAATTATATTAAAATCAATATTACGAAATTTTGCAGCACTGGAACGAAATACAAACAGAAATCCAAACAAAATCTAAATACATTTTGTAAAAAAATCTGTCTAATAATTTTAAGTACAAAAAGTCTGTCGGATATTTCAAGTTATATAACAGGTTTGCAGTAGCTCCGTAGGAGTTGTGGTGCTGCTTGTCATTTAGTTTTGTACCTTTTTAAGCAGTTCTTGTATATATAAAAAACACATTTTATAGAGAAAAGGTTTTATCAAAGAGATATTCTCGCAAGGTAATATAAATTTTTTGTCTTTTTTTCGCTTTTTAGAATTTATAAAATAAATATTCTCGTAGGGTAATATAAAATTTTTGTCTTTTTTTCGCCTTTAAATCTACATTTGCGTGTAGGTTTGGATTAACAACGAGCGCACACAATATTTAATTTTCTTTATTTTTATCATGTGTAATATTTAAAAGTGCTTGCCAATGAAAATAAAACTTATTTTATTATTATAAATTAAAGTTTTACAACAGTTTATGTGTGTAATTAATTTGTTTATTATTTTTAGAGACAGTATAAATGTTACCATATATTTGAATGTAATATTAATGAAGCATTTAAATATATGTACGGTAGAATACTGTGTGTTAAGATAAAGGAATAAAATTCACATTGGATTTTTTTTACTAACCATCGTTACCAGACCGGACATTAAATATCAAAGCTTGACACGGCATACATGACTACTAAACATGAGTTTTGAAGTCAGTGAGGTTTAAATTTTATCCGTATTTCACCACATGGGAAAAAATATTAAATAATCCCGGAACTTAAGTATATTTTTATAGATGTGAAACCAGTAATGGGAGAAAAAGAAGTTGGATTTCAAAGTAACTGTTAAGATGATANAAGTATATTTTTATAGATGTGAAACCAGTAATGGGAGAAAAAGAAGTTGGATTTCAAAGTAACTGTTAAGATGATACCTGTACCTTAGTTTTTAAAAATTGACTATGAAATTGAATATATGGAGGAATATACGTAAATCCAATATGGCGGGATTCTCTCCGCCTTAAAGGGGCCGCGGTGGCTGATCGGCTAGCCTGCTCGCCTTGCATCAAGGCGAACGAGATTCAATCCCCGGTCGGGTCACTCTGTGGATTTTCGCATTGGGAATCGCACCGGACGATTCCGCTGGTCGGTGGATTTTCTCGGGGATCTCCGGTTTCCCCCACCCTTTCATTCCGGCGCTGCTCCATACTCACCTCAATCACCCTCATCGGCTCTCAAGACCTCGCTTTTAAGAGCCGCCCAAATGTCTTCCCTTTCTCACTCTCCGCCTTGAATAACCCCGCAGAAAGAACTTACCACAATATTCGATCGTAGTAGTAATTGAGTTTCTGAATTCAGTGTTAACATTGTGGGCTTTAAACTGAAGAAATTTGGTTCAAATGTGATGAATGGTTTTTGGAGCATGAAAAACCACCAACAATTTTTAATGATTATAGCTATATCAATATAAGCGTTTTGCAAAGTCGATTATAAAAGTAGGCTGTCTTTACTAAGTACTTTAAGTAATCGAACTTTGTTAAATCCGGTAAAAGTGTTGNAGTCGATTATAAAAGTAGGCTGTCTTTACTAAGTACTTTAAGTAATCGAACTTTGTTAAATCCGGTAAAAGTGTTTAAGCTCTTACCAAGGAAGTACAAACAGAAACACAGAATGGAAGTTGATCTCTAGAGACCATCGTTTCTTGGAAGTTATGCTACAAATGCATTTCGAATGAATGCGAAGTACATTTAACATCCATACTGATGTAAAATCTTAATGGTTTTCCGAGTAACTAAAATAATATAAAATATTACAATCAGATATATAACATACTTCAAAATTAATCAAATAGCAGTACACTAGNAGTCGATTATAAAAGTAGGCTGTCTTTACTAAGTACTTTAAGTAATCGAACTTTGTTAAATCCGGTAAAAGTGTTGAAGCTCTTACCAAGGAAGTACAAACAGAAACACAGAATGGAAGTTGATCTCTAGAGACCATCGTTTCTTGGAAGTTATGCTACAAATGCATTTCGAATGAATGCGAAGTACATTTAACATCCATACTGATGTAAAATCTTAATGGTTTTCCAAGTAACTAAAATAATATAAAATATTACAATCAGATATATAACATACTTCAAAATTAATCAAATAGCAGTACACTAGNAGTAACTAAAATAATATAAAATATTACAATCAGATATATAACATACTTCAAAATTAATCAAATAGCAGTACACTAGGAAAGGCGCCTCTTAATTTTTTCTTGTTTTAATGTTAAAATGCAGAAGTTATTTTCTTTCTCAAGTTATACGTCCGTGCAAATTTTTAAAACTTATATTTTATTTGAAAATATTCCAATGTGTGAAAATATATTTCTTGAAAGTGCCAATTCCCAATTGTAAGTGGATTCAGGGTTTTAATTTGCGAGATCCGGAAAGAGAGACATTGTAATTTTATAGGCAATGAAGCAAACGTTTCGTCTAAAAACGGAATATCATCTGAGATATGTAGGGAATATATGATAAAACCAATCCAATCAGTCCGGTTAATTAATTGAAGGTATTTTCGGCATTGAGACGCCGATGATGTCCAGGACTGCGTTAAGATTATATTTATACAATAGTCCAGTGCGTTGAAGTGAGGTGGTAGATTAAACTTTTTTCATCTGCGCATGTGCCGAACATTGGCTCAAAAGTAGTCACAATAAAAATTTAAATTCCAGTGTTTCAACAGTAACGTGCCACTTGTTTACACTAAGTTTCACAGCTAACCGAGCTTTTACAAAAATTAATAACTTTTGAGTAACTAGATGATATCATTTTTGCCTTCGAACTTGAGACAATGTCGTGTGCTAGCATAGACGAATCAACATGCAGGTGGAAGAGAGATATAAGCGATATGCCCCCCTCCCAAATAGCTCAAATCGGGAGCAAGATATTAACCACAAAAACATATTTTACCGTATTATAAAATATTGTACTTCAAAAATGCTGAGGAGAAAATGGAAACAACAACANACCACAAAAACATATTTTACCGTATTATAAAATATTGTACTTCAAAAATGCTGAGGAGAAAATGGAAACAACAACAACGTCTTAGGAATAAAGAACTTCAAGCTTGCTTTCTTTAAGCTTTTTTAATGGTTGATAGTCCACCTATAATTCTTATTTCTCTACAATGGTGCGTTTAGTAAATCGGATGTCACACACACACACACACACACACACACACAGACGAGTGAATAGAAANTATTTCTCTACAATGGTGCGTTTAGTAAATCGGATGTCACACACACACACACACACACACACACACAGACGAGTGAATAGAAAATTGTTTTCACCCTCTCAAAATTATTCCTACTCTTTATAAGCTTTCTTGCCAAATATAAATATTAAATAAATTTTATGAATAATTCTTACAATTAACAAAATAAGGAGAATCTGAAACTGTATTTTAAGACGAATTTGTAGGAAAGTAGAATATTTGTTCTAAAATACAAAAAATACAGTTTAATAGTAATAGTAAACAAACAACGCCATCTTTTTTCAAGACATTAAAACGTTTTAAATTTTATTGAGTAATGCACACGCTAGGGAAATTCTTTCTGTTTCCTCATANACCACAAAAACATATTTTACCGTATTATAAAATATTGTACTTCAAAAATGCTGAGGAGAAAATGGAAACAACAACGTCTTAGGAATAAAGAACTTCAAGCTTGCTTTCTTTAAGCTTTTTTAATGGTTGATAGTCCACCTATAATTCTTATTTCTCTACAATGGTGCGTTTAGTAAATCGGATGTCACACACACACACACACACACAGACGAGTGAATAGAAAATAGTTTTCACCCTCTCAAAATTATTCCTACTCTTTATAAGCTTTCTTGCCAAATATAAATATTAAATAAATTTAATGAATAATTCTTACAATTAACAAAATAAGGAGAATCTGAAACTGTATTTTAAGACGAATTTGTAGGAAAGTAGAATATTTGTTCTAAAATACAAAAAATACAGTTTAATAGTAATAGTAAACAAACAACGCCATCCTTTTTCAAGACATTAAAACGTTTTAAATTTTATTGAGTAATGCACACGCTAGGGAAATTCTTTCTGTTTCCTCATANTTTTTCAAGACATTAAAACGTTTTAAATTTTATTGAGTAATGCACACGCTAGGGAAATTCTTTCTGTTTCCTCATACGTTTTGAGAGAAGAGCTATTCCCCACCTCCCCTCCACCAGAAATGCGTGGTTTGGATACGCCAGTGTGTACTGCTGTGTCAGAGCACTTGTTATAAGAAATACTATTATATACAAATAGTTTCGAAAGCTATGTAAGAGAATGCTACGGAGCAGCAGCCACGCGCACTGCATCCAATATTCACTCCACGCGTGGAAGTGCAGCCTAATGGTATTTTGAAGGGGCAACTGGAGTTTCAAGAGAACACCGGGCCGCCTACGGCAACGTCCGCTACATTATACACAAGCAAAAATTTCCGGAGCGTGGCAGTGCTAGGGACACGGCCGTAGGTATGACGTAAATACGTCTACGTTTGCGACGCGTGTTGCATCGACTTTCCTATGTTCCCGTCTTAAATCCGTCGCACTCGCACCGACAGTATTGTTCTACGCCTGATTGGACACCCTTACCGATAAGATACGTTGTTTGTATTTACCGAGGTATTTTGGGTGAGTATGAGCCGAAATCAGAAATCTTGTATTCACTTGATGTTATTTGTTTTTTTTTTTATTCTTCACAAACCAATATTTAACAAAGTTCAGATTCTGTGGTTTGAATAGACGGATGTTTACGAGATCTTCCGTCTGGCGCAGAAACCAACGCGCCAGCACATCGCAGTTCCGAGGTATGCATCCCGGACATTTTCGTCCACACATAAAACGATGGCCGGTCGCCGAGCGCCCCTCGACCGCACCTAAGCGCATGCGCGGCGTCAACACGAAAGTTAAGCTCGCATCGCAGCCGCACACCTTATTGAACGAGAGCGCAGTTATATAAATCGCGTTGTTGGCGACGAAGTTAGAGCGTCGGAATGGCGGAACACCCAGACTTGATTTTAAAAAACGTGTTCACATTAAAACCCCGTGGGAGAGGAACCCGTATCTCCGTAGCGGTAGGCCGATATACTAGCCGCGAAATTTTTTCTTCCGACCTACCGTAAAATTAAAAGGAGAGTTGGAGGTCCTAGGGAAGGAAGGTCCCTAACTTTGTCTCAGGACTGAGTCCCATGCGCCTACGCATGCAGGAGAAATTCTAACTACAAGGACGCCTGCTCGCGGCTTTACTGGGATCGGGCAAACATGGACGCGATTGGGGCCATGGCTACCGCCCATGCAAACTGAAACTGATCCACAAAGAAGGGGGTGCTAGGGGTTAGCATAGACACCGTAAAAACTCATCGACAAAAAATAATTGCAAAATTGCATGCACTTTAATTTACGAAGTAGATGACTAGAACAGAGGCTGGAAAAGGATAATTTTGGTTATAGGCTATCCGCCGTTAATTAAGCAATTTTGAAATCACCCTTTGGAAAATGTTACTGGGGCAGTGACATAAATTTTAAATGATACACCGACTGGCATGCGCCCAGTAAAGTTTGTGACGTCGAATTAAATTTGTTAGGTAACAAATTGTGAATACCGGGATTGTTTATTATGCTTTTGTTTTATTTTCATGCATACAGTGACGTGTGATAAACTGTTGTAAGGTAAGTTGGCGTTAGCTGTGTGCTGCACCCTGTCGCTTGCTAGTTTACACGTTCAACAGTAAAACGTATTGTGGCAGGTGACACCACAGGACGCGTGTAATGGGACCCTTGCTGCTCGCTTGTGAGTGGTCGGAATGCATTCAGTTTCCCCTAGGCTGTACGGTGGTTACTGGCTCCTGCTGCGTGCACTGACAATGTACAGCAATGAGTAAGCACCAACTTACCTTGCAACACTTCACCACACGCCACGGAATGCATATGAGTGCAAGAACAGGAAAATTGGTAAAATATTAGGTTTTCTAATTATTTCGGAGTTACGATTGAACGACGCATGAACAAAGCGACGAAGCCCACAGGCAATGTTAGTTTTACGTGCGCTGGAAGAATGCACCATGCGCATACAAACTGATCTTACGCAGAGCTTACAAAAGTGCTCAGTTGACCTGAACGGCCTATAAAGAGTGTTTAAAACATCAGAAGAGAAAAACTGGAAGTGGAGGGTGCTTTCGTTTCCATGTACACGCTGGCATTATCTGCTTTAAACCAGGGTATGTGGGAGGTACCACAATCTTGATTGGGGNTGGTTTGATAACCCCCACCCTCCTTCCCACGTAGCTGCTTCAATACCGGCCACAACGCAGAGCCCGTCTTCCCGACCGGGACGCACGCGTGCCCTGCTGATTGCCTCTTCACCGTTATTTACGCCAGCACTACGCGATACCCAATTACCATCTGTGAAACTCGCGGGCACAGTAGAAGGCTCGGAAGTTTCCCCAGCAGAAGTGAAGAATGAACGCATCAGTTCGTAGCTGCACGTTACCTAAAGAGCTAACAGAGCAAATGGCAATGACAAGCGGAACAGCTCGCAAACCCCGCAGACGGTCCGCAGT
>NQII01001393.1:489054-510994 GCA_002778355.1 Clitarchus hookeri
GCAAATACAATCAACTCTTATAAGTAGGCACTTTGTGGTACATTTCAAAATTGCCAAATAAAATTTTTTATTCCTGAATACCGCATTTATTGTTAGGTTTCTCAGTACGAGCACTATTAATGCATGGAAAATGATATGAGTAACGCCACAGCTTATGTATAGAATACGAGGTACTGTATTCACATTTATGTACGACGGACATTTATGCCACTCATGAAAAACATGAGAAAATAATTTAAATATTAATATTTAACACGCATAATAATCTGTCTTGTACATTTTCGTAACTAAACAAGCATTTACGGTAAGAAGGCCGAAAGAAAGCAAACAAATATCGGTACCAAAAATAAGGCCTTTATGTGTGCCCGTCAACATTATTCATGCTACACAGCTCAAATCATCTACTTTATGAACCAATCAATTTGAGCAGCAAAAAACCACAGCCAGTCGATTGTATTGTGCAGTTACTTGCGTATTATTGCTTTTAGACAATGGAATTATAGAAATAAACGTTTTAAACAAGTACATCAAATATAAACGGCAATAATATATTACATAATATTAATAATTAATTTGGTTACACGACTGGGATACGATCTCTAAAACCTAAATATCTTGGGCACTGATCCACGCACCAACACACTGAGCTACATACACAATCTACGCGATAATCGCGTTAAATGTTATACATATTTTATAAACTCACAGTTATCACGTAATTTTTAAAGTTATGTTATTTGTTTGTTTTGACTGTATGAGAAATATGAAAGGTTTCCCGATGCTTACGCGGATGTTAATGAAGTTTCATTTTGTACATAAATACGTTTTACAGAACTCGTAATCTTTTCGTAAAAGGACATGTATGGCTCGATGGCACTCCTCAGGTGTCCGCCATATTGTCTGTCCCAGCTTCATGGGAATAGCATAAATATAGGACGCGTTCTATTACCGTTTCGGGCTTTCCCAAGGGTAGGAAAACTGTTATGCCCGGAACCAGGCCTCTCCGGTGGGGGCTGGATTGTAACCGGCACGGGAGAAAAGACGCTATCTGAAAACGGGAATGAAAACTGCTACGGAAATGGGCATCGTGTGGTGCCGGGTTTAGCACACTTTTGAGGCGATATCGTCTTAAAAATCAGACCGACACACGGGGTTTAGTCTATTGGCGGCGAAACGAACACCTTTGAATTCAAGTTTTGAAAAATGTCACTCGCCGTTAACTACATATGTGCTACCGTACACGCAGCTACTGCCCCAGTGTGTAGCCAGTTTTACCTCAGACCAGCTGGCACGGAAATTGGTGCTTGTTTACTTACAGGTTTATTATTAGTTCAGAGTTAACCTGAACGTGTATAATTAACTGTGGTCTAATTGCGAAAATATAGTCGGTTCACGACTGGAAGAAACTTTTGAAAATCAACCTTTGAAAAAACACCCTAGCCGTTAGCGACATGCATATAACATTACAAACAGCTGCGAGCGCGGATACAATTATGCCGTTAGGTTGCCAGCACAAAGAGAGGAAATAGTTATAAAGTTTTAACGTAATTGTTCATTTATCGCTTAAAAATGGGTGTCAAAAAGAATTGTGTTTTATTATGCCAATTATTAATGACGTGATGCTAACATATTTAGATTTCATAGTTTCTTGCGTAGTCACAAGATTACGCCCAAGGTTAAAAGTAACGCGGCCATTTGTTTACTAACCTTCGTAGTCCTTGTGTTGTTGACACACGTGCCAGAGAATTTGTGCGATTATCTCGTTTAACCTATAATAATTAATTTATTTGTCTTGTTTTACTAATATCCGCTCTTTATTATTTGGTTTTTAATAACATATGATTTTAATTTGTGCTCACTTTCAGTTCTAATTTCTTTTGTTTTTATATGTTTCGTGCACGTGTCTTTCCAGTTCTAATTTATTTTGTTTTTATGTGTTTCGTGCACGTGTCTTTCCTTTGCCACTTTATTCTAACGTTGCAGTATTTGCACATAAGAATTGTTTTCACATTGTCGAAGACGTAGAATCCTTCACTCGCAAACTCTGCCGTACTGTCGAAAACCGTCACAACCATTTTTAAATAACGTTTTACAATTGCGCGAAACGTTCGACTCAACCACCACGCCATTTTAATGTCTGTAGCAATTCCGATCAATACTGATGATCTTGCCTTCGATGTACGGGAATTTATCGATAGTCACTAACAATCGATTGTAAATAGACGACAACTATCGATTCATCAAAATACTTGCATTTTGAGTTTATAGAATGAAATGTTTTTTCGCTGGCATTGCATATTCTTTTGTGTGAAATTCTTAAGGTTAAAAACTTTACGCTTTTGGAATATCCATTAATAACATATACATTACATGACTTTTATAATGGGTACGTGCATGTACGAACACATCTACACACAGTGGAATATAAACATTGCATGTAAACATTGTCATGTAACTGCCACATGGCAGTCACATGGCAATGTTTGTTTACCATTGGCGGAAGGATACGAAATGGGCTTGAAAGTAAATATTTAGCAGGGCTTCAAGAAAGTCTCTTCCAGTCGTGAACTGACTATAACTGATATGTACATGTGTTTGAAGACTAGCATGTCCAAAAATGAATTCGCAAAATTTTACAACCCGTAGTCATAGCACAAATTGGCTTACTGGTATAAGGTGGTTACGGTTACTTGATAACTATTGAAATAAACCTTTGAAAAATGTCACTGCCCCTACCCGCATGTCACTTTAAGGGCTCACTTGACTGACAAGCGCACAGTAAAGTTGGCAATGACGGAGGGACAGTAGTCCTATGCATTAACGTTGAATAAAAAGTGTTGGGTAAACATTTGTGACTACTGAAAGTATTTATTTAGCTTTCTGTTTATTTTAGTACACATAA
Source organism: Clitarchus hookeri (assembly GCA_002778355.1). NCBI lineage: Eukaryota > Metazoa > Arthropoda > Insecta > Phasmatodea > Phasmatidae > Clitarchus > Clitarchus hookeri. The sequence goes on from NQII01001393.1 coordinate 491,957, forward strand.
CTGTTAGAATTATCAAATTTGTGTAATTTTTACTTTCCTAATGATTTCATGCTTTCGCTTGACTCACGCAAGAATAAAGTGTTGAGGCCCATGACAATGTTAATTTAACATTTGGAGAAAGAATACACAATGTGCATACAAGTAGATCTTAACCCTTTCAGACCCAGTATACACAATTGTGTACATTTATGCACGCGTAGGCAATTTTTTATGTGTGCTGCACAATGGAAAACTCAATGACCAATTATCTTACCTGTGGGTAAATGATTCGCAATCCTTTTTCTGGTCTAGGTAATAATTGTTTCTTATAACTGTAGCCGAACATATAAACTACAGGTCATTGTCTGTGACAAAGAAACAAGTGTTGTGTCGACTTAAGTACAGCGCGCATCATAAAATCGTTTGTTCGCGACACTTGAAACAGTAATTAAAGTGGGTATGAAATGGTTAAAAGTTACGAGGCACATGGTAATGTCTGCATGTGGAGGAGGGATAAAAATTAGGAAAATAGTATATATTAAGTAGGGCTTCCAAAATACCTCAAGCTCAAGCCGACCACCCATGGCGCAGTCGGTTGGTACGCCGCCGGTCGGGGGTGCGGGAGGTTATGTGTTCGAATCCCAGGTAAGGCATGGGTGTTAGTTTAAGTTAGGTCATATGTTAGTATGTAAGCCTTCCTCTGATAAGCCTCCATGCATAACACTGGGGGACGTTAATTAAGCCCTATAAAATGCAATTCAAAATAGCTCAATTTACCGGGAAACAGCGATGTAACATCTTCAAGGTGGACCATTCCGACACTGCAACTTCGTGACAATAACGTGGTTGAAATAGATGTGGTGTCTTTGTGCATTACTATGATGCGAGCATGATTCGATTCGATTCGATTCATAAAGTTGTTTATTACATGATATTATTAGATACAAACCAAAAACAAGAAACAGTATATAAATGTTATATGCATGCCAGTGCTTANGCGATGTAACATCTTCAAGGTGGACCATTCCGACACTGCAACTTCGTGACAATAACGTGGTTGAAATAGATGTGGTTTCTTTGTGCATTACTATGATGCGAGCATGATTCGATTCGATTCGATTCATAAAGTTGTTTATTACATGATATTATTAGATACAAACCAAAAACAAGAAACAGTATATAAATGTTATATGCATGCCAGTGCTCACAGACACCCTTCTGCACAACCAGGACTTGTGAGGAGCGCACACTGAAAACTGAATCAAACCTAAAATGATGAGTAACACGAAAAAGGGGGGAAACTAATCAAAACTACCAAAAACCCATAAAGACGGGAACTGGAAACAGGATGGATGTGTTCGAGCCAACGGAAGAATGCGCTATGAGGAAAGGAAGCTGGGAGGTACTGGGAAAAGGTCGCATTCGATATCATGCGAGCATGATCTCGAGTTAGCTCCGCGCATGCGCGTGGCACGGGTAGGGCCCCGCGCATGCGCGTGGCACGGGTAGGGCCCCGCGGTGACTTAAGCAAGTTTCGGGCACGGGCGAAAACTTCTGAGTCGTACACCTCGCGACTCTGATGCGCCAACGCGCTGATTTTGGCGCCAAAAGTAACATTTCGTCTAGGTCTGTCAATTTAAGACGTAGAAGGTAAGTATCCACTTAGCTACTTTCATTTCATTCCCATATCCTAAAGAAAATATTACTCACTAACGCAGGGGTAAAACAAAAGGCCGTGTCCCTGACACAGAAACGTCCCCGATTTTCGAATAATCACCACATGTACACCGTGATTCATAAATCCCTCCGGGGTTTCAGAAATATTTATTAGAATGCATGTACAGCAATAATGTGCATATCAGTAAGTTCAGAATCTCTGCAATTGTTTCATGCTCGATACGTGCGCCCCTAGTGACACGGCAGACATGAATCTTGCAATCAAGTTCCAGCCACACTCGTCCCAACCTATCACGGTCGATACCATTGACCACACGCATGGTACTTTCTTGCAGTTGTGCAAAGTCATTTGACAAAGGGGGCATGAAAACACAATCTTTGATGTAACCCCATAGGATGGTGCCGATTACGAATAAAAACTTGCATAGATACTCAATGTACCAATATGCATATTTTCGATGTATGTCTAATGGCTTTTGGAAAATAAACATGCGAAACACCTGAGGGAAATATGAATCACGGTGTACATCAAAGAGCTTTGGTTGTTTCCTTCATAAATCTCACGTAACAAACCTTTATTCGTTATCTTCATAACAAATACATTATTGGTGAAATAAAATTTTTTCTGGTGTTTTATAGAAAAATATAGGTATATCACTATCCAAACTCATTAAATAAAAATGCAGAGATGTAGGTCTTAATGTCTCGCAGACAGCAAAGTCATTATACACGGAGCTAGTTGCTCAAAGAAGCATTAGTAATGGGACAGGAATCGGCAATGTCCTGTAGTGAGTTACCTTCCCAGCATTCGCCTGGAGTGATTTCCGAAAACCATGGGAAACCGGAATTAGGATGGCGGAACGGCAGTTGAACCCGGGTCCTCCTGAATTCGAGGCCAGTAGTGCACCACCACGCTCGTTAAAATTTGAGAAAATATATTTGTTCGTAAAAGCTAGAAAAAAATAGTCCTTATGTAGAAATTACTAGATTGTTCCTCGTGATGTTATCTCTAAAATAAACGTTTCTTACTGATATATTTACTTTTTCTGGCAGCACTGTCGTAAATGCATTTAGTTGCTGCATATCGATAACATTTATTTTAACTGCGCTCCCAGACGTCACCACCGATACTGCATGGCCCTATAACCGCTATGTGACGTCACTGGCGATAGGAAATGCGATATTTACGTGTCATTGGTTTAGAGTATAGAATGAAAATACGGTAAAATAAAATGGGCAGTAGGCCTACTAAAAGATGAAACATTTTCACTGCTTTCAATATGTTGCCATTTATAAGCAAGATAAGAACGATGTTCAGAAATATAAATTATACATTCTCTAAATATAAAAGTAAACTAGCTGTAGGGCGGTTATTAATATTTATTGTATTTACTCTGTTGCTATTTGCAAGAGAGGAAAAAACCATATTCAGAAATATCACCTAATGATACATTCGCTGAATCAATGAAATAATAATTAATATCTTAATTATTTATTGTTTAGCAATAGTCCTATGTAATAATGTTTAACAAACAAGGAAGTTATAGTAAAATAACCTGTTTGGAGTGATTTCGCTGTTTATTTTATGTCTAAAAACAACCATGATATTTGAAAAAATTTGCAGAAACCAACTAATGAAAATGTTTAAAGGTTTCCAATAAATTTGTTTAATATCACTGAAATCAGTTTTATTTAAACACAAAATACTGCAAATCTCGCCATTCTGTGGATTGCACGAAACAATAAACTTCTGTGTAGTCCAAAGAAGCTTACTTTTGCTATTGCTCATGCCACACACACAAAAACGGAATGCAATAATAATGTTATTTGAATGCTACTCTTTCTACTGAAAGTCTAAAAAGTTGATACACAAAAAAAGTCTACTTACACGTGAAAACTTTGTGGGCTCGAAGTTCTTTTGTGAAATAGCGTTAACCCAGGCGTTTACTCTTCTTTCATTGACAGGAAACATACTTATGTGCACTTTTTACCCAATGAGAGTAATTCCCAAGACACCGAGGAAAACACAAGTTAAACACCTTGGTATATTATTATGCAGACACCACATTTCTAGTTAAAATACGACTCGCGACATGTATTTAACTAAAAAGGCGGCCAGCTATTTTGGCTTTTTGGCTACTATGTTCGTCTGCCCTTTAGTCGTGACGTCATTAGTTTGGCTAGAAGAGGTTGCAAGGACTTGAAGTCTCTATGGTCACGGTTCAGTGCACAGGTGCGATACGTTGTTCTCTTATTATTATTTTTCCTACTCATTTACGTATTGATCACATGTGGTGGAAGGATATGTGGTGAGCCTTGTGAAAGTATAACTTAAGTAGGGTTTCCGAATATTTGGAGTATAGTCGAATCATTGTAACTCCCAATTAATCCGAACGAAGCCCTGATAAAGTTCTACGTATTTTCAGGGTATTCCCCTGCCTCATGGAAACAAAGCTTAATTAACTCTGGAAAATTTTACCAAAGGAACAACGCACCGTACTTGTACCCACTCAGTTCAATAATATTTTGCGTAAGAACCAGTTAATACTTGGCATTACCAACACGTATATATTCTCGCTTGTTTTATTCATGATAATTATAAAGTTATTATTGGAATTTTTAGATACAATAGAAGTAAGAGATCAAGTTAAACAAAAATAAGACACTTTTATGTTAACAGATTTGTTAAATATAACGATACATGACTTATTTAGGAAACAATTAAAAAGGTCACACGAAGGGTGATTTTTCAAAGGTCGATTATGAAATTGTGAAGATAGTGCGAATACAAAGATGATACCCCCGAAAATACTGTATAGATTCCTTTCGCGCTTTCGTCGAACCCAACACGCTGAAGTGACGCCAACGACGTCAACCTTCATCACGACTCGCAACAGCAGAGGCGCCGAACAGGGAATCTGCACCACGATGGAAGAAAACAACTCCGTGTGACTTATGAAATACGACTTCAGTCTCTCGAGTTTATTAACCCCCCCCCCCGTCGTAAACATAGCAATTTTTTTTATCAAAGGCCTTTTCTTTTGCTGGCCCTCGATGAAGGGAGAGAAAAATGTAGGTTGTTGCTGTAAATCACACTGCCGGACCTCTCGCTGTATAACTCGGCCTGCCGCGTCTGATCCCCGCACCCGCACCCGCACCCGCACCGTGGTATACGACTTGGCTGGTTAAAAAACGGCGCTACGTAAATAATTTCCAGCGATAAATATTTTAAGTCAGAACCGAGAAAGTAAATGCACGCTTGCAAGTGTAATTTATGTCGTTGTGATTGCATTTATTATCTTGGGGGATATTTTTTTTCTTAAAATAAAATGTATGTATGTATGTAATAGGTCAGAGCAATATAAATAATTCTGCTAATACAAATGTTTCACTGCACACTTTTCCAGTCTCTGTCAATTATGTAAATTCTTATTTTGGTCTGTGCCTTATATTCAAGCGCTTTTAATATTTATTGAAGGTTACACAGAATAATAGGTAATTTCTCTCATGTATTAACCGACATTAATTGGTTTGTACATGCATAGTGTCAGCTATTATCGAAAAGTTAAACATTTATGTATTTACAAATATTGAGACGATCTTCATTTTTGTACGGAATCTGTGTGATTTGTAGGCAAAATTTTAAATAGTGTGTTGCGTACACTCGGAGTATTGTTACTCGCAAATTACTGCAATGAACTTCTTACTTTCTAATAAAACACTTTAATTATGAAAATGTAAACAGATTTTAATGCCACGAATAATTTCTTAAATATTTTACATTTATATTTTACATTATGGTTGCAGGACGGCTGAAAAATTGCGCCGTTTTAATTATGGAGTACCTGGCCACCAATATAAATTAATGTGTCTTGTCTAACAGTACTTTTTAAGTATTGCGTGCCTTTCATAGCACTCAATGAATGTGTAATTTTACAGGAATCACGTTTGCTTCTCCTGTGATATAACCTAAGAGATACGGTATTTAGATGGTTCTTTATCTCAATATGGCCTATGCCGGGAACTGTTAGTATGTTAAATACTCTCTCTTTAGATACTGACAGCATAAACAATATTTCTTGAAACTATTTTGACAGTTTTACACACACGATATGATGTCCTACGTAATTTTACTGCCTTCTTTTTTGAAAGTAAATGATTTGTNTTTTGACAGTTTTACACACACGATATGATGTCCTACGTAATTTTACTGCCTTCTTTTTTGAAAGTAAATGATTTGTCAGTAAACGTCGTGCCAATATTTCAAGATTTTACGTATCACAGCTTACACCCTCCGCCCTACTTTGGTATTATGGCAATGGCAATTTATCTCACCTGAGAAAATATTAATGTGGTTTGCCCCAAATCCTTCACTGAATTAATTATATTGAAGGTACTTAATATTTATCAATATTGATATATATTAGGTGCTTCCCACATGACTATTAAATTAACAAATTGTTGGTGGAAAATACAGGAATATTTCCAGAGATAAAGTACATGTCCTTATTTTCATAGGAAACTAGTGGGCAGCAAAGGCTGATGAATCTGATGATAGCAGCATAAAACAGCCTCATTTGGTCCTGCCTGCTCACCAAGTTTTATTCTATTGGAGCTAATGGTTTAAGCTTGTACTAGCACTAAAACCTTTTATAGCCCCCATTCTGAAAATAAGATNTTATTCTATTGGAGCTAATGGTTTAAGCTTGTACTAGCACTAAAACCTTTTATAGCCCCCATTCTGAAAATAAGATCTCTAGTTTACAGTGTTTTATAAACAACATCCTTTTATTTTCCCCAGGAATAAATCTAGAGAAATATAAATTTAAGNCTCTAGTTTACAGTGTTTTATAAACAACATCCTTTTATTTTCCCCAGGAATAAATCTAGAGAAATATAAATTTAAGTTCCTGCAATTTAACATGTAATCTTATTTTTGTGTTAGTCCTGTTTCCCAAAATGGTGGTCATAAGGTACTATTAGTGAGTTGAATTAATGTTCTTTAAGTCCACTACTAACATGATAAGTTTTTGTTTGAATCGGTCGTATGGTTCATGAGATGACAAAGTACCTTTAAATTTTTCGAGTCCGACATTTTGAAAGAAAGTGTCGTATACGACATAAATTTATAATGTGGTGTTTTTATTATAGGCTTTAAAAGCTAACCCATTTTNTGAAAGAAAGTGTCGTATACGACATAAATTTATAATGTGGTGTTTTTATTATAGGCTTTAAAAGCTAACCCATTTTCGTGTTATTCAATACTTCGTACTGATACGTGTTACTGGGCTGCAAGGTTTCCCTTGCCCTGTTACGCTCGAGTGAGCGAAGAAGTGTGTGNCTTCGTACTGATACGTGTTACTGGGCTGCAAGGTTTCCCTTGCCCTGTTACGCTCGAGTGAGCGAAGAAGTGTGTGAAGGCCTGGTTAGTAATCTGAGCAGCGCGCGGATATTATTAAAGGCATATCGCCGCGCGTACCGCCGCTGCCAGATAAGCGTATCGAGACTCGCGTGCTCCTGACCTACAGCAGATTGAATTTATGAAGTTATCTTTGAAAGAATGTTCTGGTCATTGTCGTAGCCTCTTCCAGCGAGTATAGAAATGCGGGGAACATTCTAGATCAGGCCAGCGAGACTACTAGAGCCGCGAAGGGATTCCGAACCGACAGTCCAGAGTTTGGAGGGTTGTGTGACCTCAAGCATCAGGTGTGCGAATATAGCGAAGCGACGAGCCAGCAGAGCGACGAGTGGCGGTGAGAGTGACTAGCGGGAGTGAAGTCTGCGGACTGAGAACATCGGTACAGTGGAGAGTGAGACTGGCGGGAGGAACTATTGAACTGGATGCGTGAGTGACAGACATTTGAAATGATGGCAATATACAGATTGAATATGTGTGAATAATGAGTGTCAATAAGTGACTGTAACCAATATAGAGACATGTATAAGCAATTTAATTAGGATTAAGATAGATATTTAATATTGCGTGCAGTGGGAACAAGATTAATAGTCGAGATAAGGTAGTTTTTGTTTGTAACAATTGCTGGGTGAATCAATTAAAAATCATATTTAGTTATTTTATTTTCATTAAGACCTCAATTGCTTACGAACTCGGATACGCCCCTCTGGTGTCTTGTAACAGCACTTCATAATGCTTACCTCCCCCATTATAAAGAACGAAACATTACACAAAGTTACACGAAAATTTGTGTTGACAAAGAGTTACACAGACTGTCGTATTTTACGCAAGTGTAGCTTTCCATGTATGTTAGGCTTAAAGGGGGTTAATGATGTGTGGATTATCCTGTTTTACATGTCCTTTCAGCATACACTATACTTCTTTCCCTCCAACCAATTGTTTTACTTATTACTAATCAAATTTGTTTGTGATCTCGACCTTGTCAACAGCGTACACATCTTATTTTTCACTCTTCCTCAAATCTGAAAGTCCGTATTGTCCATATAGTGAATTCATATCTGTGACATACTAACCCTATCTTCTTATATGTCATTTGGATGACGGATTAATTATATAAAATACCAGCCCAGCTTAAATCAACGAGTATGAAATCCAATGCTTTGAATAAACTGTATTCATAAAGGTACTTCTGTGTAGAACCACNCAGCTTAAATCAACGAGTATGAAATCCAATGCTTTGAATAAACTGTATTCATAAAGGTACTTCTGTGTAGAACCACGAGTCAACACTATAAAATAATCTTACTAGCTATGTCACATTTTTTAGTGCCATACGACTTGGGTGGCGAAGGAAATATCCATTGACGTAAAACTGTTTCTTGATACGAATCATCAGGAACNTAGTGCCATACGACTTGGGTGGCGAAGGAAATATCCATTGACGTAAAACTGTTTCTTGATACGAATCATCAGGAACACAGATAGCAATCGTAAACACATGCACGAGAGAACATTAAAAAACTAGAGATAAGCATCTGCCACGTGGCCTGAGAACAAAGTGAGGAAGTATACATTTATCTTGAACAAGTAAGATTAAATGTTGCGGTTATCACGTATATGTGACGCTCTTGCATGTTTATGTATGTATNATATATATATATATATGTGTGTGTGTGTGTGTATGCACTAATGTAAATATACCTCTACTATATAAATATGTATGCATACATTTATGCATCTATGTATGCTTATATACACTCAAGAGCCAAAAAAACTGGTATAACTGCCTAATATCGTGTAGATCCCCCCCTCATCATAGCTCGCAGAAGTGCCACAAGACGACGTGGCATTGACTCGACGAATGTCTAAAGGTATGCTGGAGGCAATTCACACCATGAATCCTGCACGGCAGTTCACAAATACAATCTGCGCCAATTTGAGAAAGGGTTGCACGTCTGTCACGTTTAATGATTCTCGTCAGTCGTCGTTTGTCCCGTTCTTTCACGATCTTTTTCCGGCCGCAGCGATGTCGAAGATGTGATGTTTTACCGGATTCCCGATATTCACGGTACACTCGTAAAATGGTCGTACGCGGACATCCAAATGTTTTTGCTACCTTGGAGATGCTATGTCCCATATTTCGTGCGCCGACTATAACACCACGTTCAAACTCAATTAAATCTTGATAACCTGCCATTGTACCAGCAGTAACCGATCTAACTTCCGACTGCATAGCGTTAGCCTGATTGGTGCCATACTTTGTTATATGCTTAGGCATGTTTATACCAGATTGTTCGGCTCTTCAGTGTGTATACACTGTGCTTATAACTAAAATACAACATTAAGTTAAGAAAAGTTGGCGGAATGTTAAGAATTGGCTGACAGGGGAAAGGTAACTAGGGACTCAAAAGTGTTCACTATNGCTTAAGTTCTACTTCCACGATATTCCTCCACCTCATGAGAATAATGCATTACCGAGTCAAGAAAATTACACCAGAGGGACGACGCGCCGAGTTCTTGCGCAATCTCTGTAATAAGATTTTGCATAAGATCTATTTATTACTAGGCATGACCAAAATACATGTTTGGTCACTGTTTGTATTCATATTCATTAGAAAAGAAATATCATAATTTATAGAAAAAATATATGTTAAAGTTCAAGTTCAATTCAACCAAAAACTAGTAATTTTTTGTTAACACAAATACGGAAAGATTGTGATAATAGACTTATTAAGGAAACAATAAAGTATGTAATGAATTAGGTAGATTTTGAAAGGTTTGATTAAAATAGTGTGAAGTAACCGCGAACAGACTATACGAATGTATACACGTAAAGTCTGCATGTATGTTTGTATATATGTGCGTAGGTCTGTGTATGTACTGTATCTACGTATACCGATGGGTGGAATATTATTCTGCCAAAAGATAAAAAAAAAGAAATGTACAGAAAATTACAAAAAAAAAAAAATATATATATATTTTTGTAAGCAAGTCTCTGGATACAAATGATTTCTCTTCAGCGATGGGGAACACTTTTTGCACACATGAAAGCGAATTCGTAGCAAGAACTGATGAGCTCAAATTCTAAATGTTGACCGTTTCTCAAGCGTAACTGAAATTACCTTTTTTTTTCCGACAGGGACACGAAGTTAATTGAAAATGAGTTTGTGTGTAATGCTTTAAGTATTGAATATTTACTCTAAGTAGCTTTGAATGCTTTCAAAGAATACAATAAATTTCCATATAAAAATATTCCATATTTTTTTGTTGTGATATTAATCGATAGTCTAAATAATAATCGACAGTGGAATAAAAATTATATTTATATTATTTAAAAAAAAGCAAAATAAACTATAGGAATTCAAATTTGATTTATCTATTTCTTACAAATCATAAAATTAAAAACAAATTGTACGTTAAGTTATAGCTTAAAATAATTATCCATGCCATCAACACGCAATAAAAATTTTTCTTAGAAGTTTATGTTGTTTACTCGTATTTATGTTGAGGTGCTGTGATCGTCTCAGGTATTCGGCCAGTGACTTTTTAGTGACTTTCAGTGTTGAAATTCCAATGTCTTGCCGACCAGGCGCTGTGATGCACTAACGTTAACAGACTTTGGATTAATTGTATAATGTTTTACGCTGTTAGTTTTCCATCGTCATAATTTTTTTATTGGTAATATATTTGCATTGATATTTTATATACATATTGGAATTTACACTGTTTTATAGATTTAGTTTCATGAATATTGTGTTTTAATTGTCAGCCGCTAGGTGAGGGGACCTATCGCGCACTTTGTCCGGTGTTTGGCGGCGTTGGGCGCCGGGCTGCCTCGGAATGAACAGATGATCGCAAGGCACGGCAGTGACGTCGGTAGTTTCCTGCCAACGTTGTACGACGACGGTTGGCGTAAGCCCAATGTGCAACTAGTTCCTTCGTGCTAGGTGCCTGACGACCCTTGTTTACGGGTCGTGCAGTTGGTGGCACAGTTCGCATTGGTTTCGGCCTAACGGAAATCATTGTTGTGGAGATACATGAATGTAACGTGGCCACGTGAATGAAACTACGGCCACGTACGTCTTTTGTTCGTTGCTGGTGGGGACTTGGCTCGAGTGGAAGCCGACGTCTGCTGGGTGCCGGGTTTGGTACGTCGCGTCGGAGGCAGAGCCAGCGGGACTCCGCGGCCGACCCCGTCCCAATGGCTACAACTACGTCGCAGTAAGAGCTGCGAAGGCTCAATGCTTAGTTCTTCAACGGCTTGCTCTCCAGCGATCAGACAGGTGCGGTGACGACGTTCCATTTTACGTGCCATTATTGCGGGCACGTTTTCACGACGATTTTGTGTGCCACGACATTATTGAATTTTACAAGTACGTTCGAAGCTCTCCGCCCTGCTTGCCAATATAAATTATATGCGTTTGTGGATGAATTTGTGATGGAAATGTTACTGATGGCCAGATGTACTGTAACTAGTCCACTATTGTAATGCCAAATCATGGCACATTTCCTTTAAAATGAAAATAATCATTCTTTTATTTGCAGGTACTGCTTTCTCATCAACTTGGGGAGATGCTTAATTATTTTGCACTGAAACAACCAGTCTTAATGCAGTGTGCGTGGGAAAATTTACTGTATAATACGTGGACGAGTGAGGCACACTTGTACCACCCCCCCCCCTCACCCCACAATCCGGTCAAACGTAGACAGGTGGTTTCAATATCTTAGTTTTAAAATAAATTATAAAGTCAAAATAGTTGTAAGTTAAACCCTTACCAGCTGGTAAACCAAATGTCGGAAGTTAAATAAATTGCAAGGTTCCATTCCTGGGTATTCAAGAAAAGCTTTAGCTGAAACCAAACTTCTTAAAATCTGTACTGATCAAGATTTCAAGTTAAAATAGTTACATATTTATGATAAAAAACATAATAATATTTTTCAAAGTGGTTCGTATTTTAATTAAGTAATTATTAATGTGAAGTCACGAAACCACAAACAATCCTCAGAATACATGAGGAAAAAAAAAAGCTATTCACAGTTTGAAACAGCCCGGCCAGCGGCTCATCGCCGCGTCGCATCGCGTCACTCGAGCCTTGGATGGCTCGGACCTTATTGCCCTGGTCGACCTTGAAGCGCCCTGGTGAGTCTGACGGCAGTTCCGGCTGCCTCAATTAAGGGACCCCCCCCTCCCCCCGGTAAATTCCCGGCTCTCCATCATTACGAGGCCGGGTACACGATGTCATCGCCCGTCTCATCCATAAAGCATGCCGTCGACCCTCTCCCCAGGCTCTCGTGGCGTCTACTGGCGCCCCTGATCAAACAAGCCGCTCGCTTCCTGGTGGCCGTCGCAACGCTGCCAGTTCTTTTCCTACTGGGAAGGGACGATGTGGATAGGCTGTGACAAACGAGGCTGCAGTCTACAAAAAGGCTGCACGCCACCGCGAAGGAAATTGTCGTACGTTTCCGGCTAGGGGAAATTGCTTCGCCCACACAGTGACAGGTGTACTTTTTGCTACAGTAAGTCTCTCTAACAACGGTTTGTATAAGCTGTCCAGGTTAATTAAGCTATCATTAAAGCCCTACTCGGGATCTACTTTTCTCCTCATTTTGTATCCTTACGTCACACTTAAAATTAACGTTGACATGGACGGAATGGCTTTATTCTTGCGCCATACGAGCGAAACCGGGGAGTTTTTTTTGCATATAAATATGTTGGTAATACGGAAAATCGTGCTCTTATGAGTATACGCCAAGATACGCGGTTTCATCGCACTTTTTTGAATCAAACCTTTGAAAAATCACCCCATTTATGATGTGTTTGGTTGTTTCTTATATTTCTCGTGTATCACAAGCGTTTTATTCTTGTGTTGACATATAATAACATATTTGTTTGTTATTTTGAATTTTTAATTACATTTTATCCATAATATAAATTATAACATTTAATTCATAACAAATATTAATAAAACAGGCAGGAAATAGGTTTGTTGGAAATGCCTAGTAGAAAAAATTTCTTATCCAATCCACAATTGTATTAGACTAAGTGCGCCCGAATGTGGTGAACTGTCCCTTTGGTGTAAGTTTATAGACTCAGTTAAGCTTTGTTTGCATGAGGCGGAGGAACATCTGGGAGGTATATCTTTAGTAGGGCTTCAGAAAAGTGTGAAGTAACCATGAATGGTCTATATCAATGCAACGTCTAGTCGGGAAACTATGGAACTATTTTTTCTTGTAAATGCGTTGCCAACTTAACTGGAAACTTGCATGCAAGTACGTACTGTAAGGCGTATGCCGTTATTAGCCGTGATTTTTTTTAACAGTTTATTCAAAAGTGCTTTATTTACTGCAAACAATATTTAACACATCTTATTGTCGATGTTTGTAAACTTTTTTTGCATTTTCTCTCTGTAATCGGTTTATTCGCCTTAGCAGGCGTTCGATTGTGAATACTTTTCTAATAATATAAAATTATAGCATGTATATATACTATGTACAGGCTATTCGCGGGAAAGTGAGCACTTTTAATGGCTCAGTAAAATTTTTATTTTCAGGCCATTTCTTTTTTTTATCCACTTTTTAATGCAAACATTGCCACGTAACTAATGAACGCATTGTTTACATTTCACCACTCCAAAAGGTTAACGTCTGAGGCTGCAATAAAATATATTTATTAGTGGTGAATTGCCGATGCAAGGGTCTAAAAATGTGCTCACTTTCGCGTGAGTAGCCTATTTAAAAAGTGCGATAACGACGTACTGAGGAAGTGTATACTGCTACACTCCCTTAAGGGAAGTATACGTCAGTACGTAAAGTGCAGTCGAGGTATTCTTAATTAACACAACTTATTAACTCAGGAGAATCTTTACTGATTCAACTTACAATAAATGTGGTTAGTGGGGTCAGTGAACGGGGTTGGCGTGGAGGACAGTCAGTTATGGGAGGAGAAGTATATAAGGGACTCCGGGCTCGCTCCCTCACCCTAACGTAAGACACTTACCCCATTCACAGCTCGGAGGCCGCAGTTAAATGGAGTAGGCAACTGTCGGTATTTAAAATTGTCATACTACTAGGGCCACCTGTTTTTCGCGAAAAGATTTCAGTATTACTTATACTCCAAAACACTAGAACTCGCATCCACTTTTTTATTGGACGATGGAAATTGTCACGCATTGCAGGTGTCTCCCCGCGGATCATGGACCATCAGTGTCAGAGTTAATTCTGATTGGCCAAGTGAGGTAAGGAGTTGTGTCCTGATAAAGACACGTGGCCAATAACCAAAGTAAAACTGCACGTAAGCCATAAGACATTGGAGTGTAGGCAGGTGGCCCCTGTTACGGTTGGGTCCCGTTGTGAAATTTAACTAACTAAGAAGAACCTAAGAAAGAAGCCACAGAGTTCATCAACATCAAGCCGGAACCGATTTCAGCAACGATAGAATAATTACGCAAAGACGCCACAGAAGTGCTGGAATATCAAATCGACAGACTGAGATTGATTGCAGCAATCAGGGGGGAATAAGGCACACGACGCTCGGCAACAGTGGATCCACTGAGCTAATGCTGATTTAAGAGCATTTTATGTAAGTAGAACAGACAACCCGGAAAAGCCCACCTCCGACGCACAAGGGGAACCAATCAAATCGAAGTGCTTCAATAGTCACGTGGTGGGGCGAGAAGTGTGATATAGGCGTCTACGACCGAGAGCGGGGGTCGTCTTATGCGAACATCAGACGTGACAACAGCGGTTCCTGGGGGCAGCGTCCGTCAGCGGTTCCGGGTGCGAGGCTAGGGTGAGTTCCTTTCTTTAAATGTGATCTTCCTTCCTAACAACCTTCCTTGAGTACTTCCGTCTCACTTCTGTTCGACGTTTCTTTAAATATCATTGTATACCCTAATAACTATTGAACAAGTAAAGACTATATTAACTATTTCTATAATCATTTTTAATATATGAGCTTACCCTGCTTTCCTTATTTTAGCCTTAAACTATCCTAAGAGTTTATGAGCAGGTAAGCCTCATAACACCCCGCATATTACGGTAGCACGTAAATTACTTGCACTAGAATCCTGCAAAACACACTAGTGACGTTCTCATTTCCTCCAATTTCATTTTCTTGATGTAAATAGGTATTGTTCCATAAAAAAATCTAACTTTAAAAAATACACATTACAATACCTATTAATATCTTTGTCTTGGCTACAATTATGAGCACTTGTCTAATTTTCAAATCTGCCAAACCTACACATCAATATCACCTTTTTTTTTCAGAAACATAAACGGTGCAAGTTTTAGATTATTCATCATGTATAATCCAATAGATAATTTGTTTAGTTTTAATGTCCTTGATTTTTATTTCAAATTTCAATTTATTTTTTACAAATTAATATATAAATTTTCTTTTTTTAAATTTGCGTTGGAATGTTTATTCATCGTCATTTATTTGCGAAAAATGTATATATAGTAGGACTCTGAAAAATGTCTTTCGGTATTTAGCATGCCTATTTTTTTGTGGTTAACACAACATTAACAATCTGTCACCACTAAACTTATGTGACCACTGACAAAACCATTTTTGATGAGAACGAAAAAAAATTAGAAGGGATGCTTTCTACAAATTATTTTAAACCATTTTATTGCTAGTAAAACACCAAAACATCAGTATTTAAAATCTTGAAACTTATATCTAAGTTGTGGTGGGGAATGTTACCTGAAACAAACTTACTGGTAAATGCGGTCTTTATCAGAAGAAACAAAGGGCGCCTGGCTTGTAAATGTGGCTTTGACGGAAGCGAGACAGAATATCAATAACGCGCAGACGTGCTCGACAAGCAGCTGCCTGGGACAAGGGGAAATGCGAAGAGCTCGAAAGGAGCGAGACAAGACGTATTAGGCCACCCGCAATACACCGTTTACTCTCTTCGGTACGAAATACCGCTGTGGCGGCAACTGCATCTGTGAGTCAGGTCGAGTTCACTTTAGCTTGCTGCATTTAAAAAAATTGGTTCTGAGATACTTTTGAAAGTACAAGTGTCGAGTGTCTCAAATACGCAATACTTGCTTGACCTCTGAGTTTGACCTCTGAGTTAGTTCAGTGGTTCTTCAGGCGTGCTTAAAAAAGTCTTAGTTAACTGGATAGTTTTTGTCACTCACGTGTATTTAGGTCTTACTACTATAGTATCCTCATGCTAAGTGGTCAAATTGCATTCAGATATACATCGCCCACAATCATAGAAACCTACCAGAACTGGATTCAAGGCCGTTCAATTTAATTCAATGTAACTCAGTGTTATTAAATTTTATTAAATGCTGAATTAAGTCTAATGCATATTTCGGTTCTTTGATAGGGCTGTATTAACATAGGTTACTTACAATTTTCAGAAATTTTCAGAAGATTTAAAATAAATTTCGTGCAGTAATAACGCAATAGACTCGCANAGGTTACTTACAATTTTCAGAAATTTTCAGAAGATTTAAAATAAATTTCGTGCAGTAATAACGCAATAGACTCGCTTTCGGGTGTATCTGGGTTCGATCCATGGTCCAGTTATCCTGAGTTATGTTTTCCAATTTTTTGCTAAATAACTGCAGGCGAATACCAAGTTGGCTCTTAAGTAAATGATTTTGCCACTTACTTTCAAATCCTGTCCAACCGAGCATCTGGTTCCTTCCCAAATTGAAATATAAAAATTATATTTAAAAAAGTCACTGCCCTGAAGACGTCTAGGTTTTATAGTCTGGAGTAAATAGATTTAAAAATTAAAAAGTCTGCTATAAAATAGGTGAAGCGTCGGTATGAACTTCTAAAACACGCGCAGATATACAACGCTTATACAAAATAGGTTACCTACTTGTAAATTATTTACTACTTTAATTTTTATTAATGTTTTTTTAGCCGTCATCTAAACGAATTAATTTTTTAGTTTATTGAAACAAAATTCTGAATCTCGTTATAAATATTAATTTTTGTTGAAATATTCCGTCAACATTCATTGTTGCAAAGGACATTATGGTTTCAAAATATTTATCACAGAAATGTTGCTCTACTAGCATTGAAAATCAACTATCTTAACTTTACGTAGCAAAATAATTTCTATTTAGCAATACTGTTTTAAATCCTACCGGTTTTCAAACATTATTAAATTTAATATTTTAAATATTTGCGGGCCGAAGAACATAAAATATAGTAAAAAAATGTCGGAAGTGGATGTGGGTATATGTGTTTCTTTCACTATCATCTTCAGTTCAGCGAAGTGTTCAATTACTCTTTCTCTCTCTCGCTCTCTCTCTCTGTTTCCCCTTCTCCAGTTCAGCGAAGTGTTCAATTACTCTCTCTCTGTCTCTCTTTCCCCCCTCTTCAGTTCAGCGAAGTGTTCAATTACTCTCTCTCTCTCGTTCTCTCTTTCCCCCCTCTATAACTACATATTGTGTGTGGCAGTTGATCTTAACTAGATACTCGGTGACAATCATGGATAATTCCGGTAAGGTGTTTGCAACCTTGAAATGTGTCTTATTGATACCTACCACAGATTTACAAAAAAAAGCTCATATACGTTTTAAAGAAAGGTTATCTGACAGCGACTTGTTAAACTGAAAGGTTTACAGTTTTTTAAATGCTTCGACTTGTTCTTCTGATAGCAGCAGAAGAAAAGCTAGTCAGTGTCATTGCCGTGGTACAGAATTTCATGCGTTTATGTGGACTTAAAATAAACACCGAGAAAACAGAGATGCACGCGTCATTAATCTGGTGTTGACTTCCACGCCCTTGACACAGAAATGCCATTTTTGTGAACTAAATCCAAACCTCTGCCCTTGTGCCAAGGCAAACACATCACTTGCCATACGTACGTTTTGTTATTTATGGCCAGCTCTCTACGGACACATTTCAAACACGTTACGAACAGCCGGTTCGCGCGATGAACATTCTTGCCTATCAGTGTCAGAATGTTAGACAAGACACAAAACAGAAACGTCTGTTTAATATTACGTATATTACTTACTAGTGATATTGCCAATAGCAACGTTTGAAACAAATAAAACATTTGGCGATAACATGAACAGCATTATTAATTATCAACAATGTTGCCAACATGTGCCGCAGAGTTGAAAAAAAGTATTATTTTGGGTAGTAGCTTTTGTTAATACTTTTTCAAGTTTGATTGATTAATTTTTTAACCTTATAATATTTATGTTCATGTAGCAAATATTTTCAATCGGTCTTGAGGTGGTTAAGATAATATAAGGCTGACAACATAATTTTACAGGCATGTTGTTTTTCATACGTAGTCTAAACAAATTCTTCTTATTATTATTTTATATTTTTTCCGGCTCTGTGGCTAGAGAAAATGTTGGTCCGTTTTGATAAAGAAACACTGGATGTACCTCGCTTATATAATTTTCTTGCTTACCTATGTTAATTTATTTCATTGTTCATAGCTCAACGAAAGAATGGCTCAGAAGATATATTATTACACTGACAGAAGGTTATCATAAAGAAGAAAGATTGTTGGGACCATTAGGACTCTAGTTATGACGAGAACAACCAAAATCAGGGAGTTAACGTGAATAAATTAGGAATGCTTCTTTTGAATGAATGGTTATTCAAAAGTAAAAGGAAATATAAAATGAAGATTTCCACTTAGGAATGAAACAGGTGAAAAAAAATTCCTGTTATGTTCTAGATGAAGATAGCAACAGGAGATGACATGCTGTCAAGAGCCCACTGGCTGTGCGTAGAAAGGAAGAGATTCCAACCGAATATTCCAGGAATTAAAGCGCGATAGCTAAATTATCATTTGAAATTGTGTAAGATGTCAGTGTCATCGTCCAAAAATATGAAGTCATGTAAACATTATAATTTCTGTTCACATTGTCTATCTGTTCTGTATCTCGTTCTAATGTAACACGTGACTGTGGACATTAAACTTACTCACCGTAGGTAATGGGAAATGCATGATAAATACGAACTA
>NQII01001394.1:4510-45352 GCA_002778355.1 Clitarchus hookeri
CATATATATATATATATATATATATATATATATAGAGCGGGAAAGAAAACATGCAAGTGAGTTCGCCGGGTCTCGACCCCGGGAGTACAACGCCAAAGAGATGCGTTGAATAAAGGGGAAAAAAATGTGTGTATGTGTGTATAAATGACAAACACTGTATATAAAGGGGAACAAACATGCAAGTGATGTTAAACACAAAACANGGGGAACAAACATGCAAGTGATGTTAAACACAAAACAGCATGGCCAGTACATGCACGTAACACTCTAGATAAATTACAAATAAAAAAACTTTGTGTTTATATATATATATATAGAGCGGGAAAAAAACATGCAAGTGAGTTCGCCGGGCCTCGACCCCGGGAGTACAACGCGTAGGGGATGCATTGAACAAGGAGAGGGAAACAGTGAAATGGTAGGCATCCTCCTCCTCCCGAGTCTTGAACCTGGGGTGATATGCATACAATGTAGTATCCGCTGATGCCTTAACCCACAGGAGACACATGCAGGATATTACTCTAACATGCTACGTTAAACGACAAGTTCACAGTCCACGTGCTGGAAT
The DNA here is from genome assembly GCA_002778355.1 of Clitarchus hookeri. Lineage (NCBI taxonomy): Eukaryota > Metazoa > Arthropoda > Insecta > Phasmatodea > Phasmatidae > Clitarchus > Clitarchus hookeri. The sequence goes on from NQII01001394.1 coordinate 5,076, forward strand.
GTATACAGAAGGCCAGGTAGGGGACCGGTTAGAAGCCGCCAGCCGGTCGTCCTTCACCGACTNGCGTATTGGTGGTTGACGCGCTGCGGATGTCCCCCCTCTACAAAGCATGCCAGTATTTCCCATTTAAAGCACAACACATGGCCCCCCAACGTCGAGTGAACAACTCAAATAAATTCTCTGGAATAGAACACTCCATGTTCCCGAGGGCACTGTTAAAACTCCGAATGGAAATTAGTTACTTGTACTAGACACACACACAAGGGCGGCCGCATTGACTGTCAAGTGAGAAGTGCACAAATATTAACGTGCAGTGATATGCTAACTCTGCAAGGATACCATTGAACAACAACCATCCGCAGCACACACGATAGATAGGTTACCCTATGTATGTCTAGTCACCGACACACACGATGCAGAAGAACACTTACCCAGAATTGACGGTTGGTAGCAAGCGACAGCAGATGCCTGAGATCCGTTGTGGATGCTGAGGACACATCTCGTGTTACGTGCACAGCGCTGCAGCAGCCAAATGCCGCATTGGAGTATATATATATATATATATACACATACACTATTAGCCAAGGTGTTGCCGGCTCGCAACTGGCACGTACGGTTCAGTGGTCTGGCAACAAGTGAAAGTGTAGTGTTCTGCGAGGTTGTATAAATACCCCCTATCACAATGGGCCAGCACGGAGAAACACGTCAACCAGTTATGTCACCGGCCTTGTGCAGGCAGAGGACACAGGTACACACACACAGAGTACGGCGGTACTTGCGTGCATTATAACGTGTCCCTTAATGGTGTGTGTACAACTTGTGCTTTCAATATACTAGCAAGTCTTGTTATTGCGGATCTCCACCCAGAACATACATTTTTGCATGACTTGCACCTTGGTGATAGGCAAGCAGCAATGTGTCTGTATACTGCGTTTTGCGGTTACCATATACTAGCATGGGGTTGGTTTTGTTTTGAAAGTTCACTCTCTACACTTAGAAATAAGAACACTCAAGCAAGAGTTTCAGAACACATATATATTGTCACATAAAAAGCACAAATTGGTGTGATTACACACAACAGAATTTCTCTCACCATACACATTACATAAAAGGTATTGTTTGAGATTAAACAAAAAACTTGAATGTACACACAAAAATCGTGTTTCAATTGTGCTTACGCGTAAGTACCACAAAACAAGTAATTGTCAGTTGTTACACAAAAAAACAAATCATGTACGAAGAAATATGTATTACAATTCCCTTTTTAATTTGCAAACAAACAGTTGTGTTTAACCAACACACACATAGAGGCTCACAAGAAGTATGTACATTGAGCCTTTGCAGAAGTACTACAAAACGTGTTAGTGCCAGTTGCGTTGTTAACATAATCATATATCAAGTACGACGAATTATATATAAACATTCAATTCCTTTTATGCAAAACACAAGGCACGTTTTCAATTACATGAACACATCAAAACAGTAATGATACCTATACAATTTAAGCAAAATGTTTTTGTTAAAAAAACATTACAAATAAAACTGTTTGTGTAACCCCATCTGCGAGCATAACAGTAAGTAGTTTTAAGAAAAACCATAACTATACAATTAAAAGCAAATATTGTCACACACACAATACTAATTGTTGTAAAGCACATTTTTTTTTGTTAAATACATTACAAATAAAACCTTTGAGCACTACACTACACCTTTGCAAGCAGCGTATTGAAGAGCTGTATCAGTGCGGTTTTCCGCTCTGCAACAGTTAAATGTCTCACGTCTCGTACTGAAGAATTCCCGCAACTCAGGCAGGCGGTGGCGGCAGCAGCCGTCTTCCTCTTACGGTCAGGGCGTGGCGCTCGCTGACGAGGTCCCTTAACTGCAGGAACCTTTTTCTTACGCTTGGAAGTGGCGGTGAGCAGCCGGACAGCGTCACCGGTGATGTCAATCACGACAGCTGCACCCTTCTTCCTTCTTCTTACGTTTGGTGGCGGTGGTGGCGACATCAGGCAGCTGGGTGGCAACTTCCATGACGGCAGCAGGAACAGAAGTCTCTGACTTCGGTACACAGTTGGAAAGGTGAACGCGAATCGCATCGTTTAGCAAAGCGTGCGTAATCACCTCGTCCGTACCACAAGGCAAGGGAGTGTCTGTTGTCATATTTTGAAGTACACATCTCCCTAATACATGGCAGTTGATCATCTGCTGACACGGCTCGTATGAAACAGGCGTGTGGGCAAATAGCCAATGTGCAATGCCGTTACACTGTTCACTATACGAGCTTGCATCTGGAGTGGTGGTGGCGGCGGCTGGATCTCCTGCGGCAGCAAGTTCATAGGTGATGGTGCCGTCCCCAGGTGTCACACTGCTGTAGGCGGTCTCTGGACGAAACTGTACGTTCATCTCGAGCTCACTGAAGTCGACTGCTAGGTAAACAGAGCGTTTATATAGCATCCACACAGCGTCGACACAAGCTTTGACCAATAGCAGGAGAAGGCGTGCAAGTAGATTGTACACAACCTGGCAGCATTTGCACTTGCTGCGACAAGTCAGTTCACCCCCGACCGACGTCGTACCACCTTCACTATTCATTATGCAGTAAAAAAAAACAGCTGTTGGTGTTTAGGCGTTACTTCTATACGGCCTCCCACACACACACACATACACACGTACATGAAGCAAGTGAAGACACAACATACCTTAGCAGCGCATGGTAGAGTCCATTTACAACCGCAGTCTACCAGCGTGGTCGTATGTATGGGCCCTGTACACTCTTCGGACGAGCAGTAGATAGAGCCGGTATTGACGTCGCGCAGGACATAGTTCAATTTCTTGCTCCCATGGAGACGTTCATGACGTAGTTCGGTAATATCTTCAATGTCGGCACGTGTTGCTAGTATGCGGCCATTTTCAGGCAGCTCGCTGTTTGGCCGGAGATTGAAGACGGCTCACTGTTCGCACTTGTAGCAGGGCAGAATGTCCCAGTGGAAGTTGTCCCAGGTGTCAAGATATCCCCACAAATGATTGTCACCATCACAGATCTGCACTTGCTCGTGTCCCAGCTCAGGTTTGAACACCACTCTTCTATAACCAATAAAGTAACTTGTGTACAAGTTCACATCTTCTGGCAGAAACTTCCACTGTCACGTAAGTTAAACATATTTCACATGATGGACGATAGCTATCTTCTGAATGATACGCAAATGTCTACTGCGACAGGTTCAAACACTTGTCCTTTCTTATATTGTAGCCAGGTACGCCTCGCAAGTTAACGGAGAACACATAGTCGTCCAAGTAATTTTACCTCTGTTCATGCAGGTCGTATGACTGTCGTCGGCACAGCACTCTGTCCAGCGGGAAATTACACTGGCAGTGGCAGCATCGCAAAGTTCATACATTATTGTATGAGTAAACCAAACCTGGCATATATACTCGGCGCCTGCTTGCGTTAACAGAGTACTGAGTGAGCACGGCAGTGTAATTCTGGGCCTTAGGTGACATAAAGTACATGATGTTACATTACATGGTACCGAGAGAAAACTATCCTCATTGGTACGACACGCCCAGTGTTCGAGTCCGGTACAGCATTCTACCTGGGCGGGCTGACCGGGAGGTTTGAAGTGAACTCTCCTGTAGCCAACTGTGACTTTGCCCTCGTACATGACTAGAGGGTTGAATGTTGCGTACATGGTTGCGGACAGGCGTCCACGAACTAAGTGCAGTGGCGCCGGGTTGACCACCATGTGAAAAATGTAAGACAAAATAAAAAAATTCTGAGATTGTGGGGGGTTATGTACATGACAGAAACAATATTTATATGTGCTAGGAGTGTCTTTATGAGAATTCTACGACATGCATAGACCGTCCGCGGTCATTGGGCTTAATGCCCACATAGCTAAACCGGACTGTGGACATATTCAGCTTGGACATATCGTCGTCGGTGATTAGTTGTACATACCGAATCGGCAGTCTGATGCGGAATTCCTCGTCTAACATGCATGTGACACACCTGTCATATACAGTCTCGGCCCTCCGGAAATCGGTGGCTAAGTAAAGCTTCCCTATGACGAGGTCTGACAACACTGTCTACTGCCCCATCCCGTTAAGCTTGGCGAGGAGTCATTCCATTACTGCTGCAGTATATACCGGATCAGTACTATAGTTTCCCTCATCGCAGGCTGACCTGTTTATATTGGTCCCGGTGGTGTTGTTTTTGACAATAATTTGACCCTCGCAGCAAGTCTCCCCCCTCCAACGCCTTAACAGCAGAGCATTCAGGCACGGACACTCGCATCCGAGCCTGCAAGCAGCGCACAGGTGGATAATGCTTTTTACATATCATTCTCGGAACCTTCGAAACGAAGGACAGCCAGCCCTCCGTTTAGAGGTCACAGATTTTTCGTTTTGTGTCGCAATAGGTGCTTAAATGATGCTTCTGTTCCAGCCAGGCCACGAAGACCATCTCGCTCCCGTTTAATAATGCGCTACATACATCGCACACTTTATTGTATTCTACATCACCCACGCTCCAATTCATACCGTGATAGTATTGTTCCAGCCATATATTTGTTCCTTTGCTTTTAACATCTAGCTCATGCCATGGAAATGGCAGTAAGAATGTGCATGTTTCTATGCGCCCGGCAACATACGACATGCATATACGTTTTATAATGAACCTGTACTGTGAGACGAAGCCCTGAAAGTTCACATACATTCTGCCGGTCGGGGAGTGACTGAAGTATAGTCGCCACTTACGTCAGTACTTTAACAATCCTGTCTTGCACATTGTACGTTACGAGTCTGTCGTGAAGTATTAACGCATAGGCCTGGGTAGAGGGTGGAATATTCACCACGGTGGATATTTCAATCCTACAGTCTACCACGTCCAATTTAATTCTATCATCCTTTTTACTAACGTCAAATACCAGTAGGGGCACCGTGTTCATAAAGGCATTCGGTCGAGTGTGGAGGCCTGTGTTTATCCATAGTAAGCCCTCTGGAAATCAGCATACATTAGATAAGGGACCGTATATGGAACATTTCTAAAATCAATATTCAAATCGCCGTACGGGTAAGCCTCGGAGTTAAAAAAATTTTAATGTTCTTAATATTTACGGGATAAAATTTCGAGCAGTCTGTAATGAGGGCATTTCGCCTGCCTGTCTGAAACGCAACAATTATATATCGCGGTTTTTCACTCGTGAAACTAGTTTTAACGTTCCAATTTCCGCTCGTGAAGGCAGGAATACTCGGGTACATCTCTAAACTCCATGCACGAAATGCAATATCTACGTTCCTTCCTTTTTCCGCATATTTAATTAATTTTACGCCTTCAGACATGTTGACCTTCGTGTGCGGTAATAACCAGTCAATCGCGCATATTGCTAGCATCGCGACTTCTGCTCCCGTGTCCTGGGGCGCGCTCGCCTACATGTTAGCCATGCGAATAACTAACTCTTGCTTTGAATTAATAATGATATGCTTCAAATCTTCTTTGAACCCCAACAGCATAACTAGTGGAATACATACTTCGAATTTCCCATTCGCATAGACAGGGACCTTAAACTCCTCGTCGATGTCCCAGACCACCATTTTGGCAGCAGGCAATTGGTTATGCATTAATGACAGATAGTTCTTTATGGTGGCTGTGATTCCAACATCTCGTGTGGCGTCTACCTCGCACCCGTTCAGTTCATACATGATTCTACTTATCATGTGAAGTATACCGTTTCTAACGATTTTAGTCGTCGCGGGAAGCGCGTTGCCTGGTTTTGTCAGTGTTCCACGGAAGTGCAAATATGTGTTACACGGCGCCGTGTATATATCTTGGTTTTACACTGGGATCCGGACCTCGGACGAGGATACATAGGGCCCGGCAGGTAAGGCGAGTAAGTGTGGATTTCAGCCTTGGTGATCGCGTCTTCGAATCCTGCCGGTTCCGCAACGTTTAATATTTCCACATCCATGCTTGATCGTCAGGCCCAATCTTCTAAGGAAATGCATGTTTTCAGGTGTTAACGCTCTGCGTGCTCGACTCGTACTGACTTTAGATTTGGTACCGTAGGCGACTTTTATTGCATTCGCACGCTTAATTTTCAGGCCCATCTTTCCTTAAATGCAAGTGGACCGTTATCTCCTCGCCTCGAAAATTAATCAATCGACTCTCTTGGTCCACTACGGACATTACGACCTCCTGTACGTTCGACGTCACTACCGGAACATAAATGGGTGGTTTCGGTACATTTACGAGCTTAAATCCTGGTGGCACCATCGCCGAAAATTCGTGCAGTGTCTGGCTGTGCTTGCTGTCGAGATACGAATCGTTAACCAAATTGCAGTTTATCCTTATTACATTTACAGGGAATATTTTTACCGTCAGCATATATTCATGTGTTTTATTAGCCTTGTATGTGGCGTTCTCGAATCCTAGCATTGAGGGGAGTGTATCGCTGTTCGAGATGTCTACATGTGTACTACACTTCATCTCGCTGTGCAGTGTGTTCGCATTACCACACAGAACTAACGTTGCGTCCTGTCCCAGCTCCTGCGTAAGATACTCGCCTATGTCCTCGATCTCATTCAAACCTGTGGGAATACGCACCTCCCCTCTGTTCCCGCCCCCCTTAACATAGCAGAACATACAATTTCGGTCATCTATGTTCGGTACCGAGAAGTACGTTTGAAAATCAATCACCACCACGGACCATACTCCCTTCAGGGAGATTGGTGGGAAGTGCACGGAATGCAATTCCGAACTGGTGCCAGACAAGATCAAGGTAATGGACATGACTCAGGTCCACACCTAGCACCTACTCGTTTAGTATCTTATCTGGTAAGGAAGCGCAGACAAAGGTGTCTGCAGTTCCATGCTCGGGGCTTTTGCTCTGCTCCGTGATTATAGTATATTCACGTTTCTCTGAAATACGTCTTCAGTTCTGGCGGGGTCCTTAAATTTCCAATACTGTCAAAGTAGTGGACAGTATCGCCATTCTTTTTATATGCAGTCCAATGAGTTCCCGGGCCTGTGCTACTGTCGAGGTTTGCTATGCCGCACTCTACCTGGCGTGCGCGACGGGGTAGTGGATCTCGCATGAACACTGCCCGGAAATTACTTATTTTTAATTTTCGTGCATATTTACGTATTTCAAAGTTGGTTAGTGGGTGGGCTGGCAGCCCCCTTAAGATCGCCCCATTCTTTTGTATTGTCGATTTCTCTTTCTGCCTCCTCCCCCCACCTTTTGTTTGTAGTGACGTAGGTACAGTCAGCGACCATTTTTCGCAAGCGCCTCCATACGTCTAGTGTGTTTCAAAGTCTCAGTCAAACGTTTGTTTTCATCTTTGGCCCTATTAACGGCCCTGGTGATGCTGCTGGCACCTCCAATGAAGCTTCCTAGTACTCCAAGTGCCGGCAAGATGAAAGGTAGAATTCCACCTTGTTTCACTACTATTCTACGCGGTTTCCTGCCAGTGTGTAACTTTTTCGTCTGTCAAAATTTTAATCACATGCCACCTTTCACTTTAGTCTTCATAATTTTCGACACCCCCCATGCTGCTAGGCATTCCTCGAGCTTGGCCTGTGACGACCCTACTATTGACTTTGCTTTATCCGCAAGAATCATATCGGCCATGTGTCTATCTGCTAACTTAGTACTGGTCGCATACGCAATATCGTGTTTATTGCAAGCACTGTCTAACACATTAATAGGTACATCGCCATGCTGTAATCTTCTCTCCAGCCGAGTGCCAGGACCGCAATACTTAGAACCCGGAATGTGTGCTTTGAAGGGGAGCTTGTTAATTAAAGTATTTACCAGTCCACTTCCTTTCTTGGTGATCTTGCCCCTACGATGCATATCTATAAACTGACTGTTAAATTGCTTTATATACTTCGTAATATAGGCTGGCTATGAACCTGGGTACCCCACATGTGTGTGTGAGTTTTTTAGGATGTAACTTCAAACTTATTCTGCGCTTCGCCTGGGGAGACCTGTGTGTGTGTGTGTGTATGAGTCTCGACACATGCCAGGGGCTGCAAGTCGCCTTGTGCATCAAGGTTGCCCAGAGACCGAGCGTCTTCTCTGTCTAACTTCTCCCCCACTCTACCCTGCAAGCCGAGAGCAGCGTGTGTCAAGGCCTCTCGCTTCCGCCATTGGTTGAGAGGCATCTTGTGTGATTACAGAAACGTATTTTCAATTGCTCGTTAATTTGGTACCAGAGGTTCGTTATGGTATTACACAGGTGTAGAAACAATTATATTTTATTCAGATCTGATTTTAATATCCAGCTGTTATATCTGGAGTCGAAGTCTAGCCATTTGACGAATATGCGCGCCCCTTGGCGTTTAAATACCCTCTCGACCAAATATGTGTCTCGAAATTTGGTTTTCAATATCTGCTCTCTATAGAACTGTCCTTTCAACCGCTCGCCATTTAGGTCTTCCAACACAAAGGTCCGAGGTTCGTTATGTCGAATCTTGCTAATTCTGTATATTTCTAATGACCAGTTGGGCGTGTAAGATTTCGCAATTTGGGGTTTAATTCGGGGAATGCGGACATAGTCTCCCACCTTTACCTTCGCCTTCCACCTATCCACTTTCTTATCGTTTTTAAACACCGTCTCCAGCAAAGAATCGTCTTTAACATCCAACGATCGCATACGAATCATCCTGTGTTTTCTAGCATTGTATTTGGTAATCAGGCAAGGTAACATATCCAGCCACACATACTTTCCTCGCGCCGATAATTTACGCCACATATCTGCTTTTAACGTTCGATTAAATCTCTCTATAATAGTAGCCTTTTTTTCACCGTGTGTGCTGTAGTGGTTAATTTTGTTCCCGTTCTTGAGTGAACAGAAAGCTTTATTGTAAAATTCCCTACCTAAATCAGTCTGCATATTCTTAGGCAGTCCCTTATCGTTTAAGACCACTTCCATAGCGTTGGCAACGTCCGCCCCGCTTTTTCGGCTAACTGGGACGGCCCATGCGTATTTGCTGAAACAATTAATTACAGTTAGCATGTATCTATGCCCCTTATACACTGCTGCATATGGGATCATATCCACCAGGTCGGCTTGATACAAATTGTCGAGTCCAAACACGAGAACCCTCCTTCTGCGGAAGTTTCTTCTTGCTGGCCGGTGAATCTTGTCTGAGATCGCCGCACGAGACATGTTCAGTAGACGTATCCACCTTCGCCCAATTCCTCCACGATATTTACTATCTCATTCGTGTGTGAATGATTACCTGCCTGTTGAGATGCCACGAGTAGTCTAAGTCGTGATATGAGTTCATTTGCTGTCCCTATCAAGCTTCGAAGTCAGTCCCGAACCACTGGCTAGGCCTACGTCGGGAAACAACTCGGCTATAATGTCGAATTTCGGGTGGGTCTCGTCCTTATATGTATTGGTAGTTACATCATTATCGGTTAAATGCGCGCTCGTGAGTTTAAGTAATTTTGGGTATTGGTGTAGGGCTTCTCGTGAAAACTAGCCAGGTCTGCGTTTGAATAACAGCTTGTAGAGGCCTGGAGCCACACGTATGTAATCGTTGGGTAGAAAATAAATATGCTTGTTCCCGATATACCATTTTTTGTTCCGTCTATATACGCCGTAAATCACATCGTTAAAACGAGTTGTATAGGAAGTGAGATCATTCCGAACAGTGGTCGGGCGGGAACCTACCTTTTTCTTACGTTTCAATTCGGCCAAAGATACATCATCATCATCATCTTCACCATAGGTCTCAGGAAGTGGCTTTAGTTCGACGTCCTGGTCGGTCTTCACACTACCGACAGGGGGAACAGGTTGCTCCTTTAAAGTATCCAGCCGTGATGTGATCGGGCAGAAGGCTTCTTCCAATACTGCATCGCACTCCATACGAGCGTGCTTGGTTTGTAAGTACTTATCGCGAACGCTTGCAACGATGCGGCATAAATCCTCGACAGCGGCAGACATTATACTAAAATTTATAGTGACTTGTTCATACTATATACATATATATTAGACAATGGCTCTACGTGCAATCAAATTGACTATTTTATCTACGAAAGTATTAAGTTTCTGGAGCACTGCAGTATGCACATGCTCGCAATGCGACCATTTTTCATTGTCTGTGCACAAGTAGTTTAAATTACCAACAATCCTGTGGCGGATAAGTTCCTCTAGAGCTGCAAGTCCCGTACTCAAAGTTTGATTTCGGATGTCGTGTTCTTCGAGCAGATTTGTACTATGTTTATTCGTCATCCCTTCCAATATCTTGCTGAGGTTCGTCTCTAAGCTGCCTACGCTCTCCAGCTGCATATGTAGTGTGTTAAGCATAGTCGAACCTGCACCTGATGCATTAAGGTGGTCGTCTAGTTTCACAGACAGGATTGTAAACCACTTTAATGTCGAACTGCTCGAGCTTTGTCTCGATTGCTGTGAGCTTGGCGTCCACTCCACTCAGCTTATCGGTGGTCTCGGTCACTATACGCAGATTATCTCTCAATGTAGCAGCAAGGGTCGTAAGGGACCTGTAGTCGACGCGATCGCCTAAATCTACCAGTTGTGCTTCCACGGCAGGCAGCTTGCTTGCCACTATGCTTTGCATGTTTTTGGTTAAAGTCTGAAAATGTTTCATCGTGGTTAGGGACATTGTACTGATGGCACCGAGGTTCGCATCTAACTTCTTACTTATTGCTTCCAGTGTGGTCGTGTCATTAAGTTGACTGCCTAGTTTCGCGGCAAGAACTCTAACTCGCTCGCCCACGTCGTTCGAGGCTTTATCATTAAGGAGACTGTCTAGATTCGTGGCGACTGTCTAGACCGCTAACTTAATCGCCTACATCGTTAATTTTCTTCGTCATAGCTGCAAACCCACCGCCTAACGTGCCGAGTTTCCCTACATCGCTGGATACGTTGCTCAGCTGAGCGTCCAGTTTGGAGTTCAGTAAGTTCGTGTTGACGAACAGACGGCCTTCCATAGCGACGAGGTTTGATTCCAGCTTTGGGGGTACCATGCACTCTGTCTTTACATTAAGGTGCTCATCCAGTAAGGCTGTGAGGCCTGCTAGAACTCTTGCACTACCTTGCTCGCCCACGTCGGTGATTTTCTTCTCCATGCGAAATAGGACTAGGAAATTCGCATTGTCATGTAGAAGCTCTTTAGGCATTCGTGAATATGTTTGGCATTGGTAAATAGAATCCACTGCTACATGGCATCCCATGCTAAAATACTGCTGCATGGTTGCCTGTTTCTCACACTTTACATCGTCGAAAATAAGCACAGCTTCGATAAAGCCTCGCTTGGCCACACGCCCACGTCGTTGTCACTAAATGGGAAATAACGGAGGCCGGCAACGGCTTGTAGTATTTGCGATAGTCGTAAGTACTTTGGCTGATGAAGAGATTTTGAGTATAGGTACACGTTTTCGAAACGCAGACCGTTGGGTTCTTCCAGGAGACTAACAAGAACACAAGTCTTCCCGCAGTTGCTCGGTCCCACTATAATCCCTCGTACAGTGTCTGGTAATAACTTTCCATGCCGTAATTTAAATGTTAGTTTCATCTTTGTCGACGTTACTGATGCGGACAGGAAGTGTGGTTGTCTGCGGCACGATCTCCATCGAACTGATATGCGAATCTGTTAATCGGTAATATTTATGTGAGCTTTGTTTGACCCTTTGTGATCTTTGTTATGTAGTGTGTGTATGTGTGATGCGGTCTGCCACTTTGCTCTTGGATGTGGACGCGAGCCCACGTGTATGTAAGTATGTTGCTGCTGCTGCTGCTGCTGCTCGAGGAAGGGACCCCCTCCCTCCCTGTGTGTGGAATGGTAAGACATATATATATGTATATATATAATTTGTTTTCTCTCTCTCGACGAGGTGGGGGCCTGGGATGGTGATGGGAGGAGTGGGAGTATTATTTAAACACGTATCAGGCTCCAGCACGTTTTTCATGGCTGGCGTCTCTCTTGGTAGCCGCTGTGCTCTATCCACTGCATCACTGCGGCCCCCACTCGTGCATTGTTGTAAGGAGCCTCCCCGAGGGTATATATGCCATGGTAGGCATCTCTCTCTCTCTCTCTCTCTCTCTTGGGACACGTCTGCCCCCTCCCCTGTGAATGCGGCAGCGAAAAGTTCTGCACTCTATCATCTACACTACCGCGGCCCCCCTCGCCGAGAAATGGAATGCTAGAGCGTGACATTTAACTTGTCACCTATCCGTTCCATCACTGTGGCACCCTCCCCCTCATCGCAATGGAATGCAAGAGCATGATGTTTTTTTACACATGCTCTAGCCACTATGTCACTGTGGCCCCCCAATTCGAAATTTCATCTACTCGCAACGTCCCATGGCAGGCGTCTCTCTTGGGACACATTTGCCCTCCCCTGTGAATGCGGGAGCGTGAGGTTTTAACATGCACTCTATCTACTACGCTACCGTGGCCCCCATTGAAATGGAATGCTGGAGTGTGACATTTAACTTGCCATCTAAGGCATCTCTCTTGGGACACGCCTGCCCTCCCCCTGTGAATGCGAGAGCGTGAAGTTGCGCTCTACCCATTGCATCACCGCGGCACCCTTGCTATGGAATGCGAGAGCATGAAGTCCCATAGCCCGAGGCTATGTCCTGGCAGGCGTCTCTGTTGGGAGCCGCCGTCTGTGTGTGAATGCAAGAGCATGGAGTTGTGCTCTATCCATGCGGCACTGCGACACCACTCCCCTTGAATGCCAGAGCATTACATAACGACTGGGCGGTGCCTTTGGGAACCACAACCAACATGGCTGACTCCTTGGTGTTGGCTTAGGGAGCCCCATGAACAAACATGGCCACCAGGGAATGAGCGAGAAAAAATAATTTTTTGGAACTTTTGAAATGTAAAGAAATTTTTTAACTTTTGAAATATTAAATCAGACTTTTGAGATATTAAACCACTCTTTTAAAAATCTTATTTTGAAAAATAAATTTAGAAAAAAAAAACAATTTTTTGAAAATTAATTTTTTTGAAAAAGAAAATTTTCCAACTTTTTGGAAATTTTTTGGATTTTTGGCACATTTTGGCAAATGTTGGCACTGGCTACCAAGATGGCCGCTGCCGTCGAAGCGGAATGCACACACGTGAAGTTTGTCATTTCCTTACCAAGCTTCTGGCTCCCGGCTCCCTGTCAAGACGCTGCGTTCGAACATACCAAACCACACTACTTCCATTCTTGACTTAGTTTTATCGTGCGGAAAATTTCAGACCTGGTAGTCGACATTAGGTACCGGTATTTCAGCTATCAGATTTGACCTGCGGCATTTCGCGGCCTAGTTGCACGTGTAAGGTGCACCAAAGTCTTTTACTAGCGTATTGTCTCCATTCGCTATCATGTAGTACACGCATCAGCTTGTCACGACGCGAAAGAGTCTGCAATAACACTGCACACTTCGTATACTCAGATGATAAGCAGTCATAAGCAGCGTCCAGCACTCGCAATAGGCAACATTTTATTTTTAACTGTACTTGTTGATGGAATATTAGTTGTTTGTAACTAATTATAAATATTAAAAGTTAAATATTAAAGTCTGTTCTTATTACTTTACGTTCTGACATCAGTCACGCAAAAACAAAAGGACGAATTTTCATTAAATATATCTTAACCCAAATTAAATACTGGAGTATTTATCGTCATGCTATAATAACAGAGCTGAGTATCAAAAACCAAATAACTACCCTTCCTTTGAAATTTTACATATTCTGGACTGGCTTTTATGCAGGGATAATTGTTGGATAACCGTGCATCCTTTCATTCTCTTATTTTTTCGTTTTGTTTGTAATCACGTTCAATTATCAGGTGGACGTAACCGCGGGGAAAACGTTTTGTTAAATGTGCTTTACGTTCCTACACCAGCTGGTTTTTTCTTTAGCGGGCAATGGTATCAGTACCATTGTGACCTTGGCTTCTACATAAAGAACATGTTATCGATTTCCACATATCCCGACTTTCATTTTTGTTCCTACACCTTACACTTTGCTGTCTCTTGCTCCCATCAGAAATATCATTCTGACTTTCCATTTGCTTAAAATTACTATTGTCTTCTTGCCTCTACTAATAACTCTTCCCGTCTTTACACATTCCATTCTCATTCCCATCCATTATTCTACCTTCAACCATACTCAGTATCCTCTCGTTTCTATTTTGTTTCCATATGTTATCCTTCTGGAAACATTTATCCAAAACATGTCTAAACCATGAATAAACCATGCACTGTACATTGTTTTACTACACTATTAATTTTGTGACATTCGTCACCTTTTGTCAACTTAATTTGCGTAACTAATTGCAGTAATTGTGACAGGATACCTGATTTTTTAATGTAAAAAATCTACTGTACTCTGGCCGAGAATTGAAAAACACGACTTTCACGAAGGCTGCTTCCTCACGCGGCAAACCCATCACATGGAGAACAAATTCCCAACTCTACTATATTTCCTATTCCTACGAGAAATGCAACTACGTTCTGGAAATATGTTGTGGTAACTACGAGTATCCTACTTTCCAATTGACTATGGAAATATTTTACAATTTTTGAGATCAGAATTAACTCACTCTGCTCTCCACGCACTAAAACTCGGGCATGACATCGCAACACAATCAGATTATCATCCGCCCCGTATTTTTCTCTGGCGTCCGTCAACATCTTTTGGATACCCTCTTTTCTAATTCGTTGTATCCAGGCCGTCCTTACAGATGACTCTACTGAAAACACACTTTGTCAATCACAAAATACAACACGATTCACCAAAATAATATTTTTCCACAACTAAATCAAAGAGTCAAATGGGAGCAGAGTAGGACAGGGAAAATGTGACCGATACGCAGATAAATGGGCTATCCCCCGAGTCCAACTAGCGGCACTCGGAGAACACCTGCTCCCTCAATGCATTATCAACACTGTTCCCCTTCATCACTGCTGGTGTAAAGGAGAACAGGAAACTGGTGTCAGGATTGGAAGGAATCATTTGGATCCCTGAATGACTTATTGTGGGAAATAAACCTTCTTTGATTTGCTGTTTATTTTCTGTGGGATGGGGATGACGACCTCTATTTTTTTTCTCTCAGCAACCTGCAAATTTGAGTAAAAACATACACAATTTAAACATGCCTTAACGCAAATATAAGTGCGCATTTCACACAATATTAATTACATAAATGGATACATTTAAATATTCCCTTTCTGTAATTCCCATTATGGCACTTTAAATGCCCAATAAATTGCAAAAGCCCACGATTGCATATTAATATAAAAAATATTAAAAGAACTAGCAAAGCTATGTTCAAATATAGATATACACCCGGGTTACATTAAAACCTCATTGAAAATTCCCTGAAAAGTTAAGTACATTTGTACAATTTAAAAATACTTAACTTAAATTTGACAATTCAGCAAATCTTTTGCTTACCAAATCTACCTCAAACCTGGCCTGTCGTATGCCTGAAACCCCTATTTATACAGAAAATTACTCTCGCCCAATATTTTCTGCTATGGTCTCGAAATTCAACGACAGGATACGTCGTCGTCATCACAAAAGTAGGCCGCTCAGGAAACTTAGTCTTTATTGGAAACTTGCTGCGCCAGAAAACGACATTTTCACTGGGGTGAAGATTGAGAGGGGGGAACACGTTGCTGGCCGCAGCTACCTCGGCGTGCTCTTAGTTTGAAGCGAACCTTCATACGTGCCGGACCTCTGGTGCATCGAGCATCGTCGGTGCGCCCTCAACTAGGTAAGTTGCATCAATGATGCACGAACCCACCGGGCAGTAAGGGACATAATGTAATTTAATGTGACACCATCGCAATACAAACAAATCTGTGTTGACTTAAGAAATTCTTTTCTGACTACAAAAATCTTTATATACACACACATATACGTATAAACAGCCCTCTTCACGCACAAATTATTCTACAGAAATAGTTTTATACCTAGTGAGATTTTAACGTGTATTAATTGTTTTTAAGCGTACAAATGGGGTATTTAATGCTATGTAATTTTTACAACCTTTATTAGAAAACTGATAATGAATACAATTAATCAGCTATATGTAAACATTTGTGGATCACAAAAACTTTTTTTTTATCTTGTGCAGTCTGCAGAATTGCAAAAGAATAATTTTCAGAGAAGTCTTAATTGGAAAGTCATCACATGTTTTGTGAACTCTTTTTTGAAAATGTAAACAGATACATCTCTTACAACTGAACACATATCTATGGGACGTCCGCTTCCACATATGGCCAAACATTTTTTGCGAAACCATAAAAAATTTGGTTGAAAAGATTAAACATTTGCGGGAAATAAGCCAAAAGTATGTTTGTTGTACTTTTTAGGTCACTAAGTGTTGCGATTCTCTTCAAGAGAACTATACTACATGTTTTCCGGAACATGTTCGGCTCTCCGCACCGCCACCCCTCCTGTACCTGATCCCTTGGGTATAACAGAAGACAACTTTCAGAGCCTAACAACCATGACTTAGACATATCAAAGTTCCGGTACCACCACCAAGGACCTCTAGAAAAACATGTCTCTTCACCTAATTGCCCAACAACAATCAAGCTTCGCAGGCCTGAGCATATTTCTACTCTGAGCGGAAATATGGTTATCCGAACGGGAAATTCCACACTGTGGGTCTTCTACCTCCAAGGAGGGAGACGCCAGACTGCCTTCAGCAACTTCGGACCCGACGTGAGTATCAGTCCCCTTCTAAGGGTGGAGTTGAAAACCGAACTGAGGGACAGAGCCATATGCATGTGTTCACATGCCACGTTCACACGTGGACCACATAGCATGAACCCGGCCGTATCCCGTGAAGGATCACCTAACAGGATGTTGCTACTCCAAGGAACTACTTACAGGGTTCCTACCCCCGGGCGCTTTCTTCCATTAACCTCGAACGATTACCCGCTCTGGTGGACGAAGTCCTTATTCCTTCAGGCTAAGAATACCCAAGTATTAATGTGCTCCGGTTACCATTACTGTTGCCCCATCAGAGCTAGACTCAGATTGAAACACAGGCTTGCTTTCGCACAGCCCATCCCCTAGCTGATCTAGTCAGCTTGCAAGGGGGTATCGGGCAACCGCTCAGCTTGTACGCGTTCCGCTGCGTTAAGCCGGCGCATGTATTTGCTGGCGAATTCCAACAGCGATNAGCTAGACTCAGATTGAAACACAGGCTTGCTTTCGCACAGCCCATCCCCTAGCTGATCTAGTCAGCTTGCAAGGGCAACCGCTCAGCTTGTACGCGTTCCGCTGCGTTAAGCCGGCGCATGTATTTGCTGGCGAATTCCAACAGCGATNGGGCAACCGCTCAGCTTGTACGCGTTCCGCTGCGTTAAGCCGGCGCATGTATTTGCTGGCGAATTCCAACAGCGATTCTCTCGCGGTGCTGTCGACAGCTTTGATAGCTGCCAGGCCAAAGTCGAGTCCTAATAGCGAGAGATTCCATTTCAGTTGCTCTCGCAGGTCCTCGAAACGAACACAGTCAATCAGCACATGCTCCATGGTGTGCGGCACCAGGCCATCATTGCAGTGGGTCATCAGTGAGCCCCAGCTCATGGAGTTTCGCTTTGAAGTTGTCATGTCCTGAAAGGAATTGCATCAGAGTGGGAGCCGGATAGAGAGTGATTTGCATTCTCTCCCGGACACAAAGAAAGACAGCAAAGGTCTTTCGCCCCTTTTCAGGGGACGACCAACGGCTTTGCCAATCGTCTGCGGTATTCTCCCAGGTAACTTCCCGACTCTCCGTGCCAAGTTGTCCTGTGACCTTTTATACCGCGAGTGAACCCAGCTCTGCCACACAGAGATCCAGCGGAGTGACTTCAGCCAATACTGTTAAAGCATTTGTAGATACAGTTTGATATGCCTTAGTAACTGCAAGCAGCGCCGCACGCTGTGCACTCAGAAGCTATGGCCTTATATGAGAGTGACACACTCGCTCATACCACATTATGGAGTCGTACATCATGATGGACTCGAAGACCTCTTTATACATACCAAGTAAGGTTTTGAATTTCAGCCGCCGGTTGCTCGGCGACATCACTCGCAACCTTTGAAAGAGTATCACAGCTTTTCGACTCACATATGACACATGTGGAGTAAAAGTCATTCTTTCATCGAGGAGAACACCACGACACTTGTAAGTTTTCACAAACTCCAAGCTCAACTCCACCTTAG
The DNA here is from genome assembly GCA_002778355.1 of Clitarchus hookeri. Taxonomy (NCBI): domain Eukaryota; kingdom Metazoa; phylum Arthropoda; class Insecta; order Phasmatodea; family Phasmatidae; genus Clitarchus; species Clitarchus hookeri. The sequence continues at coordinate 23,269 of NQII01001394.1, forward strand.
GATAATGTCCATAAACACATCTATAGCGTCCCTTAAGCATCATGCACTTAGACTTACGGGCTTAGAAGTCAAGCTTCACAGACCGGGCCCAAGTTGCAACCAGTTCCAAAATTACCTGTGCCTTTTGTTCTAACTCACAACGTGAGTTTCCGGAAACAAGGACCAAGCCGTCATCTGCATAACCAAATAGCCGGCATCCATCAGGAAGCGGAAGGTGTAAAAAGCTGTCAAAANAAGGACCAAGCCGTCATCTGCATAACCAAATAGCCGGCATCCATCAGGAAGCGGAAGGTGTAAAAAGCTGTCAAAAAGGATATTCCAGTACAATGGTTCAAGGTCCGATCCTTGTGGGCAGCCCTTAGTTAGATATTTCTCCACTGTGGAGGTCTTCATGACCATTACCCCTTTCCGGTCCGTGAAATAGCTTCGAACCAGGGGATAGAGGTTTCCAGGACACTGCATGCACTGCAGAGCGCATAGTAGCTCCGGCCACCAAGCGTTATCAAAGACACCGCTGATGTACAGAAACACTCCCATTACATACTTGGCTGTGTCTCCATCTAATTCCTCGACGGAATCCATACTGGCTATCTGCCAACCGGTGATCGGTATCCAAAATGGACGAGAGTCTCCAATTAATTCCCTTTTCCAGCACTTTCGCCAANTATCTGCCAACCGGTGATCGGTATCCAAAATGGACGAGAGTCTCCAATTAATTCCCTTTTCCAGCACTTTCGCCAATACTGACAGAAGGGAAAGGGGCCGGTAGGATGAAACTGAACTGCGTTTCCTTGATTCTTAGTTTGAGGTGTTGGAACAATGTTTGGTAAACCAGTGATAGTGAACGTGTTCTCAGATTTGTAGCCATCTCGATTTTCGGCAGAGGTGTGCGGAACATAACTTGCTTGCACTATAAGGATTGTCAAAGGCAAAGAGACATTTAAGGGCCTGTGAAAAATACGCCACTTATTAATCAGTATGCCAAACGCACATTCTAAATCCCTTCTCGATATTTTCAAACTATAGGTGTACACTGTTTTGGTTATACAGTGAAGTCTTCCTCCAAATGGGCGCATAAAATTTTTGTGCAAAGAAAATGCTTCATACCCGACAAGAACATAAGCCTCTGGAATTTCAGTCTCTCTAAATGGTTTTGGTGCAAACAATTGCAAATTCTTACTTGTAATAGCCTTCCAAAATGAAGTGTTTGTAAAAATAGTTCAGTCACCATCTTTGCCATAAGAGCCAATATCCACATAAGTAAATCTGTATTCACTGTCTGTAACTGCTATTAGCACTCTAGGACAATACTGTTTGTAATTGAAGAATATTGAACCATTGTGCGCGGGCTTTATTACACGAATGTGTTTCCAGTTTACCGCCTCAATACAATAAGGGAAATGGGCTTTTTTTTTTNGTGCGCGGGCTTTATTACACGAATGTGTTTCCAGTTTACCGCCTCAATACAATAAGGGAAATGGGCTTTTTTTTTTACAAACCCTGCAGCAGTTTCTTTTAGTCTCTCAACTGAAGCAGAAGGAAAGCACTCGTCTTTCATTNTTTTTTTTTTACAAACCCTGCAGCAGTTTCTTTTAGTCTCTCAACTGAAGCAGAAGGAAAGCACTCGTCTTTCATTATTGTCCATAGTACTCTGCAGACATCATCAACGATGCCTGCAGTTGTTGAAATTCCAATTCTGAAGTGGTAGTACAGGTCTGTGAAAGTATTTCGTGAAGCTAAATAACTGTAACAGAACCCAATTATGTTTGTTTAAAATAAAAATATTTCTTTAAATAGCAAACAAGGTGTGTTTTTTGGTCTGTTTCAGGCAAAATCGCCATGAAAAAAATAATGGCGCAACATCCGTGATCAGTGGGCTAAAAATTCCAGGAGAGTAGTTCAGCAGGTAAAATCTGGAGCTCCCGCTAAAATTCTTAAACACTGGGTCTACCTTGAGCAACTCTCTTTTCTTAACAAAACAGCAGCGTTAAACGAAACACAAACAAGTTTCTCGGCAGGTATTGCAGGGCCTTATGACCCTTCACATAAGAAAAAAGACGAGTGGCGTGGAAAATTACAGTTTGGAGTAACAATATCAAAGAGAGACCACTGGAAGCAAACAAACCGAAAAAGAAGAAGCACACATTCAATTTAGAGGCACATATTCTGGAAGACGAAGACCCCAAAATGCACTTCTTCAAGCAAATTAAACCTAACATAAAATACTACAGAATATGAGATACTTCAGTTCCAATCAGGTGTTATTAACCTGATACAAGACACCAAGAAAAGTAGTCTGGGTAAACCTCAACCTTGCCACAACATTTTATACATTCCTGATGCTTCCAAACAACCCATACATGCTAAGCACACAACACAGCACTTTTGAATGACAGCCTTCAGTTTCGCAAAATCAGTCTCCTGTGACGTATCTGATTTTGAGTCATCATCCCAGACTACCACTTGTATTTTACTACCATCGCAAAGTGACAATAGCACATTTACCGATCTGTATGGACTTTGAAATCTTTCCGAAATAATAATTTTATTTTTCGCTTTAGAACTTAAATTGACTTTACTTAGTATTGGATTATATATATGAAAATTTTGCTCGTAACAATGTGTTTTTTAATGCACTTACTTAGTTTAAATTTAACCTATATCTTAAAACAATTAATACTTGTATTTTATAAATTATTTTATTCACACATTTTCCTAACACAAAAGTAAAGAATACCACATCGATAAGAATATACATATATGCTTTATATCTGTGGTATTGTAAAACGGTTATTTTTGTGTTTATCTTGCTGAGTTATGCGTGTNAATATACATATATGCTTTATATCTGTGGTATTGTAAAACGGTTATTTTTGTGTTTATCTTGCTGAGTTATGCGTGCGTGCGTTTTTTTTATTCAGTCTCATGGTCGGCAATGGACACAGTCCAATCACACCATCATAATAACCTATTTTTAATCTTTAATAAGTATTTTTCTAAATTTTTACAAAATTTACATCTTACAAAAATAATGAATAAATAAAAAGTTTTGAAATTTTTTTAATGTGGCTGTATTCCTTGAGAAAGTTGCGTTTNCTTACAAAAATAATGAATAAATAAAAAGTTTTGAAATTTTTTTAATGTGGCTGTATTCCTTGAGAAAGTTGCGTTTAGTATTATTTTGTTTCGCACATTAATTTTTTAAATTGATGTATTGAAAATGAATTACTTTATTTATTCCTCATTTAATTCCGTTGCTGCAGGCTTGGTAATGCCAAAAACAATGTATGCGGCCTTTAACCTAAATAGGGAATAAAAATCAACTAGATGCGTACAAAAATACGTAATGTTTGCTTGTAATGTATTTGTTAATACTGCAAAAAGTTTAATGCGAAGATGTAATTTCGGATGAGTGCTTATTTGGAATGTTTAATCATGTATATTAGATTAGCACTATGAACTAAATTAATCAAAACAATATGTTTTACGTATGGTAGGATAAGACAATATTAGTTGAGTTCGGGTATTTAACGCTTACACCGTCAAAGTTCTCGTTTAGACTGTAATATGATATTTCACTTTATTGTATGGCATACTTATTGTATGCATTGTATTGTGGTATTTTCGGTTTGTTAGTTTTTGCAGTTGTTCAGTACCGCCACTGACTTGAGAATTTATTCACTTTAAGTTTTATAAGCGACACTAAGAAGAACAAACCCTTTATTAAACACCAGTTATTCGAGTGGATGCGCATGCACTTTCCTTCTCTACTTCCTCTCAATTTTTCCAATATTTATACGAAAGTTGATTTGGCTGTTGTGGTAAATACATATTTGAAAGAATCAGCCAACCTTTACATTGTTGGCAGTTAAACTATACTTGTTAATAATCAGAAATCTATATTAATATGAAGAAACTTGCATAGCTTACAAAGAAGGTGGAAGAGTAACATTCATAAGAACTAAGTCGTACATGCAAACTATTGAAGAAACCTGTGTTTTTCCTTAATCGGAGCGGGCAGCAGACAAAGTGAAATTAAAGGTGAAATACGACAGATGTAAAAGATAAAGTTAGAAGGAGGTTGATGGGACCGTGCAAAGAGGACGTGCGAGCTGGTCTGTGTAAGGCACGCAGCCGCCGTAGGCGTAGTTAACTAGGCCGCGCACGTCCAGCCAGTTGTCACATCCTTTCGTAAACTGATCGTCCCGCCGCCTTCATTAAGCAGCAGAATGGCCGGGCTGGTGGGGCCAGGCCAACTTTTTACTGCTGGCAGCGCGCTGCGTGTTCTCACCGTGTGCGATAGGTTGGCCTTCACACCTGTGTCAAATACGCTGCCACTGCCGCAGCGGACACCCACAACTCACCTGAACACCTGAGACTGAGACGGAAATAACTTAGGCGTGCCGTAGAAATGCCGTAGTATGTCTCTTTCTTATTCATACAATTAAATTTTATGAAAATATGTTTGTTTCTCATAGTTCAATTAACATTTATGTGCCTTTAGTTTAACAACAAATATTCTGGGCTATTTCTTTCATTAATTATAAAAAATGACTTAGTTTGTTCGGAAATGTAACAAAAATACAAAATAAAACTGAGGAAATTTCATTTTACTATGTCCCATTGTTATTAATACAGTTGAAAGAATTAATTAATGAAACTCACAAAACGGAAGTTTTATTATCCTTTGGAGTAGCCTTTGGTTTTAATAACTGCTAGGCATCTGCTATGAATGGAGTTGACTAGTAATCTCTCTCACCTTTCACGACTGATGCTGTACCACTTGTCAGTCACTACTATTTTCAGCTNATGGAGTTGACTAGTAATCTCTCTCACCTTTCACGACTGATGCTGTACCACTTGTCAGTCACTACTATTTTCAGCTCCTGTTCAGAAGACATTTTGTTTGCTGTGTACTCGAGACTTCAAAACAATCCCATAGATGTTCAACGGCTATGATGCTGGGAGACTGAGGAGATGTTGTCAGTTGTTTTGGAATGTTCCAAATTATTTATTCTTTTTTAATATCAACTGTATGCTTAGGGTCGTTTTCATGTTGAAAAATGTANTTGGAATGTTCCAAATTATTTATTCTTTTTTAATATCAACTGTATGCTTAGGGTCGTTTTCATGTTGAAAAATGTAGGAAGGCGACATTGGTCATGTTTCTACACTTCGCTTGACATACTTCTTTGGAAGCATGACAAATAATGCATAAAAATAATTAAACACAAAGAATTGTTACAAGGTAGGTAAGGGTAGGGGATGATGGTTAGGATGGTGGGGTGAGTGTGGGGTTAACGATGTGTGTTGCTCGATTTTTAGATTTTTTTTTTTGCGATTTTTTTTCGGTTTTATAATAATCGGCACGTGGTGTAGGTGGAGAGGTGGTGAGGTGAGGGTGGTGGAATGAGTGTGATGTTACCGCTATATGTTCTTCAATTTTTTCTAATTTTTTTTAGATTTTTGTGATTTTTATAGGAATTGCTAGGGGGTGTGAGGAGAGGGGGTGAAGTGAGTGTGGGGTTAACATTAAATGTCTCTAAATTTTTGGAATAAATTTTTTGATTTTTTCTTAATTATTCTTAATTTTTTAAGATTGGAAGGAGGATAGGTAGGGCATGGGTTGATGGTTAGGGTGGCGGGACGAGTGTTCGGTTAACGTAATATGTTCTTTGATTTTTTAGCATTTTTTTTAGTTTTTGTGATTTTTTTTATAATAATTGCCACTGTTTGCGGGAAGGGGAGTGGTGAGTTGAGGGTGGTTGGATGATCGAGGGGTAGGGTATATGTTTTTCGATGAAAATTTTTTTCTTCTTCTATTTTTGCGATTTTTTATAATAATTGCCAGGCATGTAGAGTAGGGAAGAGTGAGGTGAGCTTGGCTAGGGGCGGGGTGAGGGAGCCATATCCGCTTATCCTCAGCCAACCCCCCAAATATCTCCAATAGCTCGAAAATTGTCTTCCGATGGCTCGTTTTGGAAAATGAGGGNGGGGGGGGGGGGGTACTTTTTTATAGGGAGAAACGGGAAAATTTAAGGGGAAAAGTAAAATTCTGTAGGAAATTCGGGAAATTTGAGTGTTTGTAAGGGAAAAACGGAACATTTTAAGGGGGAAAACGGGAAAATTCGTGACGTTATTCAAGATGGTAGACGAATCCTGAGTCCTGATGCATGATGCATGCCCCAAAATCGAATGTACAAGCCTAGAATACAAAAAAAGCGTGAAAGATCAAATTAATTTATATATATTTCATAATTGGTCTTGGGTAAATAAAAGTGGTACAAAACATAATTATTGCTATTATTAAGAATATTATGAAAAAATGTTAGAATTAACTATTTAGATTGGAAATTTTTTCATACTTTTTTCACATCTGAAGTCTCTTTTTTTTAATTTTTTTTTTTAGCCCTTTTGGCTTCCTGTTTGGCTGTTTTTATGTAGAGCGGATCTTTTATATCCGTTCTGACGAACCTCTTAGAAAACTGAGGGTTTACTAATTCCTCTGCAGACAATACTTGTAGAATATGAAATGAACAACATAATTGTGTATGTGTAAACATTATCTGTAAATATAATGTACAATAAACTAATTGTAAATTCTCCATCTGTGTGTTAATTCATAGTACAGGTTGATACTTAACCGTCAGACACTAGTCGAGTGAAGCTAGTGATCAAAATACAGCTTTGTGTCGTATATGCGTGCACGCGCGTGCGTGTGTGTGTGTGTATGTTGAAAACGCTCGTTGAGAGGAAAATCCACTCAGAATGCAATCTAGAAGTTTAAAATTTCCCAAGACGTGGAAATCTTATCATAGATTATAAAAATTTCCACACGTTGTGGCTGGTCAATAATTTGCAAAACCTTAGCTACCGCAATTCGTCGACTACATGCTACGACGAAGTTAGTAAGCTGGAGTCCTATTCGGTTTCTGAGATATGTGAACTCCTACACTCGTATCATCATTAGAATATTCATCTACATTAGTTACGGCTCGTGATATATAAATTTAAACCGATAATTATATTTATTTGTATTTTAACTCTCTCCTAGCGACTCCACATTTTTGACATGTTCATAATTAAGGTATGTTCGGTTATTCTATGTCAGGTTAGGTTAGGCTAGTTAAAGTATAGCCATTGAGTAGTCCAAATCGCATTCTGTCTGGCGTTTTCCTACTGGTCACTAAGTGGTGTGGACATTTGTAGAATAGCCACGTTACCAGTTTCACTTCTTGCAAAATGTTGAAACTTTCAGGACACGTTCTGGATGGTTATTTTTCCGCCAAATGGATGATTTCAATTTTTGCACCTTACATATACACATACATACAACAACACATAATATACACATATTTTTTTGTAATTTAAATATTTTCATTGACGCTATCAGTGAGTAGTTTAAAACATTTGTAATAACTGTACTTGAAGTCGTATAGGACACTGACGGCAACTTTGTGTATTACTTGGTTACATGCAACTTAAAGAAAACCATTGTAGAATAATAGTAGTAATAATAGTAGTAATAGTAGTTTTTTATTATGCTCGGCTTTATTTTCGTTGAGTTTATTAAAGCAAATAACATTCGGCTCTGTTAGACTCGCCACTTAGTTCCTACAGGTTAAAACTATATACACTGAAGAGCCAAAACAACTGGTATAGACTTGCGTATGCAAATAACAGAGGTATGGAACCAATCAGAGTAACGCGATGCGGTCGGCAGCTAGATCGGTTACTGCTGCTACAATGGCAGGTTATCAAGATTTAAGTGAGTTTGAACGTGGTGTTATAGTCGGCGCACGAGAGATGGGACATAGCATCTCCGAGGTAGCGATAACATTTGGATGTTCGCGTACGACCATTTCACGAGTGTACCGTGAATATCGGGAATCCGGTAAAACATCACATCTTCGACATCGCTGCGGCCGGAAAAAGATCGTGAAAGAACGGGACAAACAACGACTGGCGAGAATCATTAAACGTGACAGACGTGCAACCCTTTCTCAAATTGGCGCAGATTGGATTTGTGGACTGCCCTGCAGGATTCATGGTGTGAATTACCTCCTGCATACCTTCAGACATTAGTCGAGTCCATGCCACAGGTTGTGGTAAATTAATTTCTAACTCTACTTTCTCGCGGGTGACATTGTTTTACTATCTTTAAAATGTTTAAATTCATCGTACAATACCTCCGATTTATTATTTTTCGACAGCTGAAATTAGTTGTAATATGTGTTCTCAATGATATTAAAATCCTTAATGTGAACGATGTATTAGAAAAATTAAAACAATTGATGCTTCTAAATCTGCGCTTTATTTAGCGCTACAGTATGAACTACAAATCTACCTGCACAAAGATCTGCTATTTTGTGACTCAAGAATTCGTCATCCTTTTCGATAACCTCATATGTCATCCACCGGGAAATGTAAACCACAAAGTAACAATATTTTCTGCATGCTAAGTGCAAATACCCTTGCACTTGATAACAATAATTTGAATCACGCCTCATTCTTGGTTTCTCGTTCACAATTGTACAGTAACTCATCTGATATTAATAAAAAAAATAATAAAAAATATTTTCAAGCACGAATATTTTACAACAAAAAAATTTTTGTTAACTGATAATTTTACTCGGCAAACAAAAATGCTATATTGCTGAACATGTTTACTTGGCGATTTTCGACAGCTTCTTCTGGACTTAGGTACTAACCTGCTGAAAGAGCGCACTTCCACAATTGCTTTATCACGCAGCAAACCATCTGTATTAACAAAATATAACATCACTGCGTTTGAGTTAATCGGACTACAAAAATAAAGTTATGAAAGTTAAGAAAAATAATACTTTTAAAAATGTACCTGGAGTTGTACCAAGAAAAGGATACTCAGAATCTACGAATGAGACACACTCTATTGTCACTATTCCATGTTCTTCGGCCATTTTGCGTTTTGCTACAGGTTCGTTGGTAATGTTGTACTGTGTACCTTTTGTAATGAAGTTCCCATACAATATGGAGTGAACTAAATTTTTGCAAGATGTAGTGGGTATCATTTTACATACCCTGCCGAAATTAGAAGCTGTTAGTAACTTCTTCCTCTCTTTATTCCACAGGTAAAAGCTTGATTACAGCACAGACATTTTCTGTAGCTGATCTCTCTTTTCTTCAGTCCGCACGAAGCCAGTGAGAACGATTTTTTTTTTCATCAAGCTCTGATGCTATTATTGTATTCTCTGGTACATGTAGCTCTGTCTGTATCAAACCATAGTGCTCATCGGCAGCGTAGAGTTTTTTCGTCGCTTTCACTTGTTTCTTGGTTTTGTGCAACCGTTAATGTTTATTTTTTTGCCCTGCTTGGTTCTGCTGGTCGAAGAATTTTTTGTGTACATTCCTAGAACATAAATAAGAAAAACATGTATGCGTAAATAATTTTTTTTTTAATTTACTACGTTATATTTAGTACTGTTCACAGAAAAAAATAATAGTAGGTAGGTCATCCTGCCGAAATGTTTTGTGGTGTACGCAAAATAATTTGATGGTTTGGTAAGACATTTACATAATTTTGTATACACCACATTCAACATTTGGCAGTGTGAATGTAAAAAAAAAAACACTTTGTGACTGCCACAAAATCTTTCTTGTAGTGCTCTCGCTCTCGCCTATACTATTGCAATCCTTAATGTTTTATGGCTAACACTCATATATTCATATATACAGCAGGTGCAGGACAACGCGTTTTGTACTGTCTTCTAACAGCATAATTTATGCGCTTCCCTGCAAAAAATGTGTTTACGGAACTATTGAATAATTCCGAAAAATTGTTGTTATCGTCTGCTATGAGACTTGAAACATGCCCGGAAATACTTCCGCTCATAATCTTCATTATTTCTTGCAGTAAACCACACGATTCGAGTCAAGGAACGGGGTTTATTTATCCGGTTTTGTTACTATTGCAGACATATCCATCGCATTTCCCAGGGTCACCGCATGTGTGCAGAGGCGAGGTTTCCACATCTGCTTTCAGCAAAAATATCCGTTTGTTCAGTGGCTAATTTCCCGCGTTATATATTTTATTGCCTTCTCAACAGCAGTTCGGAATCTCTGTATTTGCTTCTTCAAAATATTTCTGAAGGTCACAGGGAACTTGGTGTTTTTGGTGAGATCTGTCAGCTTATGGCAGTACTTGCGAAGAACGTGATTCTTGCGTTCTACTTTTTCCACCATCAGATTAGGACCACAGGGCATTGTCTCAAGTAGTTTCCTATGTACAGAGCTATCGCTATCACCTGTCAACATTAATATAAAGCTAGTCTACAAACATGCATGATATATCAATATATTTCCAAATATAACCTCAGCTGATACACAAGTGTATGAACGAAGACATCCAGTGTACAAGCAGTAAAAATATCAAAATGTCACTGATAAATTTGTTGAATTGATGGTCAAGTAATTTTACGCTTTGAAGGAAGCCATTTATCTGCCACAATATCAGCTACCATGCTACTCACATTTTTCTACCAATTAGGAAAACATGCGTGGCCTTAGAGTGTTTTCTTTGCATTTTGACATGACACACAGATAGAACAGTACCGATTTCTAACACCTATATATGAAACCTTTCCTGTTTTAAAACCAACAATGGATACCCGGGAACAAAAATAATCTATATTAATACAAATTTGTAGAAGATTTGGGAATAAGTTATAGTAAATTTACATATACGAATACGTGTTTTTCACTCGCTAGTTACAATATGCCATAAAAAACCGTTGTAAGTGTTCAATGTGACTGGGTTGGAGAATGTTTATTGAACATTAACACTTTTTACATGATTCTACTTTTGTGTTACAACCTGTGTTGGTTTTATTTTGTCGATAATTTTTTTATTAACTACAATAAACATCTAAGTGAAAACATGGAAACATGATAAAATAAAACACGACAACACTCGCACGCCACTCACTTCTTGCAAGGAAGACGTAAGCATCTAAGCAAGCTGTGGGTGATTGGAGATAAGGACAGCTGTTTCGCATACATTTCGGACGGTACGAGTTGTCTCATGAGTGCTGCAATAGCTTAGCCCTTCAAATCTAGTTCACTGCACAACTTATGAAGAATGAATTATGATTTGTTTAACATTTTATGTATTTGTTTATGTTTTCCCATTCAGGTATTTAATTTTTTTTTGTTAACACCCTCCTAGGTTAATCAGCATTTGGTACATATGGTAATTCGTTATTTTTTTTTTAAGATATTTAAATTTTATTTAAAATTAAAATCAGTGATTATAGTTTGTTAAATAATGTGAAGCTTAAGTTTCGTGACATCTATGTATTCTGAGTATTTCCAAAGACGTTATTTTTTTATCTTTATGCTTTGGCGGCCTATTTAAACAACATTGAAAATGAACCGTTATCAGTTTACACTGGCTTTTGTACAATTCTTTTATCTGTGATACACAAAATAGGAATTTCCGTGTCCTGATTTTTTTTTTAAAGGATGAATAGAAGTTTCTTTGAATCGCAGCTATGTCAATCCAACATTACTTGGAGCCATTATTGAATATTTATTTGAAACTGAAAAAAATTGGAACATTACGTATTTCTTCAAGTTGAAGTTAGAGTTGTCTTTAGTTTGGGCCAGTAAGAAAAAGCCATAGACGCTGGAAGATATGTGTTTTGAGGGTGTCTGCCGAACTCAATGAAGATGACGTCGTTGACGGTAATCGCCGTATCTCTCAATAAGGCCGTCAAATTTACGTCTAACATCTTCATAAAATATTTCCATGCAACATTAACAGTGTACAATTTTTGGAAAAAATTCTGCTGTGAGAAAGATTTTTTAAAGACTACCCAGAACCCTTTTTTCTTTGTATACTCATCCAAACCGCCGTAACTAGCGCTCATTAATAAAATTCACGGACTTACTAATTTACATAAACTCAAATTTACAATTGTTTCAAATTTTGGACTAAAACTACATCATCAACTTGGTAATTAAAGAAGATACATGATCCAATTGGGATAGTTGAGTTAATTGAAATCTGTTAGCTTATTAATTTATTTTACATTATTTTTGTTTATTTACTTATTAATTTCAGTTGTATACTTTCACATATTACATGGCAGCATTGCAATTTTTTTTTGTTTGTCTTCAGTAAATCTTATTTAAGGAAATATGAGTTTTATTTATAATTAGGTTACTGTCGTATTAGTTTATTGTCTTGACCTAGTTTCGTAGTTCCTGACCTTCACAAATCTATCATCTGTTGTACCACCGCCGAAGTTAAATGTCATGAACATATTCGTAGGTCTACGTAACCACAATTACCTTCTCGAAACTTTATGCCAGTTATTTTCTGCAGTATTTTTCCCATCACTTTCGTGTAATTTTAATATTTATATCATTTTTTATTTCTTTTAATCACACAAATGATTATTTTTGTGTAGTAGCGCACTACGACCAGCCGACTTACTACGAACTCATTCCGTCGCTCAATCACTCTCTTATTTTACTTACTTACATTGCCAATAATAAATACAAAATACGTGTTATGGAACAAAAAAATTTGAATAGTGTACTTACTGAATGTACATGAAAACAAAATTTGTAGTTCATCTCTGATACATACAGGAATTATTCTACGTTTGCTGGCCACACAGTCTGTGCTACAACTGTAAATTGCAGTCTTTATACACTGAAGAGCCAAACAAACTGGTATAGACTTGCGTATGCAAATAACAGAGGTATGGAACCAATCAGAGTAACGTGATGCGGTCTGCAGCTAGATCGGTTACTGCTGCTACAATGGCAGGTTATCAAGATTTAAGTGAGTTTGAACGTGGTGTTATAGTCGGCGCACGAGAGATGGGACATAGCATCTCCGAGGTAGCGATAACATTTGGATGTTCGCGTACGACCATTTCACGAGTGTACCGTGAATATCGGGAATCCGGTAAAACATCATATCTTCGATATCGCTGCGGCCGGAAAAAGATCGTGTACGAACGGGACAAACAACGACAGACGAGAATCATTAAACGTGACAGATGTGCAACCCTTTCTCAAATTGGCGCAGATTTCAATGCTGGGGCATCAACAAGTGCCAGCATGCGAATTGTTCAACGGACCATCATTGTTATGGGCTTTCGGAGCCAAAGGCCCACTAGTGTACCGTTGTTGACTGCACGCCACAAAGCTTTACGCCTCGCCTGGGCCCGCCAACACCGCCATTGGACTGTTGAGGACTGGAAACACATTGCCTGGTCTGAGGAGTCTCGTTTCCAATTGTATCGGGCGGATGGATGTGTACGGGTATGGAGATATCTTCATGAATCCATGGATCCTACATGTCAACAGGGGATTGTTCAAGCTGGCGGAGGCTATGTCATTGTATGGAACGTGTGCAGTTGGCGTGAAATGGGACCCCTGATACGTCTAGATACGACTCTGACAGGTGACAGATACGTAAGCATCCTGTCCGATCACCTGCACCCATTCATGTCCATTGTGCATTCCGACGGACGTGGACAATTCCAGCAGGACAATGCGACACCCCACACGTCGAGAGTTGCTACCGAGTGGCTCCAGGAACACTCTTCTGACTTTAGACACTTCCATTGGCCACCTAAATCACCAGACATGAACATTATTGACCATATCTGGGATACCTTGCAACGTGCTGTTCAGAAGAGATCTCCACCGCCTCGTACTCCTATGGATTTGTGGACTGTCCTGAAGGATTCATGGTGTGAATTGCCTCCTGCATACCTCCAGACATTAGTCGAGTCCATGCCACGTCGTCTTGCGGCACTTTTGCGTGCTCGCGGGGGCCCTACACAATATTAGTCAGGTGTACCAGTTTTTTTTGGCTCTTCAGTGTATAATGTATTTGAAGTTGACAACGTGGTGCTGTGCAAACGCAAAGAGGAGGGAGTAGGATGGTATCGGGTTGAGGATCCAAGGAGGAACCAAGGAACGGGAAACCGAGCAATGAAAAATAGCGCGCTGTAGTTCAATAACACAAGAAGGAACTCCCACCGCCGACACAAGTGATGCCACACTCGGCGTAATGTCATTCGCCCGCACTTCAGCAACCTTAAGGTAGACATCCGAGCCAAACGACAGGAGCAGGCTACAGAAACATGTGTTGCAGAGCGACAGCGACGCCATCGGTATGCGTAGTCTAGTATGAGTGCTCGATCGCACGTCGCGACATGTGTCGCGCTGCACATCCGGTCCAAACCATGCCACGTTCGCGACGCAAACACTACTGCTCTCGGACCAGTAGTGCCGCGTTTCGCGCTGGGACAATCTTCCTCAATATTCTTAAAGCCTGCTTCAGTGGGATGTCACATGGTTATTGACATAAGTTTTGTGCATAATAATTTTAAAACTTGCCTCTTACTATCCGTGAGATTTGATATGAGGTAAGCGAGTGAAAGAGACACGAAACTTTCCCCTGTACCTTAAAACCTGAAAGAAAAAGAGTGGAAAATATTTATGACATAGTTATATTTTATTTGAAATAATATTACAATTTACGTTTGTTGTATAACCCACAGCCTGCAATAAAAGGGTGTAAATGAACACATACAAATGTTAAGTAACTTTACACTTGTCTTGGCGAACAATTACACTAACAGTTATTGTACAGTTTCTGCTACATAGCAATTCCAAATTGTCACAATGTTGTGTAGAATTAGTAGTTCTGTGTACTTGCAATTTCGCCCAATTTCTGAGTAAATTTAGCTGAATTCGGAATAGAAAGACATTAACATATATATTTGTACAATTACACCGACTTCAGTGGAGATTCTGCTGCCACATACGTTAGTGTAAATATATGCAGAACAATTATTTACAGTGCACAATATAAATAAATACATTTTTGTAAAACAGCATTCATTTTTAGTGATACACAGGCCATGTTTTGTTTTAATATTCGTAAATAAATTCACTGTTACAGGTGATAAATGCAGAAGACGATGGAAGCACATCAAAGATACTTACAACATATTTGAACGTAAGAATAAATTAAGAACAGGATCAGTAGCCCCGATGAATTCTAAATGCAAAGTGTACGAACAGTTGCAGTTTCTGAAAACCATACCTCAACACAGATCATAAGGCACAAATGTGGTGAATTTGTCACAAATCAATGAATAAACCGCTCAACTTTCCCAGGCAGAGACTAATATTGCCCTGATCAAGAGAAGAGTGATGAAGTGACTTTAAGCTTAAAATAAACTAGTACTTCTACAGGCAACACTTTCCAGTCAAATAGTGAGGAAGCCAAACAACGTCGCCGAAACAACAAAGACGATGCATGTTTGAATTATGTAAAGAATAGAGATGAATTCGCCATAATTAGTTGAAAAAAATTAGACAAGACAATGATGATGAAATAGGTACATTCGTCAGTCACATAGCATAAGTGTTGAAATAACTTCCACACATTTATAGAATTCGGGTAAAGCAACACATTTTTAATGTACTGACAAACTATGTAGTAATGGTAGTCGAGGATAATAAGAATTCTACTCCAAGATCCAGTTCATCATGCACAATTCAGTGATCATCGGACACTGTCTTTATTCTTGGAGACAAGGAGCTTCAAATACTCGTGAAAATACCATATACCGATTCATATTCTCCTACCAGTACCAGGTCTGTTCAAGAACCCAAAGTCTGAGTGTACAACAAAATAATTTAACTCTGCATGATTTTGAAAACCTAATTGACGAAAAGTAATCCTATACTTTTATGATAAGAACAGTTTCTCTTCAGTAAAGATAACACTCCTGGTAGTTTTTTTATTGTAAATATTAGTAAATTAAACTCAAAACAAAATTATATTGTCTTTTATTCAATCGAAAATAACCTCAAAAACTTTCTTCGTCACTCTTTAAATAATTATTTATAAGTAATGTGTAGAAACCTTTTGTGGATCTTTTTTCCAATAAAGGCTGCTTGTTGTCTTTCTTCTCTTAGGATATTCGTACAACAATAAGTAATCATCATCTTCTTCTATGATTACTTGAAGCATATTTATAATATACGACGTATTTTTCACACAAGCAACGCCTATTCGACCGCTCTCACGCAGGTTCAGAGACACACTCCATATGACATTGTTGCTGGCTGCAGAGACAAGTGTCGCTGTGCGACAGCGACACTTGTCTCTGCAGCCTGTCTCCGCCGCTGTTGCCTGTCACTGTCGCTTGGCTCGGACGTCTACCTTTACTGCACACCTGGGGCCTATAACACCACTCCTACAAGTCCACAAGTCTACAACTTTATGACTTGTAGACTTGTCACCAAACACAGGCTGACAGACGAGGCTTTTAAAAATCCATACTAAGTCTACAATTGTAGATGGATCCTACAGGGATACTTAACTACTATAACAAGTGTACCGTCATGGTTTTGTAAATTACGATTTCTTTTGTTTCATGATTGTTTCTGATTCAAGAGCTAAAAATAAGCAGTTTGTAAAATAAAGACGTAGCAATGAGGCGAATAACAGCAAAAAAATGTCATCGAGAAAATACGAGAGAAAAAAAGATGCACTATTTGGTACTTTTTCACGCAGTATCACAAAACTGACGAAGTCGTTATCCACAAACGTCCACATATTTCAAAATTATGTAGAACTACCACAACCACAAAAAAACATGTGGATACGAATCAAAGCTCAAAAAACTTTATATATTTACTACAGGGGCACTTGTTAACAATGTCTACCTAGTATATTAGACTTTTGGAAAATATATAACTATTTGTGAATTTTTCTGTAACACAAGTTTGTAAGTTTGTATTACAGAAATGTCACACATAGGTGAAATTTCACTTCTAATTACAATCCCCACACTGGTAGCTACAAGTTTGTTTACTCATGTTACAGAAAATTTACAGTTGTTGTGGATGCCACTTACGGCGACACCCCAACTTAAAGGAAGGCAGAAGGGAAAGGATTATTAGGGCTACCAATACTTTTTAATAGTTAAGTAAAACTATCGCAAGTCCTCGGGAACAGGTTAGGAGAGGACTGGGTAGGAATTGCTCTCTTTCTCCTGTACAACTCACCTCTGAAGAGTTCCTATTCGGTGATAGCCTGGCGTGGGCGGAGTATGGTTGTCAGCCGATGGCCATCCTTCGTTGTCAGCTAGACCTAATTAATACAACCCAACTTGCAGGTTTTTTTGCCTTTAGATTATGCTTTCGCAGTGCTGCTCGTGCTTACCCAATCTCCTTAGTAGGATACCGCTGACCGCCTTTCTCCTGAGCACATTGCGTGGCCGGTGTTGCAATTGTAACAACACCCCCGAAGTTAGTGGGACGATATGTCCCCATCTCGAGTGGAGGACAGTATGTAGACGATATATAAGGTGGAGATAATAGAAATAAATGTTTTTAGCCGGTCCGTGATATGTGTGCAAGGAACAGCCCGTATAGCAGGCGAAACGCTTGCTGGGCAGTGTGAAGTGTGAAATGGGGGCAACCGCCGCTCTTCTCCTGGTTACGGCGGCGCCGAGGGCATACAGAAAGTATACAAGTACCGAAGGCATGTAAAATGGACGAAGTGTCTTCTTCCAGTCGTCGTGGGAATTAAGTCTGGCCAACACTTTCGTCAAGAGCCCAAAACAGTAGGCAGGGCTGGCTGTGGTTGGCGACTCGTTGTGTCACCCTGTTGCGGAGTGTAGTGGTGAGTGGGGTTAGAGAGTATAGGTTGAAGGTGAAGGACCTCCTGTAGCAAGAAGAGAAAGGATTCCTGGAGTTAACGGATGTATATACAATACATTGGGTGTGTATGAATGTTGTGAAAAAATTGTTTCAAGAAAGAATTGTACACATAATAGCGTCCTAATGACACAGTGAATTGATTTTGAAATTTATGTAGCCCCTGTGTAGCAAACGTGTAATGGTTAACATGTACGTGAAATTAAAATTAGCAGTATAAAACCTTTTATAACATATGAATGGGCAATAAAATGATGACAACACTATTGCAGTATACAATATCTGCAATTACAAACCTTGATCATTTTCATACATTGATTTGAGTGTCTACTTTGTTGTAATTTTCCTACAAACGACTTAAGTCCTGTCAGATCTGACTATAGCAACACTACTCTTACTATGAATACTTACGTACTATAAACACTTACTTGCTATTATCACTTAACTAACGTACTATTCTATTGAACCTTGTAGTTTTACTAAACAATATATATACACTACCATATAACCCTACTATCATACTTAAGAGAATGAACGGATACAATTTATACAGACTGTATTTGTATGTAGAGCTATATCCCCGTAATAAATCATCCTTGAAATTCAGTCACATTTTTTTGTGAAAAGAGACATCTAATATTGATCATTGTTTTTAATGACAATGGCTAGCTTTAATTAGGTAGTACATTTTGAGCAATGTAACAGAATTAACAATTACATACTGTACATGTACGACCGCCGGTTCGTGTGGTCCCTGTCTTTTGGAATACAGAAATGCCTTGTATTTTTTTTATTTTCCCTGGATGCAAAAACATTTGACAGTCCTTGGTCAAATGTTGCCAAGTTAGGTGTCTGGATCTGTGATGGATACAATGTTTTGATATGTGTGTTTAGCTGGCCCTGTTGAGTGAGACTGCAATCTCTTAATTTTCTTATTGTCGTCCCATTCGTTGAATTCACTAGTTTTTTTTTCAAAATTGTCTAGAAATGCAAAAATATTTTCCTCTAAGCTGCCATTAAATTTTTCTACTGGAACTGGTCACTGAACAACTATATGCAAGGGTTGTACCTCCGCCGTATGATGGCCAAGGGGGTTGATCCTCTGAGTGCATGATTGAGTCTGGGTTAATAAAAGATGGGCGAATGTGTTCGGCTATGGGTGGCTCCTGAATGTTATAATATGTATCCGTTCTAGTGAAAGTGTTGGGTTAGCTCGTATTCGAGTTGAAGTTTGTGGTAGCGCTACTGTGTCGTTATGTTATAATTCCTATAAATATTGTCTGGTTACAGGTCTATTAAAGGTGTGTATTGTGGACTATTCCTGTGACGTGAATGTGCGTGTTGAATTGCTGTGATGTGAAGCACTGTTTAATGATTGTTGTTAGGTATTTATTTGCCCAGGGTTTGCTGTCAAAAGGTCGAACAGGCCCCTCAGTTTGCCAGTGTTTTTACTATGCTGTACCATTAAAAATGCGCATGCTTATAAAACAGGTAATAAGCCAAGGTATTTCGCGAAGCTATGTTATTCTAAGGTTGCTGTTACCAACNTTAAGCGAAGCTATCTAATACTAAGGCTGCTGTTACCAACTATGCACTACTGTCCCCCAACTTCTCACACCAAGGGTTCGAGAGCGATTCCCGGGGCAGGCAAAAGTAGAAAGCAACTCGGTATAGTTGCTTAAGGAAAGGGAAAAATTGGCGCCTCCACCACTTGTGGATGCCACTTAACGTGACACTCCTAACTTAAAGGAAGACAGGAGGGAAAGGGTGATTAAAATAATTATTAGGGCTACGAATACTTTTTAATAGCTAAGTAAAACTATTACAAGTCCTCGGGAACAGGTTAGGGGAGGACTGGGTAGGAATCGTTCTCTTTCACCTGTACAACTCACCCCTGAAGAGACGGCGATCGGAGCCGTCTCTGACGCCCCACGAAGACCCTCTCTCCTGGTTCGGATCCCCAGACCACTCTTCTCGCCCCCTGCCCCCTGCTGTTAGTATGTTGCAACTCATTCCTATTCGGCGATAGCCTGGCGTGGGCGGAGTATGGTTGTCAGCCGATGGCCATCCTTCGGTGTCAGCCAGACCTAATTAATACAACCCAACTTGCAGGTTTTTTTGCCGTTAGATTATGCTTTCGCAGTGCTGCTCGTGCTGACCCAATCTCCTTAGTAGGCTACCGCTGACCGCCTTTCTCCTGAGCGCACTGCGTGGCTGGTGTTGCAATTATACAACGTGTACAATTGTAGTTACAACTTGCGGGACTTGTAGGAGTTGTATTATAGGCTCCTAGTATTGACAATGAGTTCCCCATCCACCGTACAGCACGGAATTGGCACCTTCGGACTTTCATCTGATTGGCATTATCGAGAAACACCCATGATCTGAAATAGAAGAGATGGCGGACTCTTGAATAACAGCATCTACCTGAACGTATTATGTTTATCGATGTAAAAGTTACGGGTTCTATAAAATATTTTTGGGCACGAAAAAAAAATCCAAACATTATATAAACTTTAAATACTTCAAACATTCGTGGTTTCGATTGAACCATTGAATATGTTATGTTTGGTTATTCGATTCACCATCAGTTCACAAACATTTTTCAACTGTTTTATATGATGAATTATTGCTGTACATAGCCTACGATTTTGGTAAAAAAAATAAACTGTGTATTTAAAAGTATTCGTTCGTTTATGCACGATAACTCCAAATTTACATAACAGAAAATTTACTCGTTGTGGGTGTCTGGTACTCAGATTATTTCAATAATTTCCGATTTATGACTTAAATAATACTGACACACACAAAAGTAATATTTTTCACTACTAAGGGATTGGTTCTATTTTCTCCAGATTTTGGCATACACGAGTGACTTACCCGGGATTCGAATTCAGAAAAACTCGTAAAATTAAGCTAACTTGTAATCAACTGCATCACGGAGGTAGGATTCGGAGTACCAACTTCGGATGTAATAAGTCTAATGTTTTGAATGATACTAACTTGTCCATCATTTTGAAAATAAGTGTCTGATAAGTTTACATGGCCTACCATAACGCTACTTGAGTGAAAAATTTGATGGAAATCAGTTGATTGGTCTCCGAGATATGGCATAAAATTATTATTTTCTAAAATAGAGCTATCTTACAAAATTGCTTAAAAATAGGCTGTGCACGTTGTTTATGATATATATAGTGAGCATAAAAAATTTAATTGAAGTTGTTAAATTGTTAAATGTATATGAACTACGCATGAAAATACACTGGAGAGCCAAAAAAAACTGGTATAGGAGTGCGTATGCAAATAACAGAGGTATAGAAACAATCAGAGTAACGCGATGCGGTCGGCAGCGCCTATATAAGACAACAAGCTTCTGGAAAAGTTGCTAGATCGGTTACTGCTGCTACAATGGCAGGATATCAAGATTTAAGTGAGTTTGAACATAGTGTTATAGTGGGCAGACGAGAGATGGGACATAGTATCTCCGAGGTAGCGATAAAAGTTTGATTTTTGGGTACGACCATTTCACGAGTGCACCGTGAATATAGGGAATCTGGTACAACATCAAATCTTCGATATCGCTGCGGCCGGAAGAATATCGTGAACGAATGGGACAAACGATGACTGGCGAGAATCATTAAACGTGGCACACGTGCAACACTTTCTCATATTGGCGCAGATTTCAATGCTGAGCCATCAACAAGCGCCAGCATGCGAACTATTCAACGGACCATCACTGATATGGGCTTTCGGAGCCGAAGGCCCACTCTTGTACCGTTGCTGACTGCACGACACAAAGCTTTACGCCTCGCCCAGGCCCGCCAACACCGCCATTGGACTGTTGATGACTGGAAACACGCTGCCTGGTCTGACGAGTCTCGTTTCCAATTGTATCATGTGGATGGACGTGTATGGGTATGCAAGACATCGTCATGAATCCATGGACCCTACATGTCAACAGAGGACTGTTCAAGCTGGTGGAGGCTCTGTCATGGTATGGTACGTGTGCAGTTGGCGTGAAATGGGACCCCTGATACGCCTAGATACGACTCTGACAGGTGACAGATACGTAAGCATCCTGTCCGATCACCTGCACCTATTCATGTCCATTGTGCATTATGATGGACGTGGACAATTCCAGCAGGACAATACGACACCCCACACGTCGAGAGTTGCTACCGAGTGGCTCCAGGAACACTCTTCTGACTTTAGAGACTTCCATTGGACACCTAAATCACCAGACATGAACATTATTGAGCATATCTGGGATGCCTTGCAACGTGCTGTTCAGAAGAGATCTCCACCGCCTCGCACTCCTATGGATTTGTGGACTGCCCTGCAG
>NQII01001394.1:45719-85406 GCA_002778355.1 Clitarchus hookeri
GATACGTAATAATAAAATGTAAAGTCACGCCGAAAAGAACGCTGCGCACCGCCGGAGTTGTCGGCGCGGCTTAGTATTGTTTGCTCCCATTGTTTGTAAAGAATGGCTTTCTGGATTAAGAAACTGCCTTGTGAGTTTTATTCCGTTTTGGCAAGTTTGCAAGTTTGGTAAAATCAAACAACAATTTGTCCGTCGCCTGGAGCCCTAATCGTTATGAGAGTACACCTTCGCGCAAATCGTTATGAATATTCTCGCTAGGTTGCGCTCTCTTCGAAAAATGGCGGCAACGATTTACAAAATGTAAACATAACCTGATCAAAGTGTACTCGGCATAGTAACACGCAAGTGTGGAAGGGGCTTAACCAAAAAAAAAAACATACATTGGTCGTAACGGCGACAGGCTACCATCTCTCATGTTCTACCCCTTACTTTTTTTTGTCGATCGCTTGCCTCCCCCCCCCACTTTTTTCGCCATTTTGAAAATATGTATGTCTGACCCACTCAACATCTATCAGTATACATAGCCTGCCATAGTGCTAATTGTTTGCCAAATTTGATAGAAGGAGGTTGTTTTTTCGGGATCACAAAATTTGAATTTGTCAAGTTATACTATTTTACAGAATGGCCGACAAAGGAGATTTTGTATGTACACATTTAATTGTTATAATATACTAGCTAACCCTGCCACGCGTAGCTGTGACATAAATGATTTTGATTCTTTTCATTTCTGTGAAATTAATTGAAAGAAGCATATGTATTTTCAAAATCTTTATTAATGAAGTACTTGTTTGTATACAATGTTTTTAGTTTTACCATCTTCCGCGCGTCTGAATAAGTTGGCTGGTTTCCCTACTCTAGAACACGACACATACAATTGGCCGTGCGAAAAACATTCTGTTTCTAAATCTATTCCGCCCATTTGCAATAACTGCCCTTGAGCTTTATTTATTGTCATTGCAAATGCCAATCTAACTGGAAACTATAGTCTTTTGAAGTGAAAGGGAATTTCTGATGGAATAAATGGAATTCTGGGAAGAAGCACACCTTCTCCTTTGAAAGCACCTTTCAAGATGGTAGCTTCTATAGTATTGCCCATAATTTTTTTTATTGCAAGGCGTGTGCTGTTGCAAAGTTTTGGTAGATTGATGCTGCGAAGTAAAATGACTGGCACTCCTATTTTTAATTTTAATATATGTAGAGGCAATCCCGGAACATCAAGCGAATTTAGAAATTCTGGTGGATAATTTACCGCTTCATTTTCGTGTAATGTTACATCCACAGATTTGTATGTGGCATGTTCGCTTGTCGTTAAGTATCGACATTTATATTAGTATCGTTATATCGTTATATCGATACTTATCGATATAATAATATAACGATACTAATTTAAATGTCGATATAACGATATATCGATATATCGTTTTTATATAGATAGATAGATCTATTGCTAGGTTGCGACTTTACATTGTTGACATTGCATTGTTAATGTTGCATTGTTTACTAAGGCGATTCCTGACGCGAAAGCATGGTAAAAATGAGCTTTTTGCAGATTTTACTACCTTTGCAGGTAATACAGATAAAGAAGAAAGGTGTACAAACACTCGTGGGAACAAAAGGAAGGTTTATAAAAAAAAAGAATGAAAATCGGTTGATTTTTTCGGAAGTTACACGCCGCCGAACAAACGGACACAAGGTTTATATATATATATATGTGTGTGTGTGTATTTAGGGAACATATAAACCGATTACTACAAAATTTGTCTGAAAAACAGTACTACGGCAGGTAATGTAAAGTGGTACATTTTAAATAAGTTGGACACATATTTTCGAAATGGCGTCCATATAAAATTTTATTTTAGTATAGTACAATAGCATTGAACTAATTTAATCCTAACTTTGTATACTGGCCGTATCTATTACGATAGTTACACGTGCTTACAAAAAACCTTTTTGTCAACCATTTCGTAAGATAGTGTTACATAAAAAATTGAAGTTTTTGTGTCATATGTCGGGAAACTATTGGCCTATTAATACCAAATTTAGCACCCAAGTAGTACTATGGAAGGACATGCAAATTAGTAATTTTACTGTATGAGACACTCATTTTAAAAATGTCTGCAGTATAAACATTTTAGTACGATATATCTACAAAGCCAGGCAATAATCAATTCCAACTAAATTTTGCTTGCTGGCAGTATCTATTACGATCTTGACTTGTGTCTATATGGTCTTTTTTGTCTGCCATATTGTAAGATATGTGAATTGGTATGTTTAAATCAGTCACTTATTTTAAAAATGGCGACAGTATAAGCATTTTAGCTTATCTACGAAACTATGTAACAAATTTCAACCTAACTTGGTATGCTGGCATTATCTATTACATTCACGTGTCTGCTCTTTTCTCCAGTATTTTTTAAAATAGCGTCACATGAAACAATACAATTGTAATAACCATATACCGGGAAACAATCAACAGATCCCAATCAATTTCAGTGACCTACGAATTTTTATCAATTACGAAGAATTATCAATATAACAGTCGTGTAAATATGTAAATATTCTAGGTTAGTATGCCGTATGTTCCATATCATTTCACACAAATTTTATATGCTGGCAGTATCTATAATGAATATCGTTATTATTTGTCCGCCGTTTATGAAGATAGTACCACGTGAAAAAAACGGTGCTTTTATGCCGTAACCAATCAACCGATTCTCACCAAATTTCGTACACAAGTGATGCTTCAGAGAGTCATGCACTGTAAATAAACTTACACGATTTAAGTTAGTAACATACTTAATTTAAAAATGACTGGCCTCTAAATATTTAATGTTAGTAAACCCTGTCTTCCAAAATGTTAAGACTGATCACAATTGAAGTTGATGCTCATAATTCTAATCCTACGTAGGTGGTGGCATGCCAGCGTACAGTACGAAGGGTTAGGGTTTCGAGTCCTGAGTAAGGCACGTGTGTATATGTAATCTTCTTACTAGTATTGCATATGTTTCTGGTTCCATCTCTAGTGATATCTTTGTCAACAAGACGTCAAGGCCTACATACAGTCTTTGCTTTTAAGAAATACATCAAAACTATTTGCATACATGTAGAGGAAAGTAGGCTCATTGGTTATAACTGTAACTTCTTGTTTTGTTTCTAAAGCCGGGTCTAAACTTACAACACAACATCGAAACCAAAACCCATTGCGTACGACTGTCGAACGGGGCGATGTCACTCACAAGTTGTTGAGAGTTGAGAGAATAGGGCGTCTCTTACAACGAGCTCTTGAGAGCCCAACTCACAAGTTGTGAACAGAACCTCGTACCGTCACGAACATGCTGGCGTTCCGTATTTTATGTCGTTCTGTTGCTGGATTGTGACAAATACACACAATAGGACGTGCACAGCTGCCGCAGCACGCATATGTATTCATTATATAACGGAAATATGGAGACAAAGAAGGAGGGAGAAGTGTGGTGGGAATAATTTGCTCGCCGATTTTATTACAATGCTGTGCGTGATTTGCACTCCACAGCAATGTGTTGTTATTCATATGCAGCTGTTAACTNCGTACCGTCACGAACATGCTGGCGTTCCGTATTTTATGTCGTTCTGTTGCTGGATTGTGACAAATACACACAATAGCTGCCGCAGCATGCATATGTATTCATTATATAACGGAATTATGGAGACAAAGAAGGAGGGAGAAGTGTGGTGGGAATAATTTGCTCGCCGATTTTATTACAATGCTGTGCGTGATTTGCACTCCACAGCAATGTGTTGTTATTCATATGCAGCTGTTAACTGCATATTCCTCTCAGCAGTGCACTCAACCATGCTTGCACTCATTGACTGAACAGTCATATCACCATATCCGACGAGGTTTGTTACAGTGCACATCCATACCTGCAACATACTCGGATGTAATGCTAGAACACTGACAAGAAGCGGATCGCAGCGCTGCGAGTTTCGATGTCCATGTTATCGCTGATTTGTCAGCGACGAGGTACAAGGTCTAAGGTCCCGTCCTAATCGACGCGTTCAGGCGGCGCGTCGGCGTTACATTGCGAGGTTGTGTTGCATGTGTGGACTCGGCGTAACACTTTGGGGTATTGTTATCATAATGTTAAAATATTTACTTTTCGTATTAATTTCACATGGTTACTTGGATCGACGCGTGGAAAATGTAATTTCCTGCTTGTGGCGGTGGCTACACAGTGGCGGAAGAATAAACTAAGAAGAATAAACTAAGCAGATCTTTCTAAAGTACCCATTTTGCGGTGAGCCAGCGAATGAAAAACGGTGGTTGGGAAAGTGCAGACAACAGCTATCCGTCGGATGCCGGTAAGAGCGAAGCTATCTAATTGCTGAAGAGCCGGCCACGTTTTGTACATCAATGCATTATCCGATTTGCATCACTGACCCGGACCAGACAGTACTGTTCTGTTGCTGGAAAACATATAGCGTACTTGACATTAATATACTGCCCGTGACTGTTAGCCGCACTTTCGAGTGCAGTTGCCAGTCTGCAAAAAAAAACTGATAAGCAACCAGAGAATGCCGGGAGGACAGTTAAATAGGCTGAAATAAATGGGAATATGGAAACACGGAATCTCTTTGTTGTATCAATTTATTTACTAATAGGGGAAATACACAAGTCTCGCATGAGAATAGATTTTTCTGGGATCGATTATACGTTGACTACTGTTGGTCACTTAAGTACAATAAAATGAAGGACACTGGCATGCTTTTATTATCCTTTGAAACTTAGCCTATTGCACCAGCATTTTACGATACGCAAACTAAATTGTTAGCTGTTTTGAGTTATTTTATATACATACAAAATACGCCGTGTTGCTTGAAGCGATGATCTTGTAATTAACCACTTGTGCGTCGATGTTTGAAAGTTCAGACGAGTTAAAACTCCCGCATTTTCGTTCATTCGATGCGTTTTAATAATACAAAGTACAGTATGTTCAGCGTCCCATTGTCCTAGCGGCACGCCTCCATGTTTTGGTATAAATGTATCACAAGATCGATACCCATAGTGTAATTCCCCCTCCCCTCCTAAACAAAATATTGTAATTCTATAATTATAACATTTTTAATGATTTTCACTGTAAATAATAATGAAAGTTGACGTACGAAGTCCAAACGAACAAGCTCATACTTTGTTTTAAGTGAAATCAATTTTGTTAACATTGTTACATTGCCGTTCACGGATGCCTACGATTACGGCAGAAGAATTTCCGTTTACTCTTTGTTAGTTTTTGGGCCTGCAAGTGGTACACATTACTTTTCCTAAGCTGTTCCCATTTATTGAACAGTTTTCAAAGGGTTTAGTAACTTAATTCAGACGTATGCCAACTAAAAACTTGAAATAAAGGCTGCGCTTCAGTTGAAGCAACCATAACCATGAAAATAACAAAAAGAAATTAACATCTTTTATTCGTTGATTGAGTGAAAATTGTCAGTAGAGTAATTAAGATTACAAATATTTATTTGGTAGTGTATACTTCCAGTAAAAGTCGCAAGTATATCATATTATTATTTTGATCAGTTTCCTTTCTTTTAATCTCTATAACCTCTAACCAAATGAGGTAACGTTGTGGTAAATCTTCGGACGTGAGTTCGAATCCCGATACGGTCATATCGATTTCGGTTTTCCATGGATAATGCTAGGATGGCTCCTTACTACAAGCCGTGGACGATTCCTTCCCCGCCCCTGCATGGCGGAGCAACTTGCTCCGTCTATAATGTCCTCGCTGTCGACGAGACGTTGGTTAAGTGCCTCCCTAGTTCTCATTGTAAGCAGTCTCATTTTTTAAAAATTATGAAATTTTGAAATGTAATTTTTTTTTCAGGACAGAAATGAAAGTCGGTATTTGTTGCCCATTCATAAATTTGGTTACTAAAACATAAATAAATGTGGTTGGTGGAAAGTGCCGAAGTCAGCAAAAATCGCTGTAAATCGCCCTCAGTTAACGATAATTATTCTTGTGTAAAACAGTGTTTAATACTTTAGTGACAATGCTGTATATTTTCTGAACAGATTGCTGTAGCGAAATCCTATAGTCACCGCTTAAAATTTTGAGGAAACACAATATGCGCGAAGCTTGTTGATGCTATTTTTCATCTCTGTCGCAATGCTTTCATAAGGCGCTTAACGTTTTTTTCTAGGGAGGCCCCTTAATGCTACCCATGTGTCGCCGATAAGGAAAACAGTTTACTTACTAAACGAAACCTGAATAATAGTGGGTTGTTACCTGAAAACCAGACAAAACTTTTTGTAAACATTTGTAATCTCATATGTAATAAAGGCATCGAATTTCACTGTAAGAAACTTACTTAGGATTTCTTCAAATTGGAACAAACAGAAGTTTTGTTCATTTTATAGTGTTCTACCCCAGCTGACTGCNTGTTGTTTGGTGTTCCCAACGTGGTTTGAATTTACACTCCAGGTAAACGTCTGTGCAATTTATTACAATGGACAATTCCAATTCCTTTCCGTTATATTACGATAGTCATTAATCTTCGTGCATGTAAATAAATTAAGATCATGTTTTATGCGTACGCCAAGGATTAGCAAATCCTTAAACTACATCATTTTTGACAGATATATTTTTGCATACATCGTCCGCGTATACATTGCCCGACCAAAAATATGAATTTATTTTACTCCGTAGCTTATTTTCTGTAATTAATTTTTACTTATCCGAGTCCTCTTGCCGAGTAATTAACTCGGTAATTGGTTTCATCGTATTAGCATAAAAATGACATCGTTCGTATGCAAAAGATGTTAATGAAACTCGTAAAAATATTTAGCTAATATTGGAAGCTACTTTTTTTCTGCCTGAAATTCAAACTTTTACGTAAACTGGAGATACCGCTTAGCCTTTTTTTTCGGTGTGCATTGTATTAATTTTTAACTGTATCATGAGTTAAGTTAGTCTCTGATCAGCAGTCTGTTTGGTTTGTGACAAGAACAGAATTTTTTACCAACGATGAAAAAAATACAATTTGTGTTAACGTGGAAAGTTCAGTAAGACAAACTTTTATGACCCCTCATAAAATAGACAAGTTGAACCCCAAAAAAATTCATACAAAATGGTTTTTCAACGGATTCTGGCTGCAATTGATATGGCATACGACATACAGAAATTCTAGTTTACTAGGAGAATTAAAAAGGAGTAATTTTCAAGATGGCGCCCATAATGTATGCCGAAAACTTAAATTTGATATGTCTGAAACACAGTTTAACCTAGGAAGGTGGTTTTATATATAAAAAACCTAAGGAGTCCACTGAAATCTATTAAATTACTGTCAATCCATTATTTACTGATAATTCATGTTCACAATATATAGAGAGGAAACGAAAGTATTGATTGACAGCAATGACTTCAAGTATTCGCTGTTAATGACTGACAATTTCTCATTTATATAATAATTAAGAAACCATGCGTTAGACCCAATAGTCTGATCGTTTCCTGTTACCTACAGTTAATTTATACTTATCGTCTCAAGGCAGTATTTCTGGAAGTAACTTCTTATTAGGATTGTTACATTGCTGAAGCTGGCACAGTCCATAGGCAGCAGTGCATGGTAGTCCGTATCTTCTACAGGAGCAGCATCATGTCTTGCAGTAAGTGGAGTAATTGCAATGAATTACGTTAAGGAGACTATCTGAAGCAGCGTTCTTTGATGACATAAGTGGGACGTACCGTTTATTCCGCAGGTCGGAACCCCCAGTTTAAGGCATTCATACCTTCTTCCGTTCACATACGTACTATGATCTGGTAGTACTCTCTGCGACAGTGAAGTTTAGTAGCAGATTCAGTTGGGGGCATATATTTTGGCATTGCTAACAAAGAAGCAGATATAACCTTCTTACAGAAGATGTTAGATCGCATTTCCGCAAGGGATTCAGTGCACTTCCTTTCAGGATAGCCATTATTACTTAGCAGCCAAGGTCATCGATCAATTATTTGCTCTGGTTTGGGGTGGTAAATGCTCTGGAACATGACCAAAGGGCAGGGTCTCCTTTCAGAAGCTTTTGGAAAACAGTCTTCGAGCCAACACCATATAGCATATAGCCTAGACGTCGTCTCATAACCTGTGACAGAATGGATGAATAATAACTGAACACGCATGTCATTTCCAACGATTTATTTCAGATAGTTTATGCCGTATACCTGATTGATGCCACCAGCAATAAACTTGCCTGATATTATGTATGTACAAGAGTTTTACTATTCCGCTGTGCATATTAAATGAGTAAGACAAGTAGATCAAATTCTTCGTCAGTAAGGGAAGTAGTTTGTAGAAGAGATGCTTTCTTTGCAGCCTTAATTATGTCTATATCAACATCTCTAGGTGTAGTGAACACAGTGCAATTCCTTTTTCGTAGTGCATCACTTACCATCTCTACAGTTTCTATTTACATTGCTTGCCAGGAATGCCTCATTCTTGCAGTGAAGGTGACAAGTGCGATTACTATTACTTCTTTCAGATGTGTGTGGTCTTTCAGTGCTGCACCTTCATAATAGCCATCAAATACAATAGTAGTGCAGGAACCGTAGTACTATATAGTGAAGTCTGTATTAGACTGTGCCATTTCAGTATATCTTTCTCCACACTTCCATGGAACTCAGTGGAGTATCCTCCATCAAGTGGAGTATACCTCCATCAAGGATGTGGTATTCTGTTACTGGTACAGAATCTATGATGCCATCCTTTGCATATTTATGGGTCGCTTGAGCAAATTGTAGCTTATCAGCCTGTCATAATACATATCTGCATTCAACGAGGGCAGGAGGAAAAGTACTGAGCTCGCAACTCATTACCTCTTCCAATTATAGCTGCCCAGTTTTGGAGACCACAATGAAATATTGAAAGAGAGGGGCAGGATCAATGTTTCTATCAGGAGCGACAGTTACTGC
Source organism: Clitarchus hookeri (assembly GCA_002778355.1). Taxonomy (NCBI): domain Eukaryota; kingdom Metazoa; phylum Arthropoda; class Insecta; order Phasmatodea; family Phasmatidae; genus Clitarchus; species Clitarchus hookeri. The sequence goes on from NQII01001394.1 coordinate 54,656, forward strand.
TGACATATCACCAACAGTTCTGGCTTTATATTTTCAACCCAATGTTGCTGTAAATATAAGCTGTCCGATCATTTTATGCAATTTTTACATCCACTTCCTCATGGTAACGCACATTTACTCCTTCCTGAGCCACAATGCCATTGACAGTGTTCTTTAATGTAGAGTCTGTTGAGAAATGCGAGCACTCAACAAGTTTATAGTGATTTCTTCCAGATCAGACAGTTCCCTTTTTAAGTTGCCTTGTTCAAATCACTGTGCTGGTTTGATGTCATGTATAACACATTTGTGAACTCATACATTGCTATATTGTACTATGCCGATATGGGACTTTACATGGAGAAAAAGGCTCTTTACTCTTCAGGCATTTCATTACCGCTAGTTATATGTCCAGCAAGTCTTCAATGATCTGATCAATGGCTACTCAATGACAGGTCTGAGCTGAGCCCAGCCCGAAATTGGCTGCTTCGACGTATTTCATGAAAACCATGTTCGAATTTCCTCAATAGAACTGGGTGATTTATGTGAAGTTTGGACATTTCTTTAACATAGAAGAGTGCAGATCTCAAATATTTATAATGCCCAGCTTCAGCAAATATTGGAAGGCAGTCAGTAACAGTACATAAGTGCATAAACCAAGAACCTGTTCGTTATTCCATTATTAATGACATGGTAACTGTAACCACAATTGACTTGTCTTGGATCTACGACACAGTTCCATCTTTTTCTCTACCTCTCTGTTAATTCTACTGAGTGTTTTTGAAGTTAATAAATGTTTCTAACATCACATCACCATTCCATAGTGTATTATACTCCCTCTCACACCTTTCAACCATTGTTTCAAAATCGGGGTCTTCATTCACCATCTCGGATAGCTTTATACGATTATAACATTTGTCTACAAGAAGATGGCTATGGAATGATATATGAACCAATTTTCCTGTCGTTATATGGGCTATTGCATTGCCATCATAGGATACTCATAGAATATCAGTAAGTCCTGTGTCCACTATAAGTGTACCAACCGCTCCCAGCAAATGCATGGATGTGGAGAAGTTGCCCAGTAGTAGGACAATAGATTTCAGGTGGCTGCCTGTAGGTGAATCAGTGATTATCTCTGCAGCCTTCCAATACAGCGGCTGATCGAACGTAACTACTGGCTCGAGGTGGTGCTTGGATGCATACCACAAAGGAACTCTAATGTTGAAAGAATGCAAATCTTGTCTCCGAAATACATGTGTATAATTGGCAGATACGAGATTGAATACTGACTTGGGTATTCGTTTCTGTGATGAATAATGAATTGGGCATCATCCCATGCCAGCCTGGTGGTGCATTTTTGGGGCTGAATAATAAATACCACAATATATGCACTTTCTTGTCACATTCTGGAAGACTCAGAAGTATTGGAAATTTTAGATCTCTGTGGAAGTTTTTTGTTTACATACGATATATTGTCGGAACTTTTTAAAAGCTCTACGGTCATTTAATTCATCGTTTTGTGCCTAGGGATACTGTACACTGTCTTCTGCCCAACATTGTGGTCTTGTGTTCAGTACATTAATATTGTTTCCAACTATGTTTGGAGCAGCAACATTAACAGCATTTTTGAACTCTACTACAGCCTGTGGAAGTAGGTAGGATTCAACGTCTCGTCGAAAGCGAGGTCACTAGAGACGGGAGCAACACTTTTAAAAATTCCCGTATTTTTACGGATATGTATATTAAATGCAAATGGAAACGTAATCCGTAATGACAAAAACGGAACTGACTCCATGAATGCCAAATACGGAAAGTCTCCCTATTTTTCATAGCTTCGGGTTTCGGGAACGAACAATGCCAAGTCTAAACGAACTTTCCTTTGCCACTCTATCTAGAAAATTATCGTTTATCCGGCAGTTAGGTTATCCACGTAACTGATGCCTATTCCTTCAAAGGTCAAAAAGTAGCATCAGGTGTCTGAAACATTTAGCAAACTTAAAATACACTAAATTTAATGGAAACTTAATAAGTTGCTTACGTGACTAGTAGAAATAAAAGTTACGAGAAATTGTAGGTATTTGGTTGGAGTTACGGGCGTCTTACTGTTTGGCTCCGGTTCAAATATCGTTCAGGCATAAAACATTTTAACTTTTAAAAGTATCTTTATACACAATAAATCACCCACATAACGAATATTAAAGATTTATTCATCTCTTTTTTTTTTAACTCGAAAAGTACAAAAAACTAACAAGGAAATGAATGGAGAGGTTCCGTGTTTTCATGCAAAGTTCTGTGAAATGTACGGAAAGTCCATTTTTCAAAATCAATGTGTCCATAATTTTACGATGAGTTTGCGGACACTTCTGGATAAATCTTTACCAGCACTTTTCCGTAAAATGAAGGAAAACTTTCTTTACAGTGAAGTTTCCCAGACAAGCAGGAACGGGCGAGGAATCGGCCATGGCCTGTCTGAAGTAACTGTCTCAACATTCACCTCGAGTGATTTCGTAAAACAATGAAAAAACAGAAATCAGGTTGTTCGGACACGTTATCGAACACCTGTATTCTCGAATGCAAGTCCAGTGGTTTACCACTGAGCCACCTTACTTGGTTTTAGAACCTGGAGCTCATTTCAGCATGTATTGAAACACTGGAGGCTGAGATATTTCTTTAAAGTACTCAGTGTAACCATTGAACATAAAGAGTATTCTTCAGCCATTACAAAAATTTACCACGGTTTTGGTATTAGATTAATCACTCTGCACAATATGGCTCAGAAGTAGCCTTGGCATGCTCGTGGCACCTTCATGTTACTAGACATGCAACTTTGCTCACCACAGCGTGATTTAAATCCGCCACTGCAGTATGCTAAAAACGTGTTTTCCCAGTAACGCATGTGTAGCGTAGAACACAAAACGCTAGGCGCATAATACCATGCACTTCTTAAACATGTACACTAATGAGAGTGTTTTCCTAATACTTCGTACGCCGGCGCACCAGGCTCACTCGTTCGAGATGAGTCCAGTGCGTCATACGCTGTGTGATGGCGTGATTGTGTGTATCGTATGTTAAGTAGTTGTTAGTGTTGGACCTACATGACACCTACTTTGAAGAGATCTACACTGAAGAGCCAAAAAAACTGGTACACCTGCCTAATATCGTGTAGGGCCCCCGTGAGCACGCAGAAGTGCTGCAAGAGGACGTGGCATGGACTTGACTAATGTCTGAAGGTATGCAGGAGGCAATTCACACCATGAATCCTGCAGGGCGGTACACAAATCCATAGGAGTTCGAGGAGGTGGAGATCTCTTCTGAACAGCACGTTGCAAGGCACACCAGATATGGTCAATAATGTTCATGTCTGGTGATTTAGGTGGCCAATGGAAGTGTCTAAAGTTAGAAGAGTGTTCCTGGAGCCACTCGGTAGCAACTCTCAACGTGTGGGATGTCGCATTTACCTGCTGGAATTGTCCACGTCCGTCGGAATGCACAATGGTCATGAATGGGTGCAGGTGATCGGACAGGATGCTTACGTATCTGTCACCTGCCAGAGTCGTATCTAGACGTATCAGGGATCCCATTTCACGCCAACTGCACACGCCCCATACCATGATAGAGCCTCCACCAGCTTTAACAGTTCCGAGTTGACATGTAGAGTCCATGGATTCATGGGGATGTTTCCATACCCGTACACATCCATCCGCCCGATACAATTGGAAACTAGACTCGTCAGACCAGGCAACGTGTTTCCAGTAATCAACAGTCCAATGGCGGTGTTGGCAGGCCCAGGCGAGGCGTAAAGCTTTGTATAGTGCAGTCAACAACGGTACACTAGTGGGCCTTCGGCTCCGAAAGCCCATATCAATGATGGTCCGTTGAATAGTTCGCACGCTGGCACTTGTTGATGCCCCAGCATTGAAATCTGCGCCAATTTGAGAAAGGGTTGCACGTCTGTCACGTTTAATGATTTTCGTCAGCCGTCGTTTGTCCCGTTCGTACACGATCTTTTTCCGGCAGTAACGATGTCGAAGATTTGATGTTTTACCGGATTCCCGATATTCACGGTATACTCGTTAAATGGTCGTACGTGAAAATCCAAATTTTATCGCTACCTCAGTGATGTTATGTCCCATCTCTCGTGCGCCGACTATAACACCAAGTTCAAACTCACTTAAATCATGATAACTTGCCATTGTAGCAGCAGTAACCGATCTAGCAACTTTGCCAGATACTTGTTGTCTAATATAGGCGCTGCCGACCGCATCGCGTTACTCTGATTGGTTCCATACCTCTTTTATTTGCATACGCACGTCTATACCAGTTTTTNCGCATCGCGTTACTCTGATTGGTTCCATACCTCTTTTATTTGCATACGCACGTCTATACCAGTTTTTTTGGCTCTCCAGTGTAATTTCTCTGCTGCGGAGGCTAAACAGCTGATTGAGTTGGCTGCATGGTACCCCTTGNTTTTTTGGCTCTCCAGTGTAATTTCTCTGCTGCGGAGGCTAAACAGCTGATTGAGTTGGCTGCATGGTACCCCTTTTTGTGGGATATGCGAGATGCATAGTTTAAGAACACGTCATTAAAAATTTGCTTCGTAATTTATATTCGGCAAACTGCCTCACCTTTACACGAATACACTTCAGTAACAAATTTCCTAACTTTGCTGTAATGGGAAACAAGGCAGTCCGTTTCTTTTTCAACACACTCCTGACCAGTCAACATAAAAGCCCAGAGTCTTTTCCGATTNTTTTTTGGCTCTCCAGTGTAATTTCTCTGCTGCGGAGGCTAAACAGCTGATTGAGTTGGCTGCATGGTACCCCTTGTTGTGGGATATGCGAGATGCATAGTTTAAGAACACGTCATTAAAAATTTGCTTCGTAATTTATATTCGGCAAACTGCCTCACCTTTACACGAATACACTTCAGTAACAAATTTCCTAACTTTGCTGTAACGGGAAACAAGGCAGTCCGTTTCTTTTTCAACACACTCCTGACCAGTCAACATAAAAGCCCAGAGTCTTTTCCGATTTCGCAAAATGTATTTCAAAACTTCCTGTTCGCAACAACTATACATGGCCAACCGTGCCGCCGGTGACGTATTACCATAGGAAAATACAACACGCAGTGGATAACGTAATGTGTCGAATTCCAGCGTTTTGCGCTTTACGTCGGGCAAAGGATGCGTCTCTAGGAAAACACGCATTAAGGAGAAATTGTCCATCTTTGACTATCTTATGCTCTTTGCAGAAACGAAGTTCAGGACTTGGATCCAAGATCATTTTCCAAATGATCCCATGAACATCGGCCAGAAAATTTACCTCGATTAAGAAATTATTTGAAATACTGCCGCTTTCCTGTGGTTCATGTCAAAATCATGATTCATTAAATAATATTAACTAATCAATCTTCATTAAAAATAACTTTTTTTTTTTAAGAAAACCCAAACATATGCAGTTGATTTCAAAAACATTTGTTACTGGCGACATACATGTCATGCGTAAAATTAATTTTTTTGTGGGCCGCGGTGGCTGAGTGGTTAGACTGCTCGCGTTCCACCAAGGCGAACCGGGTTCAGTCCCCGGCCGGGTCACCCCCGGATTTTCGCAAGTGGGAATCGTGTCGAACGATGCCACTGGTCGGCGGGTTTTCTCGGGGATCTCCCGCTTCCCCCGCCCTTGCATTCCGACGCTGCTCTATTCTCACTTCATTTCACCCGCATCGGCTCTCAAGTCCTCGTTGTTAATATAAGCGCAATTCTCTCAACTCAATTTTTTTTGCCTTTAATTTCAGAAAAAATAATACAGCTGTACATTTACAAATTTTAAATGATCTCATAACTATCATTTACATGGAACTAATTCCATGTGGAATTTCAATACAAAAATTAATGAGTTTTCGCTTTAATTGCGCATTTAATCACGAAGTCGATTACATCATACATAAACTCAAATATATTGTATAAATCAAATAGTTATGGGATGGACTTTCTATATGACTACAAACGTATTATCGTATGCATGAATGGGTATTTATTTTTGAAATAAGATTCTTTCCGCCATTTACTTTTGTTTCACAGCATCCCCAAAGAAAACGTGTTTTAATACACCAAATTAAAAGTATTGAAATACCTGCAGCATTATAGCCTGTAACATTTGTCTCTTTAAATAATACGCTCGAACGGACACGTATTAAATATTTTAGCCAAAAGGAAATGAACAACATTGTCATGTACAGATGTACAGTGTTGCCAACCGAGTTGGCTGAACCTCGGTTCATGATCCAAAATCAAGGAACCTCAATTGCTTTTCTTTTTTTTGTGCAGCACCTCTGTTCCGTGGATTATTTTGGAATGGCAAATCTCGTTTTAAAGGGTAGAATGGTGCGACCGGCCATTAAAGACGGATTCGTAGGCCTACATGCGATAGTTTCTTGTCTTCCCACACAACAGCGTTACGAGCATGCAGACAAGATTACACACCTATCTTGTGTCGAGTTAAAAAACTAACTTCAAAAACGCGTAAAATTTTTCAATGGCTTCGCCCTTTTAAAAGCCTTCCTTATATTAAATTACGTGACAGAGAGATCCTAACCAAAACACAATGAACCCAAGATTTTCATAGAATCTAAGGTATGCTTACAAAATGGAAAGGTGTGTGCGGTAACCTGGCTCCACTAAGCCGATAAGGACAAATTGCCAGCAAATACTTTATATTCCACTACAGCACTTGGTAGACGTATTTGAAACCAATTTTTTATTAGCGAACCCAACTGCACTTGAGTAAAACAGCACATGTTTCAAACATTCTCTTATTTCGGAAAACAACGAAGACATTTCTGTAATATCAGTACTAAATAATTCCAAGTGTGTCAGGTGAACGCGTGAAGTTAACATTAAGGTATTAAATTTCCGTCCCTGTTTGAACTTAACTCATCCGAGACAGCGTTACTAGAAATGGTTTCCAAGCTTTTCATTGCTAAATGAGGAAAGTGTCCTGTATCGGAAAGTGAGTTAAGGAAGCAGCCTTTAAAAAGTCAGATGCGAACAGAAGTCCTCGCATTCAAGCCAGTATAATAAGGGATCGCAGTAGCGCCCATCAGCCGTATCGCATTGCATGTGGGGAGGATCGTTGACGGAGATATTAAGAGATGTCTGGCCACGAGTCCCGGGAGCAAATTGGGATGACAAGCTGGTTGTCGGGTAATCGATAGCAGCCGTCGCTGCTCGCGGCCCGGAAACTACGTCAATGGAGTGCGTGCGCCCTCCCGGCCGCCCGCCAGCCTACTGACCTAATGGCTCTCTCGGAGCCATCATAACGCCGTTCCTGACCACAACGCATACTTTATGTGCGGCCGCGAGGGAAATTAAATGTGCCACTGCATTTCATGATGCCACTCAGCACATAACTCGTGTGTCAATAACGATGAAAGTGACAGAGATCCATACGATATTTATCACCTTCAAACAACGAAGTTCAGGGGTTGAATCCAGAGATTTTCTCTGGAGGGAAGAGGTGTTAAGATATAAGTTTGGATTGTACGTCGAAAAGGTAAAATTTATTAATATTTAAAATTAATTATTAGATTTTGGGTTCCCCAGAACAACGACAATGTTTTCGTAGGTGAAATACTGAAAATTCAGGAACGGGGAAAATTAATTAACCAGTTCTTGTATGATTCATTTCATATAAGAAGGCCACATTCTGACAGTCAGTGAGTGGCAACGTAACACATTGAAAACAAACATAGCCCCATTTACAAAATCATATATCAGCTGATGCACGAACGAACAGAAATTAATATTACGTTGGCTATTCTGAGAGTAGTGCTGGCGCACAATGTACAAGCAGGAAATACGCGGATAAGAAAGAGTTCGTAGATTAATTAATACATTTTATTTTAAGTGGTCATAAAACAGCAGTTTTTAGATTTAGAAACGAAACTTCGTGATAAAATAGTAATGTATAGGTGTTCAAAATGAGATGCACAATAAAACGATGCGTATCCAAATGTAAGGAAAAATCGAAACCTTTTTCAAGTTAACAGATTCTCCAACCATATGCTGCCATCTTGCGACAGACAGGAGCGCCATCGGTTACAACACGCCCATCCACGCTATCTGTTATCCATATCCCGAACTACACCCAGGAACATATTATAGTTTTGTTGTTTAGAATAACGTTTTTACGCGCATATACAAATTATTTTATTTTCCTGCGAGCTCTGTATAATTTTTAAAGTAACATATATTTCATGTACAACGATTTGGGGTACAAGTAATTTATATTCAGCCGGTAATCGTTCGTCTACGTAAATTATACGCCATATTGTTCTCTCGAAACCCATATCCTTGTTTCCATAGAAAGTTAGACATGCGCAAATAGTTTTTAAGCAATTCTAATGTTATTCCACGTCATATATTTCCAACTCGAATATATTAGCTATAACATAAAACATGTGATAATAGATACAACAGACCGTCTCGCAAATTTTAACCCAAATTCACTATCTCGGACAAATTAAAAAAGGGTTAGCAAATATTTTATTATTTGCAACATTTTATATTTTTACTTTTATAACCTACTAATTTTTTTTAACAGGTGTCAGTCTCAAAATATATTCAAATTTGTTTAGCATTACAGTACAATGAGAAGTGGATTAGATGACAGCGTGTTGATAAAAAATACAGCCCCGACTTAACGGACCAGCTGATGGCGGAAGGATACGTAGTCAGATGTAAACAGTGGCGCTACTTTCACCGAGCTGTCAAAAAGTGGCCTTCTTATATGGTACAGAATATATTAAGGAACCATCTCAGTATTCGCCTGGAGTGATTTCGAAAAACCCTGGAAATATGAATTCAGGATGACCGGACCAGGAATTGAACCCAGGTCCTCCTGAATGCGAGACAAGTGGTTTACCACTGCGCCTCGCTCGATTAAGGATGAGACACAGTCATACTTAAGTTTGCTCCCAACCAAGTAATAATATAGCAACAACGACGACACAACCAGTACGTCTTTAGTCAGAATGAATCCGTGCAGCGGAGTCAGCAGCTTAGATATAGCACACAGCAGCCATCGTTTGACGATGAATCACATGCTGTGGGGTATCCCCAGTCTGCGAATCAAAGGTAAGGATGCCAGGGTATTATCCATCTCATAAATATTTTTCCCTGGCTAATGCAAGAAAAATTATTTCTCTGCCAGGGAAAATAATTTCCCTTCTTAAAGAGTGATAATAAATAATGATAGAGAAGAATTTTTCCCATGTACAAATTAACACAATTAAGCTTGATGACTTCTTCAGATGAAAAGTACTGGCTGAAAAACACACGAGACCACAGATGACTAAGATATACTGACTGTCAAAACCCATGTTTTCGATGTACTGCACAATTTCGTGTCGCCATTGGTGTACTTAATTTCACACTAGCCACAGATTGGATACATGTAGTACTCTTATTTGCTTATGACCTATAAGCTAGTACATATTTTAGCCACCAGATATAAGCTAATTTGCTGAAAAACGCGAATCTCCAAAATTGCCGAGTTCACTAAAAGAAAGTCCCCCGGACCACTCAGAAAAAAGTTTAATTCACATCTTGTGTATCCCCACATCCGTGTTATGGCTTGTGATATGTTAATAATCGTGTTTCCGTAGGATAGGAGCTGGGGATTGTCCCACTCCGTATGTTGAGCACGGTCTGAAATTCCGGCTTTGGCAGTTCAGGGATGGGATTGCTTGGCTAGTAACCGGCCTGTAATGGGTGTAAGATTTATGCCCTGTAAAGCTTTAAAGTGTTCTCAACCACTACCTGGAGGGCACTGTACGGAGAGTAAGTATGAGATCCTTCTCCACCGCTTTGTGGTGGAAGAGGCTGCCTCTGTTCGCTTGGGCGCTTGCTATAAGTCAAGCGTCCGGTTTCTGCAAACCCACAAATTCCATGGAAAATAAGTGGGAGCACGGACTGATAGGTCGAGCCCCACCAATAGGTTCTCTCTGGTACCGAACTCATTGTGATGGACTCGTGCTGGCAGTGGTTGACTCCATATGCTAGAGGAGGTCTGGAGAGATTCCCCCTCTCGAAGAAAGGTCGGGTAGTGAGCGGCACTAGGGGTTCGATAGAACCCTGGCTAGACCACACACTTAGAGATGAGTGCGAGGGTCTTAGTACTTGTGGAAGGATGCGCCCTTGCTGTACTTGAGGATCGAGTTGGGGTCTTGGATATGGTCAACTCAAGTGCTAAGCTGTGGCACCTGCGATGGAATGGGATGATCTCTTTCCCCCACCGACTGGGCAGTCGTTGCGGCGATAGGCCGAAATACTAAGTTCGCTACGTAAAAATACAAAAGCATGGTTGTCAAGCTGTGTAGTAATATGTATACAAAATGTATCATTGATGATGTACGAAACAGTGCATGGTGATAGAGGACCACAACATGCATAAATTAAACCCCTATATGTACAATGCGAAATGTGATAGTTTAGAAACCATGTAATTTTANAGGACCACAACATGCATAAATTAAACCCCTATATGTACAATGCGAAATGTGATAGTTTAGAAACCATGTAATTTTAGGTGATTCCTGAGTAAATAATTTCCAATTAGCGTATTTTGGGACATTAACAACCAATTTGGTGTAAATTACACCCAATCGGTGTACATTAAACCNATTAGCGTATTTTGGGACATTAACAACCAATTTGGTGTAAATTACACCCAATCGGTGTACATTAAACCATACTAGCTTACATTGAGGTAACTTGTGCCCAATTGGAGTATAATATGCTTAAATAGCATACATTGCTGTAAAATTACTACCAGTTGGGGTAAATTACGCACAACTGGAATAAATTACACCCAATGTGTGTAAATTGGGGTAAAATATGACCAATGTGTTTACACTACTCCCAATAAGTGTAAATATGAATAAATTATGTCCAAACAGTCAATTTTGCCCTTAGCATAAATAATAGTGCATTATGCCCAAATGCAGCATGAGCATAAATTAAATTACTACCAATTAGCATAAATAGGGGTAAATTACACCCAATCCGAGTATAGAATGCACAATGAGTGTAAGTTGGGGTAAATTACACCCAATCGTAGTGAATTGCAATAAACAGTTACACCAATCTACACTAATTAGGCAAAATGTATTTGATTTGGGCATCATTTACTGCAATTGGGCATCATATACCCCAATTTATGCTAATTGGGAGTAATTTACTTCAATTGGATGTAATGTACCCTACTTTATGCTTATAAGGCGTAATTTGCTCTGCTTGGGCGCTATTGACCTTAATTTAAACTTAATTGGACATACTGTACCCCATTTGAGCATAATTTACCCGAATTTATGCCAATTGGGTGTAATTTACTCCAATGTATTCTAATGTGGTGTAACATATTCCGATTGGAGGTAATTTACCCCAAATTACCCTCTTTGGGTGTAGTTTATTCTGAATGGGCATAATTTACACCATTATTAGCAAAGTAGGCGTAATTTCCTCTATTTGGGCATGATTTACTCTGGTTGGTCGTAATTTACGCCATATTGGCATAATTTACCTCAATTGAGTATCATTTACCCCAATTTGTTCTAATTGATCATAATTTACTCCGATTGGGCGTAAACTACTTCAATTGGTTTTAATTTTCCCAATATACTCTAATTGAAAATATTTTTCTGCGAAGTCAATTAATATTTCATGGCTTCTAAACTATCGTATTTTGCTTTACACATACATGGGTTTAATTTATGTGTATTGGGTCCTCTATTATCCTGCGCTGTTTGGTCCACCATCAGTTATACATCCTGTATATATACATACTATATATATATCCTGTATATATATTGCATATATATACATTCTGTATGTATATATACATCCTGTATATATGTGTATGTGTGTATCCGTGTGTGTGTGTGTCTCTTCGTGACAAACGGACAGACAGATGGCACCGAGAACGTTCACTATGTGGGACGTTTGAATTTCACAGTGAATAAATTTGTGGCTATGGAAGGACCTGTGGATACCACCCACATACTCTTAGTTAAGGTAGTAAAACTTCCCTGAGGAGATGCCATTCTCAGCACAATGCTGGTCCCAGTAAATAAATTATGGTCCCTACAGCTGTAAGGGTGGGACACACATGCACAGGTACACACAAACATACGTGCATACAGACAAACGGGCAGGAAAAATGAACTTACAAGCCGTTCATTACTTCGGAAAGTAGGCTAAAAAGTGTTACATACCACCTGTAACAGCGGCACTTCAAAACGCTTTAACATTACTAAAAACGGAAATATTTACGTGCGTCACTTTCACGAAATCACCATCCCCTATACATAACATTACTAAAGGAGGTTGGTACGTTAGTGATGATAATCCCGGGCTCTGAAATTTTTTATTCGTGTTGATATCCCGCTCGAAAAGAAAATATTTTCAAATTCTTTTAGTAGTAGCATTGTGCCGATTATGGCGCTGGCATCATGCATCAGGAGCCAGAAGCCACCAGCGAACTCGGTTGACGAAGGGGTCGCGGCCGGCGGCCTGGGATGGCCTTTTTATAGACTAAAAAGTCCGTTTCACCTCAAAAATCACTCCAGAAATTCATTATTTTACCCAAACAACTTTTTTTCACCAGAAAATGAAAAATGAGGAAAGTGGATTTGAAGCTCCTCGGAGCAAGCGCCGAAAAGTCCTCAGACGAGCAAGAGTATTAGAGGCTCATAGTGGAATGAGTCACTTGGACATGGCTCCCTCCCCGATCCCCATCCAGCACCTACCACACCCTGCCCCCGCACCACCTCTTTCCCTTCACCAAATCCCTCTTCATCCAAACCTCACCCCCTCCCCACCATAAACCTCTTAGGAATTATAATAAAAATCGAGGAAAACCGATAAATATTCTAAAAAATCGAGGAACATATAAAATGGCCCCACACTCACCCCATAAAACTAAATAACCTCCACCCCCACCCCAGAAATCCTTGAAAGTCATAAAAATACAATCATAATCGCAAAAAAATCGACAAAATTGACTTAAAAAATTAAGGTACATTACCCCATCCTCTGCCAGTTCGACCCCATCACCCTAAACCATCAACTTCTACCACTACCACCCTATCTCTCTATCATAAAAATTGGGAAAAATCGCAGAAAATATAAAAATTAGTTCGAAAAATTGAGGAAAATCTTACATTGATGAATATGACGACCATGTTGGTTGTTGTCAACCTTGACATTACCCCATAACCTTGAAAACGAAAAATCGAGAAAAATTGTAAAAATAAAAAGAAACTAATAACATTTTAGTAGTATATTATGTCACTTACTCCGATATCCACGTTGGGTGATTGTGACCCTGACTCCAATGAACTTGAATACAAAATCGAGATAAAATTGTAAAAATTTGAAAGAAACTAATAAAAGTTTAGGAATATATTACATTACTGACTCTGGCACACATGTTGGATGCTAGTGACCATGACTTTAACCACAATAACCTTGAACATAAAAAATTGAGAAAAATGGCAACAAATATAATAAATTAACAAAATCTACGAACATAATATGTTACTGACTGAGACCACCATGTAGAATGGTGGTTATCTTAACATTGACCCAATGACTTTGAACTCAAAAATCAGGAAGAAATTGTAAAAAGTCAAAAGGAAGTAATAACAGATAGGGACATAATACACCAATGACTCCATCACCCATGTTGGAGGCCAGTGGTTCTGATTATAACCCCAATGACCTTGAACTCAAAAAATCAAGAAAAAACATTACAAAAATTAATTAAAAATTGACAAACATAATACTGACTCCTACCCCCATGTTGAATTGTGGTGATCTTAACCTTGACCCCAATGACCTTGGGCACAAAAAATTGAGGAAAATGTAGAAACTCGAAGAAACACTTGTAAAAATCGACGACCATATTAACACAACTGACTCCGTCCCCATTTTCAATGTTGGCAATATTAAGCTTGACCCCATTGACCTTAAACTCGAAAAATTTAAGAACTGCGAAAAATAAAAAAATTTATAAAGAAAACTATGAGGAAAAATTATATACCTTCAGTAAAATAAAACAAATATATTAAAAAAAAGTGTTGGATGTGTGACACTGAGGGTTTGATTTTTGTAAAGATGGCAGAGCATACACACTCTTTGGTACGATTATCAGCAGCTGAATGAACGCCCAAATCTGTTTTCCATTTGCTATATAGCCGACCAATCTTCCAACCTCCAAAGCTTATTATTGACATTACATAACACACAAACCCCCACTTCTACATTTGCCCATGCCCCCATCACACCTCTTGTCGCTCCACTTCCCCCTTCATATACTCGCCGAAGCACGACCCCTCCCCTCAACTCCACACATGCCACCAACCCACCACCCGACTCTACCCTCCCCCTAGTAACTCTCCATAGCTCGTCTGCGCCACCATCCATACTCGCCATCAACCAACCACACAATTCTCCATGCCCTCCCCTTTTCACTGAACGAAACCCCAACTAGTTCCTGAAGAGACTGGCTCTACCCAAGACTGGCTCCTGCCAAAACCAGTTCCTGCAAAAATGGCTAGAACAGTGGACAAGACCAATCCACTATACTATCCACCTATACCAATAGTCGACGAGAACCAATCTTGAAAATAGTAGCCTAATATAAATCTTGGTGCTAACCTCTTCGCACCAAAACTTCGCAAAATCTTCGTAAAACTTTGCAAATCTTCACAAAACATTTCAGCCAGAGCTGACTATCCCACAGGTCCATACTAAATGACCAGGCCAACCAACCAGTTGCGAAACATTCCTCAAAAACACTCCTCAGTTCATTTGCTAGCCTTATAGAACTCAGCCGATTTTAATCGACCCGAGTAAGTCATAATACTTCAGATCCTACCATAGCCATCTTACTGCACAAAATCACATAAATTTGATCTAAAACACACTCTAGTAATCTATTTAAAAGAAGTAGAATGGACCATATAAGAAATTAAACTCATATTATTATGTATACATAAATTTAATTAATTTACTTACTATTATGCTACTCCCCACCTGTTGTGTACAGAGTGGGTAGGAGGGTCCTCAGTTAAGACTGTATCTGCGAACTGATGTGGCCCAGGGTCCTAACTCCCCGGCCTTGGTAATGACTACACCGATGTCCTCTCTCGGCTCGCGATTCTATCTGACTGGTTGACGCAACTGACTCTCGGTGCGGTGATAAATAGCCCTCTTCTCTCGTAAATTTGCTTATATCCTCTCTTGACTCCCTCCCTAAGTTCCTACACATGTCTCCCTTGTTGGGGGAGGGAGGTGGGAGGAAGGAGCAGTACAAAGCATACTTCCTACACACACCATGGTTCTTGATGGTTGGGGGAAGGGGGTGGCCTGCACCCTAAAACTTACCCTGTCAGCTCGCCTTCCACAGCATGTGTCCCAGTTGCCCCATGGTTTGGCTAAGGGGGAGTGGGGTAGGAGTGCTCGTGGCACCACTTCCAAGCTGGTCAGCAGTTTTCTCTGGCATGTTCCTTCAGCATGTGTTTTTGACGTCGGGCGGAAATCGTCCTACTATCTCGTCATTTCTTGGCGTGTACAAATTTCACGGGGCTTGCTAGGGTTGGTGGGGGAGGAAGTCCGGCACTGCAGCGACACGTGTAACTCCATATCCGTCCTCTGCTGTTCACATGTCCCGCGATGCGTATCAACTTGTAGGAGCTCGCAGGGAGGATAATGTGTCGGGGGAGGGGGATTGTGACAGAGACGCTTCTAACACTTACAATATGCGTTACGTGTCAACTATATACATTATATCTTTATAATTATTTCATACATTCGATCTTTAAATTTCTCAGATTCTTGCAGATCATGGATAGTAGCCAACAGTCTCATATCATAAAACACCGATTCTTTAGTTCACTAATTATAGAAGATATCTCATTATTTTCGATAAATCTCCATCTTCTTAGAAAGCGATCAAATTTCTGAGACTATCAACAAGTTCATTCGGGTCTTCGGGATAGAGGAAGCCAGTATTCTTACCATTTTCTGCCTTCTTCATGTCGCTTGTTGCAGCAAATGTGGTAGAGGGGTTTCTCAGTGTGATTGTTTATTTTGAAGTTAATCAATTTCATGTGAAAATCTTCCATTTGCACATTCTGCACAAACCGACTCTACCTTAGGTCTTAGGTCTTTCATCACATAATTAGCATTAACTGTCTCATCATAATCATCTGGGGAATCAGTACTCATCGATGCAGCAAGGGGTACTGACGATATCACTTGCTGGCTCCCAGTAGACGAACCTTTGCAGATCTAGATGTGTTCCTTCAATGTATCGCTTTGCATAAACTGCATGTTGCTATTGTTTTAATGTTAAATCATGTGAGTTTCCTTGTTGTCTGTGAACATATTATGAGGTAACGATTGCTGTTTCTCAGTGGGCGAAAGAAAACTACACTTGTTGGCCTTGATGAGTTTATTTAAGTTATCATGTCGAGTGAACTCCCTGGAACATATGTAGCAGCAATCGCTCTTATAATGTTGCCACACATCACAACTTATACCTAAGGTATTGGTACAGTAGCAGCATTGTTTTCCATATAATTTATGATCAGTCATTAAAGGTATTAATGTAGTCATACATGGCATACTCGATTTTACATTGTCAGTGGTTTGCATTGTCTTCAAGCATGCATGAATTCATACACTTAACTCCTGCCAACTGACTTGCAGACTGACTCCTGCCTGCAGACTGACTCCTGCAGACTGATGCCTGCCATCTGATTCCTGCCGCCTGACTCCTGCCATCTGACTTCTGCCGCCTGACTTCTGCCGCCTGACTCCTGCTGCCTGACTCCTGCCGCCTGACTCCTGCCATCTGACTCCTGCCACCTGACTCCTGACGACTTACCCCTGCAGTGAGGTAGGGTGTAGGGACCTGTGTTCAAGACCTGAAACTATAAAAATATTATTTCTCTTTTGGACTTAGGAAAATTCTAATAATTTTTCCTAGTCTTCGGTGAATGTTGACTGATTGTCGTCAAGTGATTATGTCATAGCATGTAGGGTTGCTGAAAGAAGGGGAAAGGGATGGTATAAAAAATAAAACACAATTTTGTGACTAAATTTTTTAAATTCGTTTTATACATTAGATATTCGCATTTATCAATGCTTGCATCAGATTTGTATTCTCCATTCAATCCTTTCATGTGGGTGTGCAGTGTCGCCAAAGTCTTGCAGCAAAATCGACATTGTGGGTGAGATGACGAGAAGATGCTAGTTCCATCTTCATATTACTGACAGTCAGTTGTAAGCCTTCTTTACATGCATGATTCTGTCTAAAGTTTTATACTAACATCGAAAAAGTATGCACACTATCTTCACATATGATTCACTTGTCTTCGGAGCAACAATAACTAATTTATTTACAGTCTCTGCATACAGTATATGCTGATGTTATCATATTGCTTTCATCTTAACATGCATTGTTCGCTTCTCGTTTAAGGTGGCTACTTAATCGGAAAATTAGCTTTTATCTTCTATCACACATTTATAAATTCCTTTAGCATTTTTAGTGACCTTCTCGCTATACTTACTCTGAGCCCAACGATTTCAGTCATGATTTTTCCATTGCATATGTCCTTGAACTTTACCACCATCTTCTTTTTTTTAGACTAGAAGCTCTTTGTGAGCCATGGGGTAGCTGCTTTTGTAAAATTCGGCGAAGAACCTTGAATCTGCGAAAATGTTGTAGAAGTCTTGGGTTCTGATCTGGTACAGAAACATGTGTGTATCCATATTTAAAAGCCCCAAGTTTTCAATGTACTGATCCTTCATCACATTGTAATGGAATTTTACATCAGAGTTTTGATAAGTCGAGCACCGCAAACCCCGCACATATGGGCTTGTCGAATAATATTGATTCGTGCTGTAGTCGAATCAGGGAAACATTTTCTTCATAAATTGTTCGGTCCAGAAATGTTGGTTTTGCCGCGAGTTTCTTCAGTCGTTTTTCACTGCACACCATTTACCTTTTTGACATATTCTTTTGTTCTCCAATAATTTACCAAAAGTTATATTCTTTGTCAATTGAAAATATTTTTTTCGAAATTGTTGGAAGCCCCCTGACATTTCTCGGTGTTAAGGTCGATATATGGCTTTAGCCAAAGAGTCTGTTTTTACTGGTGCACACGGTGAATCTTGGTGAGACTTAGGCCATGTTGCAGAGGCTGCTTTAGGTTGTGATAATGCGCAGTGTAATGGCTCTTGTGTTATAGGGTCGTCATCAAATTTGGCTGTTTCGAGCCTGGTGGACAATGGGTGATGGGAAGAAACAGCAAATCATGGTGTTCATTGTGCAGGGTCGCAGGATACTCGACATCCACCTCTAAGATGTAACCGGTCACTCCATCATATATTGTGGATATGACATTGATATTCATGTTCGCCCATTTTAAGTCATGTATTGGCAATGGCAATGACATGGCCCAGTCGTACAAGTTGTTGGCATGCAGATACTGTAGGAAGTTGGAAGGCATGCTGGGATAATAAGTATCAAGCATGCAGGCATTGCTAGCCACTGGACGATGCTTAACATACTGAGCCACACCACCATGTATTCCTTCCTGGATGATCATGTGCACGTTATTGTCTGTGAGAATTTATAGCTCGTCCCTTGTCATTCGCAACATGTCATCGAATCCCAGTGTGCTGACATAGTGTGCAAAGTCGAGCTTGTACATGGAAATACACAAGTCCCTGAGATTTTCGAAAACATCTGCCAGAATTAGCATGCCCATCTTCGGGTACAGATCGGAATACTTTCCCAGGGACTTGCAGCCAATCTCTTGCCAGACGGGTCTGGGCATGGGCATGTTCTTCATTGTTGATACCAGCTTCCATCAGCCTGTTGTGGAATGGTTCTTTTGGGGGCAGCTTCTGCTCATCTAACTTGGCTCCCGAATCGATGTAATTGTATGGGAGTATGCCTTTACGTGTGACAAGGTGCAGTTGGTTGGCAATGAAGAACTTGGCTGCATTATTTAATTTTGAAGGTGGCACGTGCTCGGCGAGGGAAGCCAGACTGCGAGCCATAAATTTGAACGTATCGATGAACTAAAAGGAAAAACAGTGGCCCAGCTGCTTAGAAAATGTGATCTTTTCTAACTCATGATGAAGATATTTTCTGTATCAGCCCAGCTGTCTGATGATGATATTCTCGCCGTAGCTCAGGTTATAAAAGAACACTACAAGTTTTTGAGGCGCGACGAAGCAGGATACACTCATTGCAAGCAGGCCGATGTAGCGACCGGTGAAGTGGTCGTGTTCCTTCACCTTGCAATTTTCGTGTGCGAATGAAGCAGCACAAAAACAGCATCTCGTCGCCCTTGAGTGTCTCACCTTTTCAGCTGGTATGTGCTGCATCATCGACTTTGAAGTGGCATAAATATATTTTACTTTGTTGCCTATATGGGCTTGATTATTGCCACAAAGCCTCATTATATCTAATACTTTCTGCTATGGCCAATGTATCATGAAAATAAATTTTAAAACGACACTCTTCCTACATGTGTACGTAGCATATTATTTTACTGTTAGTATGTAAAATGTACATATGTATATATATATTTATTTATATATAGTGTCTATTCACGATCAACTGAGCACTATTGAAAGTCCTGCTTAGTATCCACTTTTATGCACAATGTGTGTTCATCGACCACATGTAAAATTAACATTGTCATGGGCCTGATCACTTTATTCATGCATCAGTCAAGTAAAGCTGTGAAATTATTATAAATATAAATATTTTGCAAGTTTGAATTCTACAATTACATGCATTAAAAATCAAAAAGCAGAATAAATCAATTTAGTATTTCGGAATGTTTGCCTAACTCATTTAATTCAGCATTAAGATATGGTCTCACTCACTCCGTCACCAACTTTACTAGGAGAGTGATAGTCAATGCGCAGTCAAAATACATGGACGTAGAGACAGTGACATCTTTCAAAGGTTGGTTTCAAAAGCACTCAATTAATCACGAATAGCCTATAGCCATATATATATAACATCGCTTTTTTTCTCAGAATTTTGCATTATGTATGTTGTCTGAAGGCAGTGGAGTCGTGAGTAGTAGGAAATGGGAAATTCGAACACAGATTCGTGACAGGGTGGAAGGGAGGAGGAATGCAAGAGCAGGAAGAATGCATTCACAGGAGGAGGAATGCATTTGCAGGAGGTCGGCCATGCTGGCGGCCATGTTTGCATTCAGTACATTCCTGAACATACCGTCCCATGGCGGCCAATTTACCAGCCAGTAAATTAAAAAAATTATGTAAAAAGTTATGTAAAAATTTATTTTAAAAATGATTGGCGGCCATANTTTACCAGCCAGTAAATTAAAAAAATTATGTAAAAAGTTATGTAAAAATTTATTTTAAAAATGATTGGCGGCCATATTGGATGTTGTCTAAAACATGCAATGACATGGCAACCATTTTTCCAGCCAGTAAATTAAAAAAGTAATGTAAAAATTAGTATAAATTTTTTAAATTATTGGTGGCCATATTGGATAGTGTCTAGAACATGCAATGACATGACGGCCATTTCGCCAGCCAGTAAATTAAAAACGTTATGTAAAAAGTTATGTAAAAATAAGTATACATTTTAAAAAGTTATCGGCGGCCATGTTGGCAGCCATGTTTGCAGTCAGTACATTCTAGAACATGCAATGACATGGTGGCCATTTTGCCAGTCAGTAAAATTAAAAGAGTTATCTAAAAATAAGTATAACATTTTTAAATTATCAGCACCCATATTGGATGGTGCCACCCCTGTATCTTCGTCGTGCCTCCCCTCCGTAGAGGGGAGGCACGACGAAGATACCACGAAGCACCACCACCTCAGCAGCAGCAGTGGCCATGTTGGCAGCATTGTTTACAGTCTGAACATTCAGTTACTGGCAGCCATGTTTGCAGTCAGTACAAGTTGTTAAAAATAGCGGCCATTTTGCCAGCCAGTAAATTAAAAACGTTATGTAAAAATAGGTACAATTTTTTTTAATTATCAGCAGCCATATTTGATGCTGTGACACCCCTGTCTCTTCGTCGTGACCCCTCCTCTATAGTGGCAGCCATGTTGGCACCACCACCACCCTCTAGCAATTAAATCGTGCGTAACTCCACACATTGAAGTGTTTTTAAAAAGTACTTGATTAGCAGCTTAATTATTGGTATATAAAATTAATTGAAAGTATCAAAACACCCAAAAATAATATGTGTATAACATGTTGTTGTTGTTAGGCATTGAAGATGATGATGAATATTCTAAATTAAACACTTGCAATTATCTCAGTCCAGGTATTCAATTGAACTCAACACACACAGTAAATAAGTATTTAAGAAAAAAAAAAGNACTTGCAATTATCTCAGTCCAGGTATTCAATTGAACTCAACACACACAGTAAATAAGTATTTAAGAAAAAAAAAAGGATTTTTTTAATAAAAAGAAATAAAAAGCATGACACTGGCTTATTTACGCCTTTTATTAAACACANAAAAAAAAAAGGATTTTTTTAATAAAAAGAAATAAAAAGCATGACACTGGCTTATTTACGCCTTTTATTAAACACAATATGTACACACATTGTATTTCGCAGTAAGCAATCTGATTTTAATGAATCACATTTCAGCAGTAAAAGTTGGTATAGAAAATTAATCATGTTGTTTTAATATCTGCCAGAAGTGAATATTTAAAAAAATTTAAGGTTAATAAACTTGGCACATAAAAATACGTGAAACGAACTTACAATGTAAGGTGCCACCCCGTCCTCCCATCTGCGTGACATTACCATGCAGACAAACCCCGCGCTCCCATTTACCATCTGCATGACATAACCATGCAGACGGACCCGGGACTTGGCACCCGCAGTACGGTATTCCTACAAAACAATCAATACATATATATATTGGTAACGTCATAGATATGGCGAACAGGTAGGTTGCTGAGCAGCAAGGAGGAAAACAATGAAGCGAGCGCTTCGTCATTGGCGGAAACAAAAAAATATACAGACGGGACACTACAGTATGATAGCAACGACACGGGTGTGATACCAACACACACAATGCGATGGAGGGTGCGGAGAAAAGTTAAATTAACAGTAATATGACTATTATATTAGTAGTAGTAGTAGTA
The DNA here is from genome assembly GCA_002778355.1 of Clitarchus hookeri. Taxonomy (NCBI): domain Eukaryota; kingdom Metazoa; phylum Arthropoda; class Insecta; order Phasmatodea; family Phasmatidae; genus Clitarchus; species Clitarchus hookeri. The sequence continues at coordinate 76,867 of NQII01001394.1, forward strand.
GGGGTGGAAACCATACACATGACAAAGTAGAATGCTATAATCTAGCACATGAGCTTGACAAGCGTTTTGCCGACGGTAACTCTAAACACATGAATACAGAGAGGGCAATTGAAACATATAAAAGAAACATACTCAATATTCATTGAAAATGNGGAAAACAATGAAGCGAGCGCTTCGTCAACAGGGAAACAAAAACATATACATACGAGATACTACAGTATGATAGTGACGAGACGGGTGTGATGCCAACACACACAATGCGATGGAGGGTGCGGAGAAAAGTTAAATTAACACTAATATGATTATTACAGTAGTAGTAGTATGGGTGGAAACAATACACATGACAAAGTAAAATGCTATAATCTAGCACATAAGCTTGACAAGCGTTTTGCCGATGGTAACTCTAAACACATGAATACAGAGAGGGCAATTGAAACATATAAAAGAAACATACTCAATATTCATTGAAAATGTACAGTTATTACCTTTTTTCAGGAAAAAAAAGGGAACACATGAATGGCGTACCTGGCAAGACTACTACTTGCGTGTGCTCCAGTATACCTCAGTAAAAAAAACTTTACTGGATGTACTGGTAACATGCATGGCAAGACTAATTGCATGCTACCACACAGTATACCTGGCAAGTCGAAGATTGCAACACTTGCATGAGCTATAGTACACTGAATCAGACTGCGCGGGCCAATGTTTGTATACCTGACAAGCCCTCAAGGCTTGCATGTGCTCGGGTATACTGCAGGAATAAAAACCGGCAATCTATCTGACAATGTTAGGAACTTGCCTCTTGAACGAGCTACAATAGACTATCAGCCAGCATACCTGACAAGCCTGCAACACACTTGCATGTGCTACAGCATGCTTATCGAGAAATATGACCACCAAAACCCTCGGCCATGCACCTGACAGGCGGAATACGAAGATGTCTGTAGGTCCTACAGTACATGCCGGGAGAATAAGCAGAGCTGTTTTTCTTATTAGGCCTGATAGCCATATGGGACAGTATGTATGCCATCATCCAGGACTTTCCGCTTATCGTCCATCCACGAAAGAGCCAGTTTGGTTGATTGATCTGCATATACTGTGTGATGGTATGACCTAATACCTGCGACCTGTACTCTCATGCAGCGCTGGGCCGAAAGGATGCGCCGATAATCGTTGAATGTTATCGTCTTGTCAACTACGCACCCTTGTATCCCCTTCGCCCGTTTCACTGCCGTATTCAGGCAGCGGTATGCATACAGTTTTGCCCTCAACCCGACAAACTCAACCATTTCGTCAACTGCACATTCATTCTTGAACTTCCCAATCACCTTAGAATAGGTAGGTGAGTAACAAAGATGAGTGGTCGGGTAGGCGCTGGTGTCGAACTCCGACATGAACGTCGGGTTAATGATGAGTTCACTGTAGTAGTCAGGGCTGGCAATCTCCATTACAAAGCTATCAGTATCCATGTAAAGGAGGTTTACTCTGCCCCCATACCGCGCTCGCATTACATCGTAGTAAAATTTGTACATAAGTGTTTTGACAGGTCGAGTACGGCAAACCCAACTTATATGGGCTTGTCAAACACAATGCTCTCTTGGCATAATTTGACTAGGGACAATGACTCATCGTAAATAGTCCTGCATTTAAATGCAGGGTTTGCGATGAGCTTCTTCGCCCGAACTTCCATACACACGAGTTCCATATACTGTCGTTTGCGCTTATTTTCCATAAGTTTGCCATATGTTGCATTATTCATTAATTTGTAAAAGTCCTTCTCGAAAGCGATCGTGGCAGTCTGACATTTCTCCGTATTCAAATCTATATAGGGCTTAAGCCACGGCTTCCGCAGGAGTTGAAGGACTCGGTGGACAGCCTTCAGCCGTAACCCATGACCCAATGCTTGCTTCAAAGTAACGTAATGTACAATATAATGAAGCTTGCTCTCCAGTGTCGTCATGAGTTTCATTTGTTTGGACCCCGGGGGACACTCGTTCACTGGCAAGAATGGAATATCTATATGCGCTTCGTGAAGGGCGCAAGGGTATTCAACGTCTACCCCCAGTATGTAGCCGACATATCCGTCGTCCGGCATGCTCATCACATCGATGTTCGTGGAGCTCCATTCGAAACCGGCATTTGGAAGCGGCAGAGACATCGCCCAACCGTATAAATTTTTGGCATCTACATACTGCAGGTAGGTAGATGGCTTGTTGGCATCATACGTCTCTGGTATATGCCTATTATTGGCAACTGCGTGCCGCTTAACACATTGAGCCACCCTCCCCGGATGCCTGCCTCAATAATCAGGTGCATATCATAGTCGCAGAGCAAATATAATTCCACCTGTGTCTTGTGCAACATTGCATCAAATGAGAACCCGGGAGCACTGACATAGCACACACAGTCGAGACTGTATGTGCGTAGACAGAGCCTCAGGAAATTCTCGAAGACGTCGCACATAATCAGCACGTCCGTCTTTAAATAGAGCTCAGAATAGTCCTGGAGGGTACGACATCCAAACACAGATCAGACGGTTTGTGCATGCTGGTAGTTCTCGCCACTGACATTCCTCCCAGTAAGCCTATTGTAGAATGACTCTATAGCTGGTAATTGAGATTCGGCGAGTTTATCCCACGAGCTAACATAATCGTTGGGGAAGACGCCTTTCCAGGTTACCAACTCTAGCTCGCGCTCTACCATGAAGAAACGAGACGTTGTGTGGAATTCCCCGGACGGCAGATTCTTACCGAGTGTTGCCAGGCTTGCAGACATTACCCTATATATATATCAATGAACTGTATAGTGAACTTGTCGCCCAAACTCTTACTGAAGGTGATGAGTTTCTCATCGCTATGCGGAATAATTAATATGTCCTGGGTATCATTTCTTAGCTGCTTAATTATGAGATTGGCATCATATGTTAAGTTATGGAAGAGTTTCGGCAGTCTCTGGGGGCGGCGACGAAGCTTGTTGCAGTTATTACATGATGCCTCAATTAAACTGCCGGTAAAATGATCATGGTCATGCACCTTTTGGTTGTTGTCAGTGAACATGCCCGAACAGTGGCAGCAGGTAGTGGCTTAAGCATAGTCAGCCAGTTCCGCATGCGTTAGTGGGCGCATAGATTCAGGCTGGCTATATATGTCTTTAACTAGGTGTCCTATCATAACCACCTCTTCCATAAAGTGTTTCGACGCACCTACGCCTGTGTAAACAGTTACACGCGAGGGTAGGCTGGTTGTATTATAGGCGAGGATATTTGAATTATCAACCTTAATGTATATGTCATATGAATATGGCTCATGTTTTTGGTACCTATATGTGTAAGATGCGTCCGGGATCGGCTGACACATTTGTACAGGCACAAGCATGGCCTCGAAATCTGTATACACTACAATAGGTACCTTGTTGCAGTTATGGTAATTTTTGAATTTGAGTACAGGTGGCCTGCCGCACCTGTCCGGCTGTAGCATGTCCGCATGAACAGCAGTATGCGTATTGCAACTCCTCCTTTGCTCATCCAGAGTTTCGGCACCTGTCAGCCCTCTAATACTCGGTCGATTATCATATGTTTTAAAACAATGTTTACAGATATTAAAACCACCATGATGTGGCATCTCCTGGGAGTATACCAGTCGTGAGAAATTCGAGATGAAGCAATAATGCAAGTTCTGGTCCTCCTCCACTGTGGTGAGAAGCAGCAAATCAAAGTGTTGGGCCAGTTAAACATCTGTCACCCGTATTTGCACTATTTCGTATTCTCCTCAAGTGCATATATGTTAATGCTGACCTCCGGATTGGCTTTCTCAAAAGCCNATGTTTACAGATATTAAAACCACCATGATGTGACGTCACCTGGGAGCGTACCAGTCGTGAGAAATTCGAGATATAGCAATTATGCGAGTTCTGGTCCTCCTCCGCTGTAGTGAGAAGCAGCAAATCAAAGTGTTGGGCCAGTTCTACATCTGTCACCCGTATTGGCACTATTTTCGTATTGTCGTCATTGAGTGCGCATATGTTAATGCTGACCCCCGGATTGGCTTTCTCAAAAGCCGGTATTTGATGTAGAGGGGTGGGAAAATCTACTGTTGAAAAAACAAAGTGTGTTTCAAGCCAAGTGTATCGCTTGTTGACTCGCTGCCGATTCCGCTCCTCTACAAAATGTGCAAGTTTAGCCCATTTGAAACACTATTGGTTGCGGGTTGATAATTGCACCTTTTTCAGCAAAACCAACAGGCAATGGGATATACTAGGAGGCCCATAGAGGGCCGAGCTTGTTTACGCATAACTGGACTCATTTCACGGCAGTGAGAGTTCAGCCGCTACTCTTCCTCATATAGTCAGTCTCGTCAATGCAGATCTTTGCAATGACAGCCGAGACAGCCGCCTCTATGTCGGCTACGTTAAAGAGAGGCACATTTTCCGTCTTAAGTGCACGACGATCCTCTTCGTTCTCGTGCGGTTCTGGTTTCCCATATACACACTCTAAAAATATATTAAACTTGACCGCCCCCTGCGTCTCGATTTCCTGATGTAATTTGCCAATGATATTAGGTTTCATTACCTCGAGGTAGTTGCAAATGTCAATGGCTAACCTTGAAGTATTCTCAGAGATGCATGTTTTCATTGTACCTCTAAACACGCTTTCAACCTCCACGAAGCCATACGAGTTGCTCTCGCCAGACCCAGTGACAATGGGCCCTCGGCGAGAGTTACCTGCTTCCGCAAGAGTAGGAACATTATGAGACGGCTGCGTGCTTGTAACTTGTGCCCGCTTCGCCGGCCGGGAGGTTGACGTGGCAGCACCAGTACACTGTGCGACATGCGCACCAAGCCTATCGGTCCTGGTGAACTGCCGCCTGCAAGTCCCACATGCCCTTGAAGGGGCAGCAGGGCTCGCCCAACAAGTACGTTCATGACTCTGGACATGACAAGAGTGTGTAAAGCCCTTTGTTACAGAATGTACAGTTGAGCAAAACGGCCTGTCTGATCAGATCTGTACATGCTAAACTATGTTCGGCAAGCTTGTCAAGTCGGTTGAAGGGACGGCCGCACCTATCGCAAAGATGTGAGGCAGGCTACCGGAATGGATTTAGGGAGCAATTATGCTCGTGACATAGTGCATTCCAGCGGACCGTAACCCCCCCAGTCGCAATAACCACACTGCAGTGCGGGTTTGCATATAATGGGAGAGGAAGGGGGTTAAGCAATGCAGCAGTGGATGGAAACAACTATGGTGATGCTGGCGAATTAGGTGATGATGATGATTCCATTATAGCAGTAGCAGTGGTAGTGGTAATATATAAATATATCTGTGGTACATGGCAGGCAGCCCAGACAAGTACTGATATCTGCAGTACCAGAAAAAAAACTCTAGATGAAACTAAACCCTAGGTTCGACACACACACACACACAGAATTAAGTACAGGGAGCGGCAGAAATAACTCCCGAATTTGCCACCGCCATGGGCTCGGCCCTAGTGGTGGTAGGCGGCCCGGGGTTGTGTCATAGTGCAGCACCACTGCTGCCATTTCAGTCGCCACATGGCATGGAGTGGTGAACATCGTGCGTTCGTCCTTGAAACCTATTTGAAAAATGGCGATTCTGTAATCACAACGCAGAGATTATTTCGTACGTGCTTCGGAATAGGTCGGCACGGTGCAGTCCCTGACAGGAAAACCGTTCTATTGTGGGTTAAAAATTTTAGAGTCACAGGTTCGGCTTTAAAAAATGCACCGCCAGGTAGACCTCGCAGCGCTCGAACTCCACAGAACGTTCAATTACTCCAACAAGCAGTTACCAAATCTCCAAGACGTCCAGCCCGTAGGCACGCTGCCAGCTTGGGAATATCTGATCGTAGTGTGAGAAGAATTTTACACCAAGACCTCCACTTTCATCCGTACAAAATCATGGTTGTGCAGGAACTTAGTGAACGTGATTGGGCCAACCGTATTGCATCTTGACAGGCTATCCTGGAAAACTTTCCAACAGACGCAGTTGTGCTCTCAAGTGACGAACCACATTTTCATTTATCAGGATTCGTCAACAAACAGAATTTTCGATATTGGGCAGAAAATAATCCTCGGCAACTTCATAAGCGACCTCTCCATAGCCAACGTGTCACTGTTTGGTGTGCTGTAGCAGACTTTGGAATAATAGGCCCGTATTTTNACCTCTCCATAGCCAACGTGTCACTGTTTGGTGTGCTGTAGCAGACTTTGGAATAATAGGCCCGTATTTTGTTGACGAGTAAGGACGAACAGTTACAGTAACATCTCATCGTTACGTAGAGATGCTACACAACTTCCTCGAGCCGAAACTGAATGAACGTGTAAATCCTGCTGTATGGTTTCAACAGGATGGTGCAACCGCTCACACAGCAAGAGAATCTACGGCAGTCCTAAGACAAATGTTTCCAGGGGGTTTAATCTCACTGCGAGGCGACATCCCGTGGCCAGCTTGTTCACCCGATCTTACCGCCTGTGACTTCTTTCTCTGGGGCTACCTGAAGAGTAGAGTCTACAAAAACAAACAGACGACAATCGATAAACTCAAAGTTGCTATCCGACACGAAATTGCGGAAATTCCACAAGAGATGACGAGAAGAGTAATGCGTAATTTCATAGTGAGGCTTCAGACATGTCACGGTTGGCATTTGAGTGAGATTATTTTTAAAAAGTGAAAATTAAAAAAAAGATCATGTTTAAAAATTAAGTGACAATTAAAAATAAGATTATTTTTAAAGGTTAAGTGAAAATTTAAAAAAATATTATGTTTAAAGATTAAGTGAAAATGAAAAAAATTAAATCAAACTAAATGGCAAAAATAATTCTATTAGATGGTTTAATAAAATTTTGACTAGAATCGTTTGTGTATTTTTTATTAGCCGTTCAAATTCGGGAGTTATTTCTGCTGCTCCCTGTACTATAAAGTTATATTCGCAGTCCAAGAAAAGCCCTAGAGGAAATTAAATAAAGTACTAGCCGTGGGTGACGCCTTCACAAATGTTAATACTCACCAGCGGCCGAAACACACACACACTTACCTCTAAAGAGGCGAGAAGTTGCATAGAGTATTGGCCTCAATACTCTCTTCTGCAGGTGTACACACACAATACACAGCACTCTGCAGGTAGTACGCTGGCAATCGTGCGGACTCTAGTTAAACAGCGAGATCCGTTTCGCACAGACAATTGTGTATGAGGGGTAGTGGGAGGGGGTATTTATACCCTTTCTCAAACAACGGTGAGCATCTTAGAGCAGCTGCGGCGTCGGCTAGGGCGCTCCCCTCCACCCTGAGAATTTTTACATGTAGAGGTCTCTCTGCATGTGTAGTGTACTGTCTACACACTATCGAATAAAGTATACATGCTTCATCATGTAATGTCTTTACCAAGATATATCATTGCAGTAGTGTACTGTTTTTTTGTAGTGCTTTTAATATACTAGCACATTTTAGTATGGGCTGTGTGTGTGATGACCAACAGAAATAAGAACACTAAGAATTTCATGATATATATATAATATACATTTTTTTACATTAAGATATTCATTTACTTGACAATCATAATCAATACATACAGTACACACTCGTCAATCATGGTCATTACACACACACAAGAGAATGTACACACATCAAGATAGCAGTTAAATATATATGCAATTAAAACATTTGTTTTGAAAGCTTAGTAGAAGTCGCTGCATTCATCAAGATAGCAAATACAATTAAAACATTTTTTTTCACTATACTTTTTGCTAACTGTGTAGCTACAGCAATTAAAACATTTTTTTTCTCAATGTACCGATTACCTAAAAACAATTAAAACATTTTTTTACACTATAACAATTAAATATATACAATTAAAACATATTTTTGTCACTATACTTTGCAAGCTCAGTACTTGTAGAATACAATGAGATGCCAATTAAAACATCTACACACACTATACCTTTGCAAGCATAGTAGTGAATAGTTGCAGCAGTAATGTCTTTCTATCAGCAACAGATAATTTGCGCACGTCCTGAAGCGATGTATTGCCACAATTACAATTCAGACATGTTGTGACCGGCAACATCTTCTTACGAGACGTTCTACGATGAGGCGGTGTGCTGCGACGCAAAGTCGAGGACTTGGTGGCTGCGGCAGGCTTCTCACGTCTGGTGGTGGCGGCAGTGGTGGTAGACTTCTTGCGTTTGACATCGGCAGGCAGCTGAGCATCCTCCTCCTTAGTAATGCCAATCACAGCAGCAGCAGCAGGTTCAGCCTAAGGTTCTTGCGGAAGGTAAACTTTTATTACATCTCGCAATAAATCGTGAGTTGTAACTTCGTCTGGACCCAGGGCTTTCTTGCGTTTGAAAGGGGCAGACGTCTTGCATTTGACATCGGCAGCCAACTGTACGTCCTCCTTGGTAATGTCAATCACAGCAGAGTTGGCGGGCAGCACCAAAGGTTCTTGCAGAAGGTAAACTCTTATTGCATTTTGCAATAAAGCATGAGTTATAACTTCATCCTGCCCACATGGCAGAGGGGAGGATCG
>NQII01001394.1:85652-118360 GCA_002778355.1 Clitarchus hookeri
ACGTCAGGGGCGTGGGTAGTGCTCCGGCTATACCACACGCTTGGTAATCTGAGTGCTAGAATCTCAGGCCTTGTGGTAGGACATGCTCTGTGCGATCTGCAATATCAGATCGGGGCTCTGCCTGGTGCGGCCTGTGTACAGGTCGGGGCAAACGGGTTTGGTCAATTCAGAAAGCGCTGGTCATGTCTGCGATGAGAGGGCGTGATCCCTCTTCCCCGCCTACTGGGAGGCCGGGGTGCGGTATGGCCTCGCGGCTAAGAGCGCCCCGTTAACAAATAAGACCACGACTCTGTCGTGTTTAACAGTAACCTAACCTGCCCGCATGGCAGGGGAGTGTCTGTTCGGATATAGTTAACGACACATCTTCCCAGAATATTGCATTCGACCATCTGCTGACATTGCTTGCACATCGACGTTGGGTTGTGCACAAGCAACCAATGTGCTATACCGTCGCACTGCTCGCTGTATGTTCTTGACTCGCCATCACAGACATAGGTTATACAGTTGTTGCCAGGCGTCACACTGCTGTAGACTGTCTCTGGGCGAAATGGCATGTTCATCTTGAGCTCACTGGTGTTGACTGGCGGGGGAGACACTGCTTATATAGAAGCCATATGCCCCCGACATGACATCAGTGGTTCTTGAACAATAATAGTCGTACATGGGCATAAATGTCATACATTATTTTACATCNGCTGGTCATGTCTGCGATGAGAGGGCGTGATCCCTCTTCCCCGCCTACTGGGAGGCCGGGGTGCGGTATGGCCTCGCGGCTAAGAGCGCCCCGTTAACAAATAAGACCACGACTCTGTCGTGTTTAACAGTAACCTAACCTGCCCGCATGGCAGGGGAGTGTCTGTTCGGATATAGTTAACGACACATCTTCCCAGAATATTGCATTCGACCATCTGCTGACATTGCTTGCACATCGACGTTGGGTTGTGCACAAGCAACCAATGTGCTATACCGTCGCACTGCTCGCTGTATGTTCTTGACTCGCCATCACAGACATAGGTTATACAGTTGTTGCCAGGCGTCACACTGCTGTAGACTGTCTCGGGGCGAAATGGCATGTTCATCTTGAGCTCACTGGTGTTGACTGGCGGGGGAGACACTGCTTATATAGAAGCCATATGCCCCCGACATGACATCAGTGGTTCTTGAACAATAATAGTCGTACATGGGCATAAATGTCATACATTATTTTACATCATTTACACTTGCTATGCCATATTGTTTTGCCCTCTGCCTTCGTGCTGCTGGCGATATCTGCTCCGTCGTCGCCCATGTTCTTGTTGTAACTGGTTTACTAACCTTCACGTATAGTTTTCAGTTGAAGACGCAACATACCTTAGCAGCGCAGGGTAGAACGTATGTATTACCGCATTCTTTCCGCGTTTGTAGATGGGGCACACTGATCGAACTTGTAGCAGGGGCGAATTTCATAATAAAAGTTATCGCAAGCATCCTGATAACCCCAAAAATGATGTTCAGGGTTACATATTTGTACTTGCTTGTGTTCAAATTTTGGTTTAAACACAACACTTCTGTATCCGATAAAGTAGTTATCGTACATGTTCACAGTTTCTGGCAGAAATGTCACAAACACACGAAGGTTAAACACGATGATGATGTTAGTTCTCTTCTCAACGAAACACTTCTGCAGCTCTGCACAACGCTCTTCTTGCATCGCTCTTCTTGCATTGCAGCATCGTACACCTCGCATGATGACGGCGAACACATTGTAGTCCACATAGCTGTGCCTCTCTTCATATAGGTTGTATGATGGTCGCCGGTGCAGCACTCAGTCCAGCTGGTAATTACACTACCAGTGTTGTCATTACAAAGTTCATATGCATTTGCGCGAGTAAACCATACATGGTGTATGTACTCTTCGCATGATTTTATAGGACTGAGCGAACAAGGCAGCTTCATTCCAGGTATTAGGTGATATACGGCACACGACATTACATTACACGGTACCGAGCGAAAACTACCCTCATTGACACAACATGCCCAGTGTTCAAGTCCACTACGTGATTCTACCTGCGAAGGTTGGTTGGGCGCTTTCAAATGTATATGCCTGTATCCTACAGTAACGTTGCCCTCATATGTGACTAGCGGTTTGAAATCACACACAATGTTAGCCAATTACGAAAATTCTACGACGTGCATTGATCTCCCATTGTTACTAGACTTGATGCCACCATAGCTGAATCGTACTGTTGTAGCATTACGCCTGACCATGTCGTCATCTGATATGAGTTGGGCATAGCGCGTAAGCAGCTGGACACGCATCTCATTGTCTAACATACATGTTACACATTTACCGTATACCGACTCTGTGTGGTGAAAATCTGATGCCATGTATAACTTGCCGATGACGAGCTCTGACAGCAGTATATATCGAATGGAGCCGTTCAGCTTGGCGATTAGACCTTCCATGATGAGCTGTGGATCAGCACTAAATTTCTTTGTCTCAATAGATGGGCTATTTATAATGGCTGGTGGTGGTGGCATTTTTTTTCTCCTTTGGCATAGTCCGACAAATGCCATGACTTAATCAACAACACATTAAGACAAGATCATTCAAGGTTACGCATACACATGTCACATGCATGTACTAACAGGCCCGTATATTTCTCTCTCAACCTTCTAAACGACGAACATCCACACTCGTTTTGTAGATCAAAGATTAAAGTGGCGGTGTTGCAATAATTGCTTAAATGACGTTTGTGCTCTGGCCCGGCCACAAAGACTGTGCCATTGTTACTAAGCGCGGCGACAAGTACATTGTGCGCTTTCTCGTATTTGCAATCGCCCTCACCCCAATTGTGGCCGTGGTAACATTTTTGCAGCAAAATGTTCGTTACTTTGTTTTTCATGTCCAGCTCATGCTATGGACACAGCGGTCTGAATGTCTCTATGTGGTCATCAGCATCATCGTATGCTATGCAAATACGTTTAATAATAAAACCCTGCTGCGAGACGCATCCCTGAATGTTTGCATACATTATGACGTTTGCGCTGTAGCACACGGGAGAGAATGTACTATAGTTGTAATCTACATCAGTATTTTAACTACTCTGTCGCGCATATTATATGTGACCAGTCGATCTTGCAGTATGAAGGCATAGGCCTGGGTGAATGCGGGGAAATTTTCAGCGGCAGTTAATTCAATTCTGCAGTCTACAATGCCGGATTTTAAACAGTCATCTTGCTTGCTAACATCAAACACAAGGAGCAGGGCCGTGTGCATGTTATTGTTCGGCTCTAGAATGGGAGCTTGTGTTTGGCCATAGTACGAATGCTGGAAATCTGTGTACATTTGGTAGGGCACCATATACGAGCCGTTCGCAAAATCAATATTTAAATCACCACAGAGGTACGCTTCAAAATTTGAAATACCTTAACGTTTTTAATATTTACGTGGTCGAATGTCGAACAGTCCTTATTAATTACGTTTCTTTTATTGCCCTGAAAAGCTACAATTATATACCTCGGTTTCTTACTTGTAAAACTAGTTTTCACATTCCAATTTACACTTACAGAGATCGGTATATTAGGATAAGTTTCTAAACTCCAAGCACGAAACGACATATCCACGTTCCTGCCTTTTTCTGCATATTTAAAATTTTTTATGCGTTCCTTCATGTTGACTTGTACATGCGGCAGTAACCAGTTAATAGAAAGTATGGCAAGTGTAGCCGCTTCTGCGCCAGTGTTCTGGAGTGCATTCTTTTGAGAGTTGGCCATTTGCATAACTATCTCCTGCTTGGAATTAATTATTATGTGCCTATAGTCTTCAGCGAAGCCTAGCAGCTTAGCGAGGGGAATACACACATAAAATTTCCCATTAGCATACACAGGAACCTTTTAATCTTCCTCGATTCCCCAGTCAGCCATTTTGACAGCCGGTAGTTGGTTACACGTTAATGAAAGGTCATTCTTTATCGTTGCTGTGATTCCAACATCGCTAGTGGCATCTACTTCACACCCGTTCATGTGAAGTATACCGTTTCTAATGATTTTAGTTGCTGGAAGCGCATTACCCGCCCTTGTCAGCATCCCTCTAAAGCGCAAATAAGAATTACATAGCGCCGTGTATATATCTTTGTTTTGAACGGGAAGTCACTCTTTGGACGATGCCTCGTACGGCCCAGGCAGGTAGGGCGAATAAGTGTGTATTTCTGCCTTGGTAAATGCGTCAAACTACTTTCTTGGTCTACTATGGAAACAAATACTTCCTGTACGTTCTCTATCGCGACTGGGACATATATGGGTGTTATTGGCACACTCACCAGTTTAAATCCCGGCGGCACTTTTGTAGAGAATTCATGTAATGTCTGGCTTGGTTTACCACTAACTAAATTACAGTTTAATCTGATAATATTAACGAGAAAAATGTTTACAGGCAAGGTAGATACTTGGGTTTTATTTGCTACGTATTTAACATTTTAAAATCCCAGCATGGCAGCGAGAGTATCGCTTTTATGGAAGTCTACCTGAACAATACACTTCATCTCGCTGCGTAGAGTATTAGAATTTCCATGCAGTACTAAAGTCACGTCTGGTTCCAACTCCCGTTTAAGGTAATCAGATATATCATGAATCTCATACGATCCGGTAGGAATTCGTACTTCACTCCTTTTACCGTCTGCCTTAACATATCGAAACATGCAATTATAACCATCAATGTTAGGTACTGAAAAATATGTTTGAAAATCTATCACGACAATAGATCACCCTCCTGCCAGGCTTAGTGGCGGAAAATACACTGACCGTAATTCCGACGAATTGCTTGTCACAATCAAGGTGATAGACATGACTGGCGCCTTAGTAGTATTGTGTAAACGTTAAATAACATAGGCATAAATGACCGCAATTCCAGTCCTGCGGTCACTGTTCTCTCTCGTGGTTATAATAAATTCTACTGCCCCTAAAATATTTTTTCACTTCTGGTGGAACCCTTAAGTTGCAGAAGCTGCTGTAATATTCAACTCTGTTCCCGTCTTTTCTATAAGCAGTCCAGTGTGTGCCTGACCCCGAACTCGTATCTAAATTCACTATTGCACATTCTGATTTTTTTGGTCACTGTGGAAGTGTATCTCGCATAAAGACTCCACGAAAATTATGTAATTTTAATTTTCGCGGAAATTTACGCAAATTAATGGTGGTCAGCAGCCGGTCGGGCAGCCCCCTTAGGACTTCCGCTGCCGACGTACATGCCTGCCAGCGCCGCTGCGATACTGTCGCATAATTAGACCTTTACCCGTGTTTTTTTTTGCGCTGGATAGTATTTCCATGTGCTTATTATGCAGGAATTGTTTGGCTAATTGTTTATTTCCATCTTTAACACCTTTCACAGATTGCGCTATTCCGCTAACACCGCCTATTAGCTATCCCAAAAGTCCTATTGCAGGCAGAAAAAACGGAAGTATACCTCCGCTCTTAACTTTTCTACGCCTATTCTTCATAGTCTTAAACCCGTGACGCCTTAATCTCATACCCAATCCGCGCTTAACTTTGGCTTTCATTATTTTGCCGACTGTCCATGCCGCCAATCACTCGCCGAATTTTGTGTTTGGTGTTTAACTATAGTCTTGGCCTTATTCGCAAGGATTGTGTCAGCTGCGTGTTTATCAGGCAAATTATCACTCTCAGCCTACTAAATATCGTGAGCCTTACAGGCCGCATCTAGTGTATTTATATACATATCCCCACGTTGGAGTCTGTGTGCTAATTGCGTCCCAGGACTGCCCAACTTGTAGCCTGAAATGTGGACTTCGAATGGGATCTTATTAATTATTTTATTCACAATACCAGCCCCTTTCTTGNCAACTTGTAGCCTGAAATGTGGACTTCGAATGGGATCTTATTAATTATTTTATTCACAATACCAGCCCCTTTCTTGCTGATCCTCTTTCTATGGCTCATAATGATTCACTGGCTGTTGCTTTCTTTAGTGTACCTGTTTTATAATGGCCTGTGAACATCCTGTGTACCACAAGGGATCTTTCGCTGCGAGAGGGGAGGCCATCCAGCCAGTTCTCTCTCCCGTCGGGTCACTAACAATGGTGGCGGCCATCGCACTCGCAGCAGCAACCCCTACTATGAGAGGCCTTCGATTGGCCCTCATGGTGGGTGGTGGCTGCGAGCGCGATGGCAGTCGCCATTGTTAGTGAACCTCCGAGCGATCTCTCCTTTGTCTGACTTGCACCAACCAAATTAAGGCCCTGTCTGCAGGGTTTTTTTTTNGTGAACCTCCGAGCGATCTCTCCTTTGTCTGACTTGCACCAACCAAATTAAGGCCCTGTCTGCAGGGTTTTTTTTTATCGGAGATCATCTATAAGTATCCAGGAGTTTGAAGCGACGATCAAAACCTAGCCATTTTAAGTAAACCATTTTATTCTTAGTTCGAAGTACTTTCTCGGCTTAATAAGTGTGTGGATATTTAGTAGGCATGACTTCCTGCTCGTAAAAAGTACCTTTTATCTGCTTACCATTTAAATCTTCGAGTACATATGTTTGTGGCTTGTAATGCCGGATATTAGCAACACAGAATATTTCCAGAGTCCAATTCGGATAGTTACTTTTAGAGAAAACATTTTAAAGACGTGAAATGCTTACATAATCACCTACTTTAGCTTTCTGCATACTTTAATCTAGATATTTTTTATTCCTAAACACTGTTGATATCAGCGAAGTCTTTTACATCCACTGGATGCATACAAATTGTTCTAGGTTTCCTAGTATTGTAATTATTAATTAAATGGGGGTAGAATATCCTGCCAGGTTTAACTTTCTCGTACTGAAAATTCGTGCCACATATGATTTTTCAGAGTTATATTGAAATGTTCCACAATTGAAGTTTTTTTTTCGCTAAATATACTATAATGGTTAATATTTTTCTGTTGCATTAGTGCATGGAATGGTTTATTATATAATTGCTTACCTAAGTTCGGTGTTCCCTTATCAGCCAACACTACAGTCATAGACTTGGCTACATCTTTTTCCGTTTTCCGTGTGACAGGTACGGCCCATGCGAATTTACTGTAACAGTCATTAAAAACATTAAAATGTTCCGGAAACCTTTATTTACAAAAGCATAAGGTATCATTTCAACCAAATCTGCCTGATACAGGTCACGAATTCCAAACAGTTGTACTTTCCTTCTACTAACATTTTTCTGCGATGGTTTGTGTGTTTCAGTGGCTAATGTTGCACGATACATGATTGTTTCAGTATATGTAACCCAGTTCACGCAGTTTTTCTACAATATAAATGATATCATTGGTGTGTGAATTATTTCCCGCCTGCTGGGATGCGAAGAGAAGCCATAGGCGCGCTACAAATACGTTGACATCGTTCCAATAAACAAACTCGGACTGACTGAGATTATCAAGTTTCAGCCCCGATCCGCTAGCTAAGCCGACGTCCGGAAACAGTTCTGATAGAATGTCGAATTTCGGGTGTGTTTCTTTTTTTTATGTAGCGGCATTTATATTGTTATCGGTTAAGTGAGCGCTTGTAATATGCAACATTTTTTATATTGATTAAGTGCTTCACACGAGAATTCCCCTGGTCTGCGCTGAATAATAGTTTGTACAAGCCTGGAGAAGCATGAATAAGTTCGTTATCGATCTGTACATAATTATTGGGTAGGAAAAATATTTCTTTATTTCTCAGAAACCATTTTTTATTCCTTACGCCATAAACACTATCATTACAACGCCGAGTGGATGATGTAAGGTTATTACGAACAGTAGCCGAGCAAGAACTAGTCCTTTTTTTAGGTTTTGNTTACAACGCCGAGTGGATGATGTAAGGTTATTACGAACAGTAGCCGAGCAAGAACTAGTCCTTTTTTTAGGTTTTGTTTCCTCCAACAAAACTCGGTCTGCTATTGGCTTTAATTCGGGTTCAGTCTTCACGTCAGAAAAATATCTGTTTTATTATTTAGCGTGTCCATTCGAGATATGATTGGCTGAAATGCATGTTCCAATACTGCGTCCTTTTCAATACGTTCTTGCTTAGCTTGCAAATACTTCCCTCGCACTCTTGCGATGACGCGAGTCAAGTCCTCGGCTGCCACTGACATAATACTGACATTATTAGCATAATGCGTGTACTTTATATTAAATAATTGCCCTGCATGCAATTGCATTGACAATTTTGTCTTCAAAATTATTGAGTTGTTTTAGAATTGCAGTACATATGTGCCTGCAATGCNTGCAATTGCATTGACAATTTTGTCTTCAAAATTATTGAGTTGTTTTAGAATTGCAGTACATATGTGCCTGCAATGCATCCATTTCTCATCGTCTCTACGAATACCATTTAAATGGCGGATAATTCTGTGCCGTATTAGTTCCTCAATATCCGACATTCCACTAATTAAACTACGGTTACAGATGTCTAGTTCTTCAAGAATACTCGTAAGTTGTTTATTGGTCATTCCCTCAAATATAACACTAAGTTTATTCTCCAAGCCAGCTATGCTCCCCTGCTGTGTATGTAGGACAGGTTACTGTTAAACACGACAGAGTCGTGGTTTTAATTGTTAACGGGGCGCTCTTAGCCGCGAGGCCATACCGCACCCCGGCCTCCCAGTAGGCGGGGAAGAGGGGTCACGCCCTCTCATCGCAGACATGACCAGCGCTTTCTGAATTGACCAAACCCGTTTGCCCCGACCTGTACACAGGCCGCACCAGGCAGAGCCCCGATCTGATATTGCAGATCGCACAGAGCATGTCCTACCACAAGGCCTGAGATTCTAGCACTCAGATTACCAAGCGTGTGGTATAGCCGGAGCACTACCCACGCCCCTGACGTGATCTCGGGCACGCCCCCGGAACAATCCTGTTCAACGTCCGGCTCTTTTAGCAAGAGGGGGAATCTCTCCGAGCCTTCTCCAGCATGCGGAGTCAACCACTGCCAGCACGAGTCCAACCTCGTCTGATCCAAATTCCAGGGAGTACCCCTGGATGGGCCAAGCGGATCATCCCGTGCTCCCTCTTAATTTCCATGGCACGTATGGGTTTTCCTGTGTCCGACTGCGTCGCCTAACCTCCATGCGGGAGTGTGCGGAGTCCCTCAGAACAGGTGGGTACCGCCATGACCGTCCGGTTTTACTCCCTTTGCTGTCTTCACCAGGAGCCGAGCTCACACGAAGCCGCACACCAGGCCGACTCGCAACATCAGACACGCGTCCTTTACCATCCTAGAATTTCTTCACAGGGAAATTCCTGTTTTGGGCCCCAGTGGCCTGAGTGCCAAGAGGTCCAACACCCCACCAAGTGGTCGGGCCTTGGTACTGTCTATCGGCCCTAGCCATCACGGCAGATACCCATGAACAGCCGCTAGAAAACTGTTTCCCATAGGNTCGGCCCAAGCCATCACGGCAGATACCCCTGAACAGCCGCTAGAAAACTGTTTCCCATAGGGCACGGGCGGCAGAGCCCAGTCTGTTTAATCAGGGGTGGCACGAGAAGCCCTGGGTTGCCATGGATGTTGAGAGGCTATAAGAGACGCATCACCCATCCTTTCCGGAAACCGGTAAGTAAGTTCGTCTTGGCTACCATAGCCTAGTACTGCCACGCCACCTCGAATGACCAACCTACACTCCCCCCACCGGGGTGACCGTACGCTCCCCTGCTGTGTATGTAGGACAGCAACACTTTTGCCAAGCGTATTTACTTGTTCGTCAAGTTTCGTGGGGATATTTGCAAAACCCTTAGCCAAAGTTTGTTCAAGCGCTGTTTGAACTGAAGTGAGCTTGGCATTCATAGCAGCCAGCTTGGCAGCATTCTCGTTCACTATGCGTAAATTATCATTCAATGTTGATGCGATTGTTGTTAAGTGATCTGTAATCGACACTGTCGCCTAGATCGGTAAGTTGTGCTTCTACTGGGGCAGTATACTTGCCACTATGCTTCGCACATTATTTGATAAAGTCTGAAAATGTTTCGTCACAGTAGCAGCCAACATACTAACAGCACTGAGGTTCGATTCTACCTTAGTGGTTAAAGTGTCCAGCGCAGTCGTGACATTAATGTGGCTGGCGAGTTTAGCGCTGAGACCGTCCACTTGAGCTCCCACATCGGTAATTTTTTTCTCCATGGCTGACTCCACACTGACTACCTCATCGATTTTCTGTACTTTATCGGGTACTTTGTCAAGCTACACATCCAGCTTGGTAAAGAGTGCATTTGTGTTGGCGAACATACTGCCCTCCATGCCTACTAAATTAGATTCAATGTTTTTTAGGGTGCTCTCTGACTTGAAGTAAGTGTCTAGTAAAGCTGTGAGGCCTACTAGTGCTCCAGCACCGATCAGCTCTCCCATATTAGCGATTTTATTCTCACAGCATATATACCTCCTAATGCATTTAGTTTCAACAGGTCTTCAGATATTTTGTGTAGCTGGGCCTCCTTTTTGGTAGACAGTACGTTCGTGTTACCAGGCAGCCTGTCTTTCACTGCTTAGAGTATGTCTCCGCTAGTAACGGCCGTGATGTGTGATACATTTTCAATTAATGATCCAAGGTGGACATCCATGTTCGTGATCAATATATTAGTATCGTAAAGTCTGTTTTCCACCGTAGTGAGTTTCCCGCCCAACAGAGACAATTCTTAACGTCGCCGGACAATGTGCCAAGTTCGCGCGTCATAACTGTGTGTACTCCGATTGCTATTTGTTCTCCCATACCGCCCATCGCTGTTTCTACAGCATTAATTCGAGTCATAGTTGTCAGTAATGTGCGTAAATGCGTCTCAATACTTGTTTGCATTGCTAGCACCGGCCACAGCACATCAGATGTAACACTTCGCACAAAGGATACGTTAATGGCATCCTCGTCATGCCTGGGAATGCCAAGGTTCTTGGCTCGCTTACCACCGAAACTGCAATTCCGATCGTTGGTGCGCGCTTCAGGTTGCTATGCCCAAATTTGGATACAGAGTAACTCATGCTTCACTGACGGCTAATAGTAAACTGATGTAATGCTTTGCGGTACCTTCCTTTATCAATTGGAAAATCTTTCGCAATGACTAGGAAACCATACGCTTTTCTCCAGAAATGCGCACAGATTTCTTTAAAGGTGTCAAATAGCATATCGCTATTTACATGGTCCGAGTATATGTGACGTAAATTCATTATGTCCTTACGAAATATGGCCAGGAAATTGGCATTGTCACGTAAAAGCTGCTTCGGCATACGCGAGTATGTTTGACACAGATATACGACATCTACTGCGATATGCCATCCCATACTGACATATCGCTGGATATTTGTTTGTTTTTCGCATGCCACATCGTCAAAAATAAACACAGGGTTAGGTAATGCTTCTTCTGGCTTTATAACTGATTAATTTTCACTAAAGGGGAAATATTGCAGTCCCGCAACCCCGTGCAGAATTTTTGTTAGACGCAAATACTTTGGCTGGTGGAGTGATTTTGAATACATGTTTTCGAACCGGAGACCATTTTCTTCTTCTAACAAACTCAGGAGGGCGCAAGTCTTCTCAGAATGTGAAGGACCGCATATAATTGCGCGAACTTTTCCCTGCAATAATTTTCCGTGCCTCGATTTAAATGCGCCAGTTTCCACTGCCTTGTCAATGTTACTATTATGTACTGGCAGCCTAGTTTCCTGTGTGACAACTTACATTATACTGCTATGCAAATCTTGTAAATCTACATTATTTATATGCTATTGTTTTTTGCCGAAAGTACGATAGGTTTGTGGTGTACTGCTTTTTTTTGGAATGTACTGCGAGTTGATCATTTTACCAGCTTCTGACTGGCTTTGCCACACGTGCAAGTTAGAAATGTTGGGGGAATTTATTTCAATATATCGCCTCAGAGTTTGTCCTTAATTTTGTTTTACCGCTTTCTGAGGGGTTGCATGCCGCCCACCCTAGGTTCGTCTATTGTCTTAAATTTCTCTGTCCTGCACCTTCTCGAAGACTAGCGCAGCTGCAGGTTTTGGAGACTCCCATAAATTAACGTAAATTAAATCGATTGCCGTGTGATGATGACGCAGACTGTAGATTGCATCTTTGGGGAGCGCCACTACCTTTAATTACCATAATTGGCATCAATTACCTAGTGGTGCTGACTCAAGACATTGCAGCTGCAGGTTTTTGGAGATGTTGGTAAATTAACGTAAATTAATGAAATTAAATCCATTGCTGTGTGGTGATGACTCAGACTGTAGGCCGCATCTTTGGGGAGCGAAGCGACCTGTAAATTACTGTAATTGACATAAAATACTTCATGGTGATGACTCAAGACGTAGCTGCAGGTTTTTGTGGTGGCATCATGTAAATTAAAATCAATTTTGTCGCACAGTAGTGACTCAAACGTTATAATTCGTCTTTTATAGCTTTCTTAAATGCCACTGACGCTGGCTCAGAAGTTAAGACGTCTGGCCGCCTTCCCGCCGACATATCCATCATAATTTGTCTTTAATGACGTTTTTAAATGCCATTGCCGTGGCGACTCATAATTGACATCAATTACCATGTGGTGATGATGACACGAGACACGGTGTGAGAACGCGTTGACACATTCATCATAATTTGTTTTTTAACGGTGTCTGACTGTCTTTGTAGCGTCAGAAGGTCCCTAACGGCTGCCCCTCCTATAATTAAGCCCAAATTACTTCCTATCATTTGTTATGTTTTGTTTTCAGAGGGAATGCCGGCATAATTTGTGTGTAGATTGCAGACGCATATATACGCTACTTGCATTGGCTAGTATTCAGTTTTGCGTTCTCGGGGAAGACGCTGTTTCAATTGTCACTGTTGGAGACTATTTTCGTGCGTTATGTGTACCGGCGACCAAATGTCTGATGTTGAGGTGATCATTACTCCTCCTATATCTCCAGCTACTAAACGTGCGCGTTCGCCTTCCCCTGCGAAAGCGACCGAGAAGATTGCAATTAAGAATGTCGTTATTTTACATTTTTTCAGCATTTTTTCGCCTACATGCGTGTTACTAGGTATTGGTCCATGGGAGTGTCTAGACCTTCTGACGACGACGCGTGTTCACACAACCGCGATAGCCGTGCAAGAGGACATTACATACAGTGTTTCTTTTCTGCATAAGTTTATTGTGCAAACATCAAAAATTTGATGTGGGGGAATTGGATGCAGCCCTTGGAGTTACTAGCTTCGTCCGTAATATTATCCCTTACTTCTACTAAAGAGAGGTTGGTCAGCTACTTCGATGAATGTGTCAAAGTCAACTTTGTTCATCTGGATGAAGCACCTACTGTCACTCTCAGCGAAGACGTAGCACACTCAGCTGCAGCCGTCGCCATAGAGAGGTTGCTACAATACTTTGTCTCGTGCGCCGACGCCAAGAACTTCACTACTGAGAATGGAGCCCTCATCCGCCATAGATCATGTGAGTGACTGGAAATATGATTTCAACCAGGCATTTCCAAGCTCACTCAATGAAGTAAGCAGCACTTCTGGCAATAATACAGATTATGTTTCGTACATTTCTTTACAGAGCAGTGATGAAAGGTTGGTGTGACGTGTGACGACGTTCGTTAGAAAATTGTGTGTGTTCATTCTACGTCACGTTTTTTTTTTTACTGTAGTTAATGAAATGTAACTCGTGACAAGGTTCATTAGAAATTTTTTTTTTTTTTACTGCTGAAATGTGATTGTAAGCTCGTTTCACGTATTTTTTTATGTGCCAAATCTATTAACCTTAAATTTTTTTTAAATATTCACTTATGGCAGATATTAAATCAGCATGATTAATTTTCTACACCAAGTTTTTTTACTTATGAAATGTGATTCATTAAAATCAGATTGCTTACTGCAAAATACAATGTGTGTGTACGTATTGCGTTTAATAAAGGCATAAATAAGCCTGTGTCATGCTTTTTATTTCTTTCTATTTAAAAATTCCTTTTTTTCATAAATACTTATTTACTGTGTGTGTTGAGTTCATTGGAATACCTGGGCTGAGATAATTGCAAGTGTTTAATTTAGAATATTCATCATCATCTTCAACGCCTAACAAACTAACAACAACAACATGTTATACACATATAATTTTTAGGTGTTTTGATTCTTTCAATTCATTTTATATACCAATAATTATGCTGCTAATCAAGTACTTTTTAAAAACACTTCAATGTGCGCAGCCTCGTACGATTTAATGGCTAGAGGGTGGTGGTGGTGCCGACATGGCTGCTGCTATAGAGGAGGGGTCACGACGAAGAGACAGGGGTGTCACAGCATCATATATGGCTGCCGATAATTTAAAAAAAAATTGTACCTTTTTTTACATAACTTTTTACATAACTTTTTTAATTTACTGGCTGGCAAAATAGCCGCTATTTTAAACAACATGTACTGACTGCAAACATGGCTGCCAGTAACTGAATGTACAGACTGTAAACAATGCTGCCAACATGGCCACTGCTGCTGCTGAGGTGGTGGTGCCAACATGGCTGCCGCCCAACTCTACGGAGGGGAGGCACGACGAAGATACAGGAGTGGCACCATCCAATATGGCTGCCGATAATTTAATAATTGTATACTTATTTTTACATAACTTTTTTTAATTTTACTGGCTGGCAAAGTGGCTTCTATGTCATTGCATCTTATAGAATGTACTGACTGAAAACATGGCCGCCAACATGGCCACCGATAATTTAAAAAAATTATACTTAATTTTACATAACTTTTTTAATTTACTGGCTGGCAAAATGGTCGCCATGTAATTGAATGTTCTAAACACCATCCAATATGGCTGCCGATAATTTAAAAAAATTTACTTATTTTTTACTTAACTTTATTAATTTACTGCCTGGAAAAATAGCCGCCATGTCATTGCATGTTCTAGACATCATCCAATATGGCCACCAATATTTTTTAAAAAAATTTAATAAATATTTACCTGACTTTTTACTTAACTTTTTAATTTACTGGCTGGCAAAATGGCTGCCATAGGATGATATATTCTAGAATGTACTGACTGCAAACATGGTCGCCAACATGACCGCCAACATGGCCGACCTCCTGCAAGTGCATTCCTCCCCCTGCAAATGCATTCCTCCTCCCTTCCTCCCTGTCACGAACCTGTATTCGAATGCCCCATTTGCTACTACTGTCGTGATCCACTAGTGGGGGGAACTCGAGGGAATCTTGCGATAGGGATGCGGAGAGTGTTGACAATGTTTCAGGGTGCCGTTTACAGAGGGCTTGTGAAAGAATTGGGTGATTGCTACAGTTTATTGTTTTCTCCCAAAATGCATGCTTTTGGCAACCGGCATCTATAATATTTTAGAGATTATGAATATTGTAGAATCCATTTATCTCGCGGTCTGGAGTGGTCCGCTTTAATTTCCGGAGACAAGGACTTAAAAATTTAAAGGAAGTCAGCCTGCCATCAGATGGTAGTCAGTCCTTTAAACTAAGATGCTAGGAGTCTGTCGAGCACAATGTAGCCCCGTCGAGGAAGGTTTTGCATGAGATGAATTGGGCCGGCACTCAGGACCATAAAATAAGTACTATCTGGTAGTCGTAGTTTTAGGATCGTACTTTAGATGTACAGTAACTCTCTTAGTGTCTACAATGTCAGAAATTTTTCTTTCCATGTCAGTAGTATACACATGGCGACTTTGGCACAGGATTCAGGATTCGGATCCTGCATCCATCCGCCATCTTCATTGATGCCACAGGCATGGCTGGCGGCCATTTTGGTCGCTGCAGTCCACCAACTTGGTAGGCATCAACCAACTGCTGCTAGTGCCGATAGTGAGTTTTGTGGAGCCCTCACATGCTGGAAGCCAATCATAGCAAGTCGCCGAGGTGAGTGCGTGTCAGGTGGAGTTAGTGCTGGGTCGGAGACATGATGTGATCAGTTGAATGAGGTCGGTGGTGGCCTGGTCTACAAAGTCGTTCATGTTTTTTACTCTGTTGACTCTTCGATGAGGTGGTGGTGCTGTGGACAATGGAGATGATGGTTGGTGACGAATTTACAACTAAAGTGGAGGCTGTGATGAATGCGGTGGCTACTGCACGACGTCGTGCCTTGCACAACGTGCGGGAATGAGGAGTGTCTAGAACAGACATGGTGCAGCCCTCGAAGATTTCCCTGCATGGTATACAGTCGCGAATATCTTCGTACTGCTCCAGGTAGACCGGAAGTCCCTTGTACACGCACCGAATTTCATGGTGTGTGTGTGTAGAAAGGCCAATATTTTTTTTTTCATATTGATGGCCGTGAGCGAGTATGGTATCTCGTATGCGCCGATCGCCGAAATTATTTTCTGTCCACTGGGACAGCATGCAAACATCTTCTAAAACTCCAGACGAAAAATAAATTGTGTACTTTATGGCGAGCATATGATGACGATGGCAGCAACAAGCGGAAGACTGGCTCCCGAGGCCATTTATACAGTGGTATATGTGTGCGATAGTAGGGGAAGAGGTGATTTGTGGCAGAGAGAGAAGGGGCTGGGAAGTGGGCGACATGGCTAAGCTCTGGTAGTAGATGCCGAAAACATGAGTTACCATTAACTGCAGGGGGCACTGTCTATGAAGGTTTGTGACGGTAGGGTGATGAAGGGGATGGGGGATTCTGTAGGCAGCGGACGGTGTCACACAAAAGCGAGCTATGACGATTAATTGGTGGAGTGGGGCTTCTATTCGATAAATTTACAGTGCATAAGGCAATGGATTTGGAAGTGCTATTGGCTGAAGCATTACTGACGTTTGTTCATCTTTAAGGACTCGGGGATCTGTGATATATGAGTTGAGATTATTTTCTGCCAGGTAGTCCGAATATCGCAATGGATTCATGCCGCCATATATGTATCAAGCTTGGTGAGACATTTGTTCTATTGGTGTTGAACGGCAAATTTGATTTTATTTCGCGGTTTCGGGTGCTTGAATTTTTTTTTCGCAGTACGCATTACATCTTTTTGTGGGATGGTGCCTCGGGGCCGTCACGATGTGTTTCGCAGCCCATTTTACATATTACTGTCTCTTGTGTACATATCAGGCACCGGGATTCGATTTTTTGACCTATGTACGTGTACCAATGTCGCAGACATGGTGATTTGCATTTTAAGGTGAAAAACGGGACACGATTGGTTAGTACACGCAGTTAATTTTTTGTCGTTCGCGCATGTCATATCATGGAAGTATCATGCGAGCTAAGTTTGAAAACCTGCATCGATGATTTTTTTTTACTGATAGATATGTACATATGTCCATGGTCCGATGAATGGCAGAGGGGGGAAATGTGTTTCCGACAAATTGTAGGTAGGAACGAAACTTATATTGTTGTGGCTTTATGCGTCTAGAAATATCACCGACGATCGGAAATAATATGCGGAATACCCATCGGTCAAATCCGACTCATAAATATGCATTCGATATTAAAAGGGAGACGACTTGTATTCTCTTCCATGCTGCTGCCGTAATAGATTTTAATGGTGGTATATTATTTTCAGGTATATGCGATATTTTTCCGAAAGGAGACGCGTACCTGCTTTACAGAAACGAGCAGTTCCTTTCTGCCACAAGTTTGTCTTTATCCATATATAGTTCGCTGCATTATATAAGGAAACTGCGCGAATTGCAGGTGCTAAAAATATAAAAATAATGGCACGTGTAAAGGTTTCAATATGTACTGTAGCTTTTCCTTAAGTGGAATGCGAAAGCAATACTCGGGCTGCTTAAAACAATTCTGGGAACTCATGATTTGAATTGTGATAGGCATGCCACTTTATCTCTGTATTTAGCCGTGCAGGTATTTTATATATATATATATATAAACTTTCAGTATGTTTTTTATCTTTACGTGCCATGATTTTCTTCCCTAACAGAGTGTGAATCAGGATTAGGATGGCTCGATGTAACAGTCTCGGCTTCGTATATTTATTCAATAGTTTTGGTTTTTTTCTTCACAGCTTTATTTCCTGATTTTTTTTTACTTGGTTAGGGTGCTAATATTTAATATGTATATTTTACTGATTTTTTATACTGAACGTCCAATATATAGAATATTTTGAGAATTTCTTCATTAACTTGTGTAATTACATGTCAAGGGTCACTTGGAGGTTTTTCCCCTTCACTTTCTTTTGTTTAAACATGTGCCCTTTATATCAGTATTTTTAATGTTTATCTTGAGGTTGATGTATATTTACTGTTCGAATTCTTTTCGAAATCTTGTATGCTGTGGTATTTTAAGCATATCAGTTTATAATACAGAGCATTCTTTATTTTACTGTTTACTTTTTAGATTACTGGATTTTAGGTATTACATTTCGATGGCTTGTATGTAGATCTACATCGGGACTGGGTGGATAAGAGGTTGTTCGAACCCAAGATGGAACATATTCCAGAATATGTATCGTTACTGTGATAAGAAATTTTCAGGAAGCAGCAATGCTCGGCGACATGAGGTCATAGGTATTCAGAATGTGGACCATGTTACTTTCGCATGGGAAAATACAAATCGCAGTTAGGTCAACGAAATTACAACCTTGAAAGTTTTCTCGAAATCTGTACTGGTCTACCTTCACTGCCTGCTAAGCGTTATCCGCCAACATTGCATCGGATATGTACTGGGATGGTAACTGGCACCACACACACTGGAGAATAATCGTAACAGAAAACTTCAGCTGTGAATGCCATGGGCAGTTCGTCCATTACTTCCATGCAGCTACTACAACAATACTTTCGCAAATGCTAGTGAAGCACGAAGAAATGAAATTAACACATTTATAAGGAGTTCCATCCGCATACCATATCGATGTGAGAAGTTCTTTAACCTGTTTACTCGCACCGACGGTTTAAAAAGGTATCCGAAACTGTGTGAATGGGCTGCACCATCCAATGGTGTAGGCCTAGTGGTTCATCCTTTCTATTTGTTGTTCACAGCAAAGGTTGGTCCCAATGCAACTTCGACCCACTAATCAGAAGCTACACCTAGCAACTCACCCGGCCTTGCAACCTAAGAAAGTAAGCTGAATGTAAATTTATTTTTCCTGAAGGAATCTGTTACCAACTTACAGGGGAGGTGGGGAAATACTGAGACATGAAATGTAATATATTTTTGGAATATAGCTATGGTAAACCAAATGTATACAAAAAGAAAGCAATCAAGACCTCAAACTTACCTGAGTGCAATGCGGATGACATCAAAGCCAGTGTTGAAAAAAGCATAAAGAAGACATGCCGCGAGGAGGAAGAAATGATATTGAAGGGCTCTGGCTGGACACTCGATTTGTTGGATCATCTGCGGCTGAGAACAAATGGGATTGGTCCATACAAAACATAGAAAATATATTAGAATCTCCATTATCGATGTCGATTACACACATTAAAAATTATCCACAATTCGCGGTATCATAATTTTCATTCGGTTTTCACAAAGTGTTTATGCGCAAAGAGCTCTAGGCATGTGATAAGCCTATCGATCGGCGATAGTTTAGTAGTTTAGCCTTTAAGGCGCCGACACTGCTGGGAAGAAGTTTATAAGTATCTGGGTTTTGCTGCAACCTCCATCGTCGGTACGATTGACAACAGTAACATCGTTTCGTCCACATTGCCAATATCTATGACGAGAACAAATACTGCTCTCAACAACTCATCACCAGATCCATCAGTGAATGTGCCTTCGCTTCCCACAGTGCACCACAATATTTCCATGACATCATGGACAGATATATATATATATATATATATATATATATATGTAGCTGGGTTCATTTTATGAAGCTTAGTTTGATAGAGGTCTTGGTGAGTGGCAGATTGTCGCAGCAGGTGATGGCACCTGGCATAAATATTATGGAGACGTCGGTCGTGGGTCCAGCAGACACACCATCGAGTTTTTCAGTTGGAACACCAGCAGCAGCACAACCATAGGCATATACAAGCATGATGTTGACTGTGCCATCTACTTCTTTGGTTGAGATGTATTCGCAGTTTTCGACGGAGTCGACTGCAAATTTAGACGAATTACCAGCGCCATTTTTTTACTGCAACATCTGTTTCTTCAGCTGTACCATTAAGTTCTTTGGCTGAGTTCGGGATGTCGCATGTATCGCCACCTCCAGAGAAAACTTATCCTTGCAGCTACTGCGACAAGGTATTTTCGCATCAACACACCACACAGCACCATGAATTTCGTGGCTGTATGAACAATCCCAACCACATTAAATATCTGTGCTTTCGGCGTGGGTCACTTTTTTACTGCAACGATACTTACTGCAAATAGGTAACGTCATGCAAAGTTACAATGCAGGTTTCATCGATGCTTCAGTGCCGGATCTGCAACAGAGAGTTCTTACGGCCTGCATCGGCGGAGTGATGTACAGTCATTTCGATCGTATGGCTCTACTACCAAAATTGGCTGCGACAAGTATGAACGACGAACCTGGCACCTCATCACCAGGAGCACCATCTCTTTCCACGAACACATCTTTATCCCTGGTTTCTGCTTCTTCCGACGCGACGTGACGACAACCGAAATATCTGGGCGTGCTAGTATTGTGTCATCTGTGGAACTTTCAGTGACATATCGGTGCTTCTGCTGCAAGGACTCTGCCTTGAAGCTTACTGCACGAAGACACGAATTTCACGAGTGCGTGAATAGTTGGTTTCATATTTAACGAATGAGAATGGAAGGTTATGTGTATAAGGATGCAGACTTTATGCAGATGATCGCAAAATATTTGGTAGTAATAAATTATAATAAATTAGAAAAAAAATATATATATTTCTATATTTTAACACTAAATCTTTTCTTCCCTGTTGTTAACTGATTTTAATGCTATAAATTATGCTTGCAAACTGAATTTCACGAGCCTGGCCCTAATAAATGGCAAATTATAATCGCATATGCCTATAAATATTCGCTTGCTTACAACCTGACTTGTGAAAATGTGGCCATACTATGATTTAAGATAAATACCCAACTGAAAAAAAAAACTAGCTCTATGATACATCACTTACCTTTAAATGCAAACATCCATACATTTACTTAGAATTTTTATAAACAAAATATCGTATTCGAAATAGTTTTTAAGTTATCGTGATTGAGGCTATGCCCTAAAGCAATAATACAATGTCTATAAAATAATGAAAATATGTGGTATGCATAATAAACAAAAAATTTAATATTGGTATGATGATCTGTGTTAGGATCGATTTGGATGATTAGCGTACGAAATTTAAATGAGTGTGGGGGCAGCGATTTTTCTCGATTTTTATGACTGGGTGACATTACATGTACCTCGATTTTTAGAATTTTGTTTGCCAAGGGGTTGGAGGAAGGATGAGAACGTTGGGGAGGGGGATGGGTAAGGGGGNGAAGGAGGAGGGCAGTGGAGGGGTTGTGGGAGAGGAGTTGAGTTGGCAGTGGTGATGCATGTGCTAGATGGGAGGGGAATGGGGAAGGGGAGAGTGTGGAGTGTGGGGGTAGTGAGGGTTTTGGGGGAGGGTTTTACTGGTGGTTGGGGAGGGGATGGGAGTGGTGGGTGGTGGTGTGTGGTCAGGGGATGTGTGGTGGTGTTAGGTGAGGGTTGGAGATGGTGTTAGGTGAGGGGATTGGTGCTGTTGGGCGCTAATTTTTTGTAATTTTTTTATTAAAATAATTTCTTATTAATTTTTTTATTAAAATATTTTTCATTAAATAAATTTTATTATAATAATTTTTTATTAAATTAATTTCTATGGTTAAGGGATGTCGAGGGGGCGAAAATCCAACATGGCATCGAGCCCTGGCTGTGACGCCTACCAAGATGGTGGACTGCATCGATCAACGTGTTTGCCGGCCTCGCCTGTGACATCAACCAAGATGGTGGACGAATCCGATATCTGAATACTGAATCCTTCGCCAAAGTCGCCATATATGTACTACTCGTGTGGCTGATAACGACATGCTCTTTGGTCATTCACCTGCTCCTGGAGGTCAGATTGAGGATGTATTCGTGCTGGCAGTGGTTTGAAAATCGCAACCGGCAATGCCCCTATCGTCGAAAGACGAGTGGGGCATTAAAATACCATAATGTTAACGTGAAATGGCCGTTCTGCCACAACTGGCGTAGAGGGTGCGGTCCCCCGAAATGGGGATTCGCACCTTTGTAGGCTGGGAGGGGAAAATAGCATAATAAGCCATACCGGCTTCTTATGCTATTTGGTAGATATTAGACATTAAAACATTCACAATAAAATAATGCACCACTTGAGGAGTTGGTGAAAAAATCACAGCCATACGCCCAGTGGGGTGGAAGTGGAAGGAAACCGCGAGGGGTGCGGGGGCGTAATCATGTCCGGTCACGACCTCGCATCCAGAGAGCCTTGCAGCCATGGAATCTCCACGAGGCTAGTTGAACTAAATGCTAGTTCAATAATATAAAGTTAAACTGGATTCGACAATACCAACGACTGGAATTATAGTTCATAGCTCATAGCGTAGCGTCGTAACTCCAGTGATGGCTCTGCATCTGGGAACTGGTAATTCACGCCCCGAGATTATTTATATTATAAATGTTCGAAAACGAAAGAACTGAACCATTATTTGTGTGAACGGGACTTATCTCTGTAACAGGCAAATTTTAAGACTTTTATAACGGTTCCTTTATGACGTCAGTAAATGCTTCATTTTCCTGTTAAAATAAAATTTTTGTTTTAAGGATTTTGTAATTTATAATTGAAGCTTCACTAGGTATTGAGGCCATCTCTTTCGCTCTCCCATATCTCATGCATCTATGAGAGCGTAGCCCCCTGTACAATCGCGTGCAAGATCGAAATATCTCGCTCCGTTGTAGTGGGAACTCCTGAAGAAGGTTTCCAAGCTGAGGAAAAACAGCGATTAAAGTATATAAACTGGAAGCGAGTAGTATGAGCTCCTTCCCAGAAAACCACATAACAAAATATATACTCACATGTACTCACATGCTTGTATAGGTTTTATGTAAAAACATTATTATCTACATAATTTCAGCATGTATCAGTGAATTAAACCAACAAAAATAAGTATTAACACAGTTCCTTTTCTCTTTCTAGTAAGGACATCCAAAAAGAACTGAAACTGGGCGCTTTATAAATTTTTTTTAAGCTATAGTATATTTATTATTTCTTAAGTAGTACTTGCCTAAGGGACTTAAATAAAATAACAGACAAAAATATCAACCTGGTTTATTAATGCCCCATATGATAGTGTATCACTGTAGCTATCAAAGACGACCTGCATATTCGATGAACATCAATTAAATCGGCATACATCTGAGGCTAGATTTTGAATGATGTCACCAGTACTATCATCCTGAGTGCAAATCGTAATCCCAGCTGACCAGACTACTAACAGGACAAACTGAATGAAGAAATGTTAATTGTCAAAGAATCGTTAACTACTAAGTCTCAGTCTGGTAACTACAACATAACATAAGTAAATACAGTACAGCAAAAGGAAATTATTTGAATATATCCAATTATGCATTAGATAGCTAATTTAGCGCAAAATATTTACACAAATAAGCGTACAGGACACCTTATAAACTGCATGATTTGGTATCATAACTGATTACGGGCGAAGTAATTATGAAGAGATAGTTAAAACCTAATGGTTGCAGTTGTACGTAAAACAGAAATGCAAGAAAGAAAATATCCTCTATAAAACTTAAAACAAATAATCCACAGTAAAAAACCCGAATACTAATAGTTTGTACACAATTTACGTTCCAGGTGCTTCCGTATCATTTGTGAGATTAACTATTTACCTAATTCTCGATTTTTAACAGCACAGTTACGAAAATTAATTTCAATGGTTATATATTTAATGTTCCAAATTACTGAAGAAAATGTGACTAACTTCAAAGTAACCAGCGTATAGTGGCAGGGAAGTATATCGTGCCGTACAATAAACAGGTTATTTAGAATTTTCCAAAATTACAGTTAATTGAATTCCATTTTGTATTAATTAAAATTAAGAATTCACTTCTTTATGTCCATTACAGTAAACGTATCGTTATGAGTAGTCGCGATTGTTTAAACGCCGGCAAGTCAAATCTGGCCATGCATACTTGTTTACAATCATGAAAGCAGCTAGCAAGCTTGTGAGATCGCAAACAAAGAATTTCCGGAATGCAACAGTGTGCCGGCAAAAATAAATAAGTAAGTATTAAATAATATTAGTTGATGTAAGACATGTGTTAGCACATTGATTCCGTGCGCTAGAGTATGGATGCCCACCAAAATCATTTATATCCCACAGCCAGGCATGAAGTGTACGATTTATAACAGAAATAAACAATCCATAGAATTAACTGATTGCCAGCCACTAAGTGCTAAGTAACTACATTTTTGGACTTTGGCACACAACTTTGATTTAATTATTATTGCACTATCATTTTTGAAGCACATATTTATTAACAAACATGATAAAGAAATCTTCAGTTTACATAATACCAGGTTCTACCGCCCATTTGCCAGTAACATTTTTTAAAGACTAGCAGACAAGGTGCTCGGGATACACGCCTTGTTAAGCTAGAATTTCATATATCTCCAAAAATCTCGATGAAATAGAGAAATTGCAAATTATAGGAGTGAGTACGAAAAGCTGGAGTCAGTGAGTGAAGAGATTTGGGCGGCTCTTTAACAGCGAGGTCTTGAGAGCCGAGGGGAAGCCGGAGATCCCCGAGAAAACCCACCGACCAGTGGCATCGTTCGGCACAATTCCCACATACGAAAATTCGGAGTGACCCGGTCGGGGATTGAACCCGGTTCTCCTCGGTGGGGGGTGAGTATACTAACTGTTCAGCCACCGCGACCCCAAGGTGTCTGGACACCACAGACAAATTGGCTTCGACGTGGCTGCAACCTAGCAGCTGGTAGCTGAACTTCGTGCGCCTCGTTTTCTGCGTCTGTGGTTTTTATCACATTCTCCTAACTATGAATCCACCCACCTTAACCCTACATTGGAGCTTAATATTGTTTCAAGCACTTTACACTATGGAAATTGTTGCAGTGTTTTTGTTAAAATAGAACATATTTCAGTATTCATTAACAAATTTACTGTGACTATTTGAACTATTTCTTTAATTACTTTCTCATATTATTAAAAATAATACCGATATTTTACGAACTATAATACACAGCGAGCTTTGCTCCAAAGAGGTTAGGCTTACAGAACCTTCCTCAGTAGTTAAACCATATTATGCAATAATATACAAAGAACAAATATGAAGTGGCATGGAAACTGTGTCATCAAGCAATATTCCTAAATATCATTTTTGCCTTGTTATAAATGGGAACAGAGTAAATTGAACGAAAATTAAGAAATTACTTACAGTTATTGGTTGACTCATTCAGATAATGTATCATTTCGTAATATTTCTAAACGCATTCCTTTACATTTTACAAATAACAACAGAGTTAAAGCAGCAGAAAATGCGTATTCCGTACTGCCCATTTTCAATTCCCAACCTGCTACACATTCCAAAACATGTCACGCACCGATTGTTTTGCCTATCGCGAGTGCCGTAACACAGAGGCCATGTAATTTCGGTGGTAACGGCCTGGCTCGGTTGTGGTCCTGTAAAATGTGGCACCCGGCCTTGAAACTGCCTGGATATGTGTGGCATACCTATGACGAACCAAACATGCGTACCACAAAGATAGAAAAAAAAAACCTTTGAAAATACGAATTTGACTAATTATTTCACACTCATCGCAAACGGACCAGTGACTGGATATTTTCCTGACAACTAAATGCCAAAAGGGAACAAGCCACCAGCCCCGCGGAGCAACCAGCTGACTCAGTATGACCTATCCAGTCCGGCGTTAGTACAACACATGCTAACTTTTCGTTTTCACAGGAGCTGATTCAATGAACATCTTAAATTCATCAGCCTGCGGTACGGTGGTCCGACAGTGTTCCGACATTTTCAGGGAACAGCAAATAAAATCGTGTAACCTATTCGAAACAGTGTTAAGATTAACATGTATAGNATAACTTTTCGTTTTCACAGGAGCTGATTCAATGAACATCTTAAATTCATCAGCCTGCGGTACGGTGTTCCGACATTTTCAGGGAACAGCAAATAAAATCGTGTAACCTATTCGAAACAGTGTTAAGATTAACATGTATAGCCAAGTTAAGATGTTTAGGTTTCAATTCAGAATCGACTGGCGGGATGTGTACCGAGACAATGNAGCCAAGTTAAGATGTTTAGGTTTCAATTCAGAATCGACTGGCGGGATGTGTACCGAGACAATGCATGTAATTTTGAAGAATTCAAATACAATTTTTTAAAACCATTTTGGTATTTCAAGTTGCAGGGTAACTTGACGGCTAACCTTATTCGAACTGAAAACTTTTCTGTAGTGGTGCGCATCTTCGGAGAATTGTAAACACAAAACTTTTCACCAGCAGTGGTCTTGCTGAATGGTTGAGATCCGAAAACGGAGGGAGGTACCAGACAACGACCGCCCACATTGCGATACCCTAGTATCCCTAGTATTGCCAGGGCTGGCAATGTGCGGACAGAGTTTTCACTAGAAAAACTTGTCGCTAACAGGGACAGTTTTCGTTTACAAGCCATGTATTGCACGCGGAAAACTGCTGTTATAATGTGTACAGTGATTACGTATGTGAAATATAATTACGGCAGTAAAACGAATGAGAAAATCCAGTGATTGAACTAGATCCCGTGGTAACTTCTGCTTTACCCATAGCGACAATTATGTTCGTTAGTGGGCTTCCGAGTAAACATTTTGGTCCTCTGGGCATGGATTACTGTAACGAATTGTGATTGCAAAGTCGTGTTTTCCGTCCGGCAAATGAAGTACATTCGTCACTATGTCAATTTGACATAAGAGCATGCGCAGACCCCAGTGTCAGCGGGCAGTCAGCTGACGATCGCTTCAGGTAGTAGAGGGGATTAGTCTCACTGCAGATCTCGGCCCTACGGAATCGCTCCGGCGCGGTTGTGTGGCAGCCCGAGTTAACACGGTACAATTTAGGCTCATGACATTGATGTGTGACATCTTTTGGAATAGAAGCCTCGCTGACCCCCTTTGCGAGCGCCTCTCAGTCGACACGTGTCATGAGGCAGGTGGCGGNAGCCTCGCTGACCCCCTTTGCGAGCGCCTCTCAGTCGACACGTGTCATGAGGCAGGTGGCGGATCGCAGTTACACATGTCCTGCGGCTTAGGCCTTCCCTACCACCCTCCCACCCCCCTATGCCTCTAGCAAGCCCGTGAGATCTGTTGAGCNAAACGATGCTACATGTAAATGTGTATTATGATTTTAATGTCAACTGAAAGCATACCAAGTTATGTTGGAATTGATAACCTTGTTTCGACGATATAGCATTTTAAACTATAATAGCTATACAGCCACCATTTTAAAAATAAGTTTCTGACATACCTTAAAAATTTTATTTTACATGAACTTCATCTATACAACTTCTTTGTCAAATTTGATAGGAATCGGTTCATTATTTCCCGAGTTATGAAACAAATAACTTAATTTATTTGCATGATGCTATTTTCCAAAATTGCTGACAAAAGATGCTATTTGTTATTACATATTATATTTGTAGTAGATACTTTCAGTAAACTAAATTTGATCGAAATTGGATAAATTGTGTGGCAGATATACTAATTAAAATTATAACATTTCTAAGGCGACCATCTTAAAAATAAGTAAATAAAATTTTCAAGCACTCACCTTTATATGGCCTACCATAGTATTACATACCAGTCGAATTGGGTGAATATTAGTTTAACAGTTTTCGAGATAAAATGTAATATATTAATTTTTCAATTTGTTACTATTTTATAAAATGGCTTACAACAACAATATCCATCCCAAAATTTTATTCTTACTCAATGGTCTGCCAGTATAATAAATTTGGTGTAAATAGGTTGCTTGGTTCCCAAAATATAAAATATCATCCACAATTTTAAAAAGGCCACCATTTAGAATGTAAGCGCCCGACGAAGTCTAAACCTATAAAATGTCAGGTGGCCTTACTAAGTGTAATGTGTGTACCAAGTTTGGTGAAATTCGGTTAAAGTGATCCAAAATGGAAAGGGGGGGCACACAAACACACACTCATATGCAGAAACACACATATAAACACACATGAACAGAGATACAGACAGGAAGGTGATCTCGTAAGCCTTTCTTTTCTTCCAAAAGTAAGCTTAAACGATCGATACGAGATGGAGTCTGAAGGTTAAATGTGTCATATTAAATCGTTAGTACCAAAACATTTGTTCAAAATTAGACAGCGGTGCTTTCAAATAGCTCAGAAGTTTTGAGCATATAAGAAGTATACGAAAATATATAGGAATTAGAGTTTTGTGCTATTANCTTTCAAATAGCTCAGAAGTTTTGAGCATATAAGAAGTATACGAAAATATATAGGAATTAGAGTTTTGTGCTATTATGAGTTGTTTATAAATAGAAAAGTTATTTACAAACAGAAGACCTAAGAACTTATTTTGACTTACCCCTCCATATAGTAAAAATATTTGTACAAGGCAATAAAAATTTTATTTTTATAAATCTTGCAACGTATATATTTTAGCCACCAAATTAAAAAGCTCTACAATAAAATATGTGTATGTTGGGTAAGATATCAAAATATTCGCGACGACATATACTAATGCGTATTTCGAAATGAAGTGTTGTTTCTGCAGGACCCTAATGCGCTTATAAATTGAACATTGCATAAAGTAGCTACCCGGCTTATGCCATGATGTCCCTCACTAAAAAAACAAAAAACTTGTATTTTTGTAGTTTTTACATTATATTGTAATAGAGTACGTAATTATATCATGTCAATATTATAATGCATATGAATACACTTATCGGAGTTATCGCACTTCTGAAACGTAA
This sequence comes from Clitarchus hookeri, assembly GCA_002778355.1. Lineage (NCBI taxonomy): Eukaryota > Metazoa > Arthropoda > Insecta > Phasmatodea > Phasmatidae > Clitarchus > Clitarchus hookeri. The sequence continues at coordinate 114,545 of NQII01001394.1, forward strand.
CATCTTTAAGTAGATAATTAATTTATAATGTGGTGTTTTTTTAAGGGTGTGATGGCAGGAACAATATGCAGTATTATCGTCATGAGCTGGATAATCTTCGGAGCAGGGAAAGCCGCCGCTGACGATCTGCTGACCTACCCTTATCTCCCGATGTCCACATACGGATGCTCGGATTTCAACAGCACACTCATCACTGCTACTGCTGCAATACCGAGGTAAGGCATCTCATCTGAAGTCATTCGGAGCCGCGGTGGTGTAGTGGTTAGACTACTCGCCTCCAGCCTAGGCGAACCCGGTTCGATTCCCGGCGGGGTCACTCCTAGGTTTTCGAATGTGGGAATCGACCAGATGGTGTCGCTGGTCGGCGGGTTTTCTAGGAGACCTCCCGTTTCCCCCACCCTATGATTCCGGCGTTTCTGTATACTCACCTGGCTTTGCTCTCATCGGCTCTCACGACCTCGCAGTTAAGCGCCGTCCAAATCTCTTCACTCACACACTCACCAAATTAATTCATAAATTCGCCAAGTAAAGAAGGGTCAATCTTGCATGCGAATGCAAGACCAACTTGTTTTTGCTCTCACTTTACATTTAAAAGTGTCTAGTTCAATTTTATAACAAGGTATCTTTAAAAGTTTAACGTGTGACGTCTTTTGGAATAGAAGCCTCGCTGACACCCTTTGCGAGCACCTCTCAGTTGACACGTGTCACGAGGCAGGTGGCGGATCGCAGTTACATGTGTACTGCGGCTTAGGCCTTCCCTACCTCCCTCCCACCCCCTACGCCTCTAGCAAGCCCGTGAGATCTGTTGAGCGCAGAGGTTTCACGAGATATGGAAACGCAGTTCGCCTAAATTCAGAAAACACGTACCAAGAAATAGCTGACGAGAGTAAGCTAGGGGCAAGGTGCTACCTCCCCCCGCCACCAACCTTCAGGAACCGGGTCACGGGTTTTGAAAGGCATTGTTCTGCGTTCTACCACCTCACCCCCTCCCCTAATAATAGAGACACGTGCCGACACTTAAGGAGGGAGGCTGGCGTGCATAAAAACCCCTTTACAAGAGAAGTGGTATTCAGTTCGCAGGAGCAAGTTCGAGCGAGAAAGCGAGGCGGGATAATGGACGCTTAACGAGGAGAGGTTACCGAAGAAGTAGGCCGCTACAGCCCATTGGAGGATGGACGATAGTGAAAGTGGCGAGATATTTCGAGAGCCAATGAGGGACAAGCGAGCGAGGAGCGGATAAGTGCGATCGAGCGAGTCTAGCGAATAGACAGTAGCGAGGAGCGGGAACGGGAGGAAAACGCGAGAGGTCATTTCCACTAGGCAGTGAGAAATGACGTGTGGCAGGCGGACTAGGATGAAATTCCGTGCCTACCAATAGTAAAGTTAGGTTATGCGTACCCTGGAGGAGGGTCACTGTCGATGACGTGTGGTAGGCGGACAAGGATGAAATTCCGCGCCGAACCGACTAGTAAATTAAGTCATAATTTCCCTGAAGGAGGGAGAATGTCAATGACGGGAGAATTAGGCAGGCGGACGGGTGAAAAACCGCGTGGCCATGAAAGTAAGCAGCACACTGGGGAGACGCGCTTATCGGGCCTCAAATGCTCAGAGACGTGAGTAGCAAGGCCAATGACCGGCAGTGGGTCACTAGGTCAAGGGACAGTGACCCAGGTCAGGGAGAGATATCGGGCACAATAAACGCCGGGAAAGCAAACACAGCCCTACGCATTATCTCCATTAATATTCCCAGCGCCGTGCGCTATCAGTCAAGCAAGTAAGACACCCGAGTATTCACGCCGGGCGGGCAAGGAGGAGTGATAACGCGCCCCCGCCAGAGACGCAATTACCATCCAGAAAGTATAGGCGCACGGGAAAATGAGTGGAAAGAGAACGGACAAGAAGATGAGTGGAAAGGACAAACGGGCGAGAGCGAAGACGGACGGGGAAAGTGGACACACGAGCGCACGGGAAGATGAGTGGACGTAGAACAGGCTAGGGGCGAGAAGCGAAATGGTGAAGAAGCGAAGTGCACCAACCAAGAAACAAAGCCGGGAATCCGCAGTCACGAACCGAGGACGGGCCGGCAACGCAGCAGTCCAGTGATGTCAACGCCGAGAGAGGAAGGCCAGGCGGCCCTCACCCCCTCACCACCGCAGATGCCGAGGCTCACCCAGGTTCCAGTGCAAGGTGTAAGAAGACATCACCCCGCAGCCAGAAACAGACTCTGTTGGGTAAGTGATTACCCATGTCACCCGTTGAGACAACTAGGTCAGGTTATACGACCTACCAAACAACCAAGTGCTACAAGTACTGTTTACAGTTTGACCAGGAAGTGAGGCCTCCAGCAAACAACCGAAGTACAAGGTGTTCTTAAGTTTTTTTACCGAGAGAGTATGTTTACATTTGCCCTAACGGCAAACGCCGCGGCAACAGCTGAGAGACGGATAAGCTTTATTATTATTTTCTTTTTCCACGACCTGTGAGTCGTTGTAGTAAAACTGTAACATGAGTCAGTCTTGTTTGTGTATTATCAACAGCCATTTATTAAAAATTGGCAGAGTACCAGACATTAGAAATAACTCTCGAACAGAGTTGCCAGCCTAGCCGATAAGAGGGTTTTTTATTTGTACGGCCTACGTGCCGACGTAACACTAAATACATACCTGTCACCAAAACAGACAGATTGCCAGCTGTGCAATATATACCAGCCCTATGCCAACTGGTTGTTTGCATACTTCAAGCAGGTTTTCCATCTTACCAGTAAACCGAAGCACAGAAGAACAATTAAGGTAATTTTGAGGGTCATGTAGTGTAACCATGTGAAGTGGTGAGTAACCCTGTAAGAAAGTTGGCGTGTACTGCACTGAGTCTCCGAGGGGTGTGGTACTACGTTTGTTTATATTTAGCGAGTTCAAATAGTTAGCCAGGAGTTAGAAGTGTGCAGCATCATTTAGTCGACGATAGGAATAGAACCCAGGAATAGAACCGCAGTTTTAGGGAGAATAAATGCCTTGTGTATTGTAACCCGCAGAGATGGAGGGTTAGGCCCTTGTTACAGGCAGGGCCATGCCTGTTTAACCTTAGGACGCGCGCGCCAACAGGGGGGCTGGCCTGATAAGATGACCACGAAGGGGAAGCGAAGTCATAGAGAGGGGAAATCTCAGCTGTCGCGCCACACCTGACAGCCAGCCGCCCAGAGAAACACGTGGCACGCTCGCCAGCGCCAGGCGAGGCGGAACAGAGCACAGAGTAGGTTAGTCCCCAGAGGCGAAATTATGCCGATTTCGGGCAAAGTTGGGTCAGCTTCGTTGAGANCGTCTTTTGGAATAGAAGCCTCGCTTACCCCCTTTGCGAGTGCCTCTCAGTCGACACGTGTCACGAGGCAGGTGGCGGATTGCAGTTACACGTGTCCTGCGGCTTAGGCCTTCCCTACCACCCTCCCACCCCCCTACAGCTCGTGAGATCTGTTGAGCGCAGAGGTTTCACGAGATATAGAAACACAGTTCGCCTAAATTCAGAAAACATGCACCAAGAAATAGCTGACGAGAGTAAGCTAGGGGCAAGGTGCTACCTTCCCCCCTGCCCCCAACCTTCAGGAACCAGGGCACGGGTTTTGAAAGTCATTGTTCTGCGTTCTACCACCTCACCCCCTCCCCTTATAATATAGACACATGCCGACACTTAAGGAGGGAGGCTGGCGTGCATAAAAACCCCTTTACGTGAGAAGTGGAATTTAGTCGATTATTACCGCCCAGAGTAGTCAGTCAGTTGAAGATCGCCGAGCAGAGAGTTAGGCCAGCCGCATCAGTGCGCCGG
>NQII01001394.1:118582-142336 GCA_002778355.1 Clitarchus hookeri
AGTTAAGTATACAATCACCGTCCAGAGAAGCCCCCCTCCATCACGAAGTCGTCAGCAGTTAATCCGAGTAACCAAATTATTACAGTACCACACCTCGGAAGTGTTAATGTATGTAGTTTTTGTTCAAACTCGAGACAATATATCTATCCTTCCAAATGAAACAGCAAAGGACTACATTATTGCAAACCCCTTAACCTTCAGGCATCATATAGTCTGTGCCTGGCGGCATTAACTACGACACTATAAGCCACCCTGTCTTCCACAGTGGCGGTACAGCGTCAACATCTACCTCAGTATTTAAGTCGCATATTAAGTTTGGCATACCACTGAGGGGAAAATGCAAGAGATAGTAGTTTAATGTTGCAACGCATCTCAGTGATGAAAAACGTAGTATAGATTGACGTACAACGTCATTGAAGAAACAAGTGCGTCAACAGGGGTTTCAGAGCCAACTGTCAAACGAATTTTGGCAGAGGGGAAAGTAAACAGCAAAACCAGTTCGATTTTTTCTACACCTAAAGAAGACAGAACATAAAAATGTAATTAAAGTAGATGATTTTACGTGTGGGGCTGAGTAGAGAAATACACCAGCTTTACATGGTGGAAAAACATAACAAAAGCGAATCTGTTGCTTCTGGTCAAAAGTACGCAAATCAGAGAAATATAAAATAATGTATTAATTATTCAAAGTATGTGGACATACTGCCATCCGTCTACCTCCATATCATGCGGATCTGAACCCGATTGAGCTGGTATGGGCGGATATTAAAATTAGCATATGTAAAAAAAAATTTTCATCCCTCGATGAGAATAACAAATTCTGTAAGGAGTTGTTCAGTAGCTACTCTGTGGAGAAACTGAAAGAGAGTTGCAAACATGCAAAGAATATTGAAGAGGTGTATTTGAAGAGTGACGGCAAATTGAGAATTGAAATAATAATAAACGTTGCAGATTCATCTGATGAAGAATCTGTGAGTGACACAGACTCAGGATCGGAATATGTGAGTAATTTTTGTTGTTTACGTTCACATTTTTCGCTTTCATTTTAAATTTTTTGTTAATGCGCAGCTGTTAAACTTACTTGATACTCTCATTCCAAATTTTTAGGGTATAATGTTTATATTTGTTCATTATTTGGTTTTTCAAAATTTTTATGACTTGTGAAATCTGTTTTTTCTTGTTAAAATTTTTTTGACTTCAAAGTTTAAAGATTTTAGTGGGTACATAAGCCCTAAAAGTACCATCTCGGCACTTGCTTCCAAATAGATTGAGCTCAAACCATCACCAGTTAGTTACACACTGTTGCAGGCGCCTATATATTTTAATGTTCGTCTTGAAGACGTTCATATACCGATGTTACGAACTAGCTTTTCAGCCAATTCGTACTTGAACGTATGTTGGGGGCGTATCTCAAATAATCACTCAATAACTTCGGTAGAGCACTTATTATAATTTACGGTTATACAATTATTATTTATGTTACCATTGATCGGGGGAGCTTTACATTGAATTTAATATTATTATTATTTAATTTCACTCACGCCATTTTAAATAAATCTAACCGGAATGTCATCACCTTGTTAATGTTGCCGGTGGCTGATTCTACGAGACGTTAGCGACGGCCGGACACCCATCTTCCTGCTCTGCTTCGCTGGTAGGGTCGCCCAAAGGACTAAAGATGACTGACGAATGACGACAGACAGACGCCGGCCTATATCAAACGCGTGGTTCTGCGGCCCCGCTCAGTGACCGGTGGAGGGGATTTCTGCAACTGTCTTGTTCCGCAAGAATCGACGACCAAATGGCGGCGTTGCAATCCCGCTCGTTTGCATGTTTACGTTTGAAGGTGTGATCAGGCAAGCCGTTCAACTAAGGCCTGACCACACCATAACACCGATCTGTAACACAAACAGCGAATCAAAACATTAATGTTTCACTTCACTAGTTCAGTCTTTTGTTACCACTGTAAATTTAAGAAAACCCGTGTTAGATATGTTGGTCCTCATTGATACATTTAATGTGTTTCACAATATATGTAGGCCTACGTGATGGACGCGTCATGAAATTAAATGTCCGAGTTGCTCGTGTAGTACGGACTCGACCGCCGAGATACGGTATCCTAAAGACAAATCCTTCTTGTTTGTATCTATAGGCCTGGTTAAGACAAAATTGAAACAAATACAAATATATGTGAAGAATCATGTAACAGATTCCAGTGCATGTGAAATGAGAGTAAGGCTGGAAGGTTTAGCTCAATTTATGAATGAATACGACGTGATGAAAAACCAGCTCTAATTGTACGATGACGACTTACAACAACACGAACACCATCGATAATTATTTGAAAACACATCCTAAGATTTTAGGATGGCCTACAAACATTGTTGAAAAATATACAGAATCGACAAGCGATGCAAACTGGGATTGTTCACCTTCGATACATTCAGGTTCTAACATAAATATTTAATTGCCTGCAATCAAATTAACGACATTAAATAGAAATGTCGCAGAGTTTAGACTCTTCCAAGACACATTTACAAGTTTGATGATCAATAATGATTTATTACATAACATCCGGAAACATCTCTTAGTTGTCATCTGTTTCAGGCAAAGCACACAAACTAATTGAAAGCTTTACAATCACAGCTAATAAATTTGAATTTTCATGTGAAATCTTGTGCAAGGCATACCACAACGCGAAAATCATTGTGGCCGAGCATGTTAGTCAGCTATTATCTTCACCTGTCTTCACCAAGCCTTCAGCATCTGATCTAAGAAATTAGTTGAGCCAGTTAGAAAATAGTATTAAATCTTTAGAGCTAAAGATACAATCACGAATTGCTTTGTCACTGTGCTTGATAAACATTACGAACAAAGTCACAAGGAAAGGAAGTAGGCTCGTCAAACAACCAGGTTTTACCATTAAAGGACTTTGTGTGTTCCTCGAAATTATATTTCAGCCTTGAGAGCTTAGTAAACCTAGCACACTCCCAGTAGCACCTGGCTCATTATACAATACATAGATACAGTTTCAAAGCAGGTTAAGAGTGGAACGCAGCTTATGTTACCACATAAAGTAGTTGTATGAACTTTTATGAGATGCATGCTCTGCATAGGTGCTCTCAATTTTTAAGTGGTAATGTCCAAGAGCGTATTGAGTTTGTGTCTTAAAACAAATTATGTTTAAACTGTTTGTAAGTAGCTCATATAGTAAATATGGAAAAACACAATGCGTTATTTAAGAGAGAAATAAATCGTTCGAGGTGGAAGAAAACGAGGAAACTGTACAAAAACCATTTGACAGAGAAAAGAATGCAAGTGAAGATCGTGACTAACGAAGCAGCAGTACTCAGTATTGGTCTTTAAATGTCGAAATGCACACACACACACACGTACACACCTACTGCCAAAGTGAGGGTGTTTGATAACACAGGAAATTTACATACTTGTTGAGAATTGTTGGACTTCTATTCCCAATCACTTTTTGTCCGTGATTCCTTGGTTCAGAGAATAGCACTGAAAAAATTTGCTAACTGTGTGCCACTGCAAGAAATAAGTAATGTTATGGCGGAAGCAAAATACAGTGTCACAGTCCAAATTCTGTCGATAACCACAGATTACTCTGCAAAACTTGACTGTATAGCATTGCCACGAATATCGGGGAAGGTTCCGAGCCAGGAGTGGAATCTTTCTCAGGATATAAAATTGGGAAATGCAAAATTCTATCAGTAGGACAATTCGATATACATATTGGAGCAGATATAATGCCCCAACTTCTCCCAAAACAATGATCCAGGATATGTTGTTACCCATACTTTCAAAACACTAACTAGGACGGATAGTGCCTAACATCAATTCACTGGTCAACAAAAAAAAATTTTTCTTTCACAAGGGCTAAATAAACAAAATCTAACTATCTTTACCATGCCGAGTTCAAATATGTTCTCAGAATTTTCCATCAGGCAGGGTTTTTTTTTGTGGCACGTGTTTAAAGTTTTAAAAGAATTAGTACTTACGAGANATTCCTTGGTTCAGAGAATAGCACTGAAAAAATTTGCTAACTGTGTGCCACTGCAAGAAATAAGTAATGTTATGGCGGAAGCAAAATACAGTGTCACAGTCCAAATTCTGTCGATAACCACAGATTACTCTGCAAAACTTGACTGTATAGCATTGCCACGAATATCGGGGAAGGTTCCGAGCCAGGAGTGGAATCTTTCTCAGAATATAAAATTGGGAAATGCAAAATTCTATCAGTAGGACAATTCGATATACATATTGGAGCAGATATAATGCCCCAACTTCTCCCAAAACAATGATCCAGGATATGTTGTTACCCATACTTTCAAAACACTAACTAGGACGGATCAATTCACTGGTCAACAAAAAAAAATTTTTCTTTCACAAGGGCTAAATAAACAAAATCTAACTGTCTTTAGCATGCCGAGTTCAAATATGTTCTCAGAATTTTCCATCAGGCAGGGTTTTTTTTGTGGCACGTGTTTAAAGTTTTAAAAGAATTAGTACTTACGAGACACTAAATAATAAATATACGGCTAATTTATGCTTACCTAAAAAGTTTTATATGATGATTTTCGGCCATATTTTGCGTTCGGGATGTCTCTTCATGGTCCAGCAGTAGTCGGCCAGCATATTGGTACTCCATTTGCCTTGGTACTTCTTTTCCATAGTAGAAATCTGCCGATGGAAACGCTCACCATGATCATCGCTCACTATTTCACTATAGTTTTCTTCTTTATTATTGCCAAGAAATCCACAACAGATATTTTTGAATGATTTCCACGCTGCTTGTTCCGGTGGATGTAACAGTTGCTCGAAATGTTCATCATCCGATATTAGTGATCTTATTTGCGGCCCTATAAATATTCCTTCCTTCCATTTTGCATCGCTTATTTTAGGAAATTTATGTTTCAGATACGTAAATGTATCTAAAACATTTTATCCATTGCTTTTACAAAAATTTTTATAAGCACCAGTTTTGTATGCAGGGGAGGTAAATACACCTTTTCGGGATCCACTAATGAGGTATTTGTTACATTTTTATGCCCAGGAATAAGATATTCATGTTTAGGCCATTGTTTCTTTATGTAGTGAGACTTCCTATCCCTGCTGTCCTATTCACACAAAAAAACAGTAGAATTTCGTGTATCCAAGTTGCAAACCCCTAACAATAAATCCATGACCTTCAAATCACCACAGATATTCCAGTTATATTTAGTATAGTTAATTTTTTCTAACAACAATGTCATATTTTCATATGTCTCTTTCATATCACTGGCATGCGTGACAGGTATTGATGGTAATTAATTCCCATTATGCAGTAGTACAGCCTTCAAACTAACTTTCGATGAATCTATGAAAAATTGCACTCATCTGGCTGGTGTTGATGTCAAAGAACCTCCATTAATGAACAAACATTATTACAAAAACTACATGGCCTTCTTTAGAGCAGTATTCACTGAAATCACTATCGCGACTACGATAAATGCATATCCGTGTATCTTTTTGGAGTAGAGTCCAACCTTTGAGCCTGGAACTTAAAAGCTCAGCCTACTGTTTAGACAAATTTTAATCCCTTATAAGATCATTAAGATCTTCTTGAGTTAAAAGGTGAGGTTCTGATGAACTACTTGCTTCAAATGTAGGGCCACTTCTCCTCTTTCTTTCGTCTTAAGTATGAGCTGTGTCGGAGTCGGAGTTATCACTTAGGTCATGAAATCTGGACACTTTGCTACAGAATACTCTTCACTATGTGGCACAGGTCTCGTGGCAGAAGCCAAATTGGGATACTTAATTATATATTTTGTTTTGGAATTTATTCCTTTAATGTTGGTTAAGCAGAAATAACAGCCAGTGAAATTGTCCTTCTGTTCCCTCCAAATCACAGGGACTGAAAACGGTATATGATGAGCAGAATTTTTCCATCCAGTAAGAAGCCTAACACATGATACACAGCATATATTTGGGGCCCAGTCTTTATCGAAATCACCATCTTTACACCCAAAATAAAGCTCATAACATTTTTTCACAAGTGGTGTGAAATTTCGCCTCTGAGAATTGAAGGTCAGTTCACCACACACGTAGCAGAAATTGTTTGGTTGATTTAAACACTTTCTTGGCATATTGAAACGTTTATAAAACTCATAAAACTTACAAATAAAAACAATATACAACAGAAAACCACTACACGTGTTGCCAGGCTCACTACAATATCAATACTGGCTACTGGCCATCCGCTTACTAAAACAATGGAATATTTGACAGCCAGTCGAGACACGTGGGAAAAGGCAGAAGGCGTCTAGCGGTGTCGCCGCCGAGTCAAGACGCGTGGGAAAGCGCAGAATCAAGACGCGCGGGAAAGCTTCGAGCCAGATACAGCTAAGGGGCAGTGTTCCACCATGTTAAAATCCGTGAGCATTTTGGTATTTGATCCGCCCTTAAGGCTCCCAACTTGCTGGGTACAGATTCGGACAGTGTGTGTATATTTTTTGCGTAATATAGACTTCTTTTTTAAAACACTGAGATACCAAGTTATTGCTTCCCCCCGCCTCTTCCTGTAGCAGAGGATAACAGTCATCTTGGTAAGAAAGAGCACAATCCGCCTCCAAACAAATTCGCCCCCGACGAAGCTTTACCCTTACGGCCACAGAAGGGAAGCGGACAAAACATTGCCCGAGGTTTCAACCCTCGACATCCAAGGCGTCCGTAGTCTGCGTCAGAGAGGTAACTCGTGCCCTACGACCCACCCTGTATCTCACAGGGAGCGAGTAGCGTCATACAGAAGTATATTACGCGAAAATAACTGTCACAAGAAAACTATGCCTGATGGAAGAAATCTGATTACATATTTAAATTCAGCGTAAAAAACTAGACTAGGTTGGCAGTAGTTTTAAAATAGCGGTTCTATTGCACATGGCTCCTGGCTCCTGGCAGGGGGCAAGCGGCGCCCCCTCCCCGCGACAGCCGATGACGTCGACGCAGCGTATGCGCTACGCAAGGCGTCCGTCTCTACGCAAGGCTCTCAAACGGCTACGCTAAAAAGACGCTCGTCTCTACGCAAGGCTCTAAAAAGGCCCACGTCTCTATGCGAGGCTCTCACAATTTGTTTCAAAAATAAATTTTTTTAAATTTTTTAACGGATTAGCTACGCGAAGCTCTCGAAACTAGCAAGCCATGTTGGCTGAAGAACAAATAGTCCTATGCTAAATTATAAGCATAGTTGACGAACAGTTTAAGATGTAGGCGTCACATCCCGCGTCAGTCGGTGACGTTACCGCACGTGCTACGAGGCTCTTCACAAAATATGTCCGTCTCTACGCTAAAAAAAATGTAGCTATGCAAGGATCTCACCATTTTTTTTAATGATTAGCTACGCAAGACTCTAAAAATAAAGCCATGCGATGCACTCTCTGACCCAAAACGCTGTGTATAATTAAACAAATACCTAATCTCAACCCTCGTAACTCCAGCGCATTCCCCGCACGATCGATTTCGGTAGTTTTAACAAACCTGAAATGCGTGGTTTTCACTCGCCGGAATATTCCCCCCCCCCACCAATATGTCGCTCTCTTTGAGACGGGAAATCTAAAAATACTACCGTCTCTATGCATCGATATATTTGTTTGAAAAATATTTTTTTACTTAAAAATTTTAATGGCTCAATACTCACAAAAACGGCCAAGACAATACTATTCAGAATTTTCATTGCCCCCCACAGACTTCTCACGGCATGTAGTCAAATTTAACAATCTCAAATTACGTCACACGAGGGCAAGGTTGCCGGTGTATGTATCGGAAGTGTTAACATCGTGACTCTTGTAAAAAGGTAAAACATATTTTTAATAAATCGTATTGTAAATCTGTGACCAGACTCTTTATGAAGATGTTATTTTTCAAAATCGGCGTTTTTTTGAATAGTATAAGGTCAGTATGTGAACAGCTTCGAAAGTGGATCGTCCGATGGTAGAGTCCTGCTTGTCGGGGCAGCCTCCCAGGATCTATAGCACGAGTGCGTGACACTACGGTCCCCTCCAGCAATTGTTTCTTAGCAAGGGCGGAGGTCACCGCCACCCGTCACGTCTCCTCCCCTAGCCATGCGGGCGTACGCCCCAGCCGACTCCCTACAGCTATCAGCACCCCTCGTTGGAACCCATAGAAGCAGTATCTCCTTTCCGAACGGCATGCGGGCACACAAGAGCCTACATCTGCTGCTAAAAGCATATTTACCGGAAGTTTGCTTTGGGAACCTGACTGCCGAGCCGTTAATGATGTAGGCACCAAATTCACAACATAAGCCCCGGAGAGAACAATGAAACTTAACAAATAGTCATTTAAGCCCAATGCTAACTTATAAGCATAGTTGACCTTAATTCCCGAAGAGTTTATGATGTAGGCGTCAAATTCGTAACATAAACCTTGACGACAAAATGGAAAATTAACACATGGTCATTTAAACTCTATGTGAACCTATAAACATAGTTGGCCATAATTGCCGAACACCTTAAGATGTACTCGTCAAATTCACATCTAAGAAATCGACGCCGAAAAGGATAATTAACAAATAGTGATTTAAGCACTATGCGAACTTATTAGCATGCACCCTGACACAAAGAATGTTACCATATATATGCCCAAACATATACACGCACAAACACGCACTTACCCAAATATATACGCGCACACACACATGCACTCACCCAAACATGCGTGCACAAACACACACTTATACAAAATGTTCGCGCACAAACACTCACTTACCCAAACATAAACGTACTAACACAAACACTTACCCAAACATATACGCGCACAAACACACACTTATCCAAACATATACACACAAACATGGACTTACCCAAACATATACTCGCACACACATACACTTACCCAAACATTTACATGCATAAACACGCACTTACCAAAACATATATGTGCACGCACACATTTACCACAACATGTTCGCCCACAAACACACACTTACCCAAACATATATTCGCACACACATACACTTACCCAAACATTTACATGCATAAACATGCACTTACCAAAACATATATATNCGCCCACAAACACACACTTACCCAAACATATATTCGCACACACATACACTTACCCAAACATTTACATGCATAAACACGCACTTACCAAAACATATATGTGCACGCACACATTTACCACAACATGTTCGCCCACAAACACACACTTACCCAAACATATATTCGCACACACATACACTTACCCAAACATTTACATGCATAAACATGCACTTACCAAAACATATATATGCATGCACACATTTACCCAAACATATTCGCGCACAAACACTCACTTACCCAACCGTGTTCGCGCACAAACACACACTTAGCCAAACATTTTCGCGCACAAACATGCACTTACCCAAACATGTTCATGCACAAACACTCACTTACCCAAACATGTTCGCTCACACAAACTCACTTATGCAAACATTTTCACACATAAACACGTACTCACTCAAAACATAGGCATGCATGCACACACTTACCCAAACATGTTGGCACACAAACATGCACTTACCCAAACATGTTCGCGAACAAACACGCACTTACCCAAACATGTTCGCGCACAAACACTCATTCACCCAAACATGTTCCGTGCATACACACTCACTTACCAACACATGTTTGCGCATAAACAGGTACTCATCCAAAACATATGCCTGCATGCAAACACCTACCCAAGCATGTTCGCGCACAAACATGTACTTACTCAAACATGTTCGCGCACAAACACTCACTTACCCGAACATTTTCACACACAAACGCACACTTACCCAAAAATGTTCGCGCACAAACACTCATTTATCCAAACAGGTACGCGCACACACACTCACTTACCCAAACATGTTCTCGCACAAACACCCACTTACCCAAACATATACGAGCACAAACAAGCACTTACCCAAACATATACGAGCACACACCCATACTTACCCAAACATATATGCGCACAAAAATGCATTTACCCAAACATAGACTAGCACACACTCGTACTTGCCCAAACATACACGTGTATGCACACATTTACCCAAACATGTTCGCGCACAAACACTCACACACCGAAACATTTTCGCGCACAAACATGCACTTACCCAAACATGTTCGCGCACAAACACTCACTTACCCCAAACATGATCGCGCACACACACTTACTTACCCAAAGCTGTTCATGCATAAACACATACTCACCCAAACCGAACATGTTCACGCACTAACACTCACTTATCCAAACATGTTCGTGCACAAACACGCACTTTCCCAAACATGTTCGCACACAAACACGCACTTACCCAAACGTGTTTGCACACAAACACTCACTTACCCAAACACATTCGCGCATAAATCCGTATTCACCCAAAACATATGCGTGCACGCACACACTTACCCAAGCATGTTCGTGCACAAACACACACTTACCCAAACATGTTCGTGCACAAACACTTACTTACCCAAACATGTTCGCGCACAAACACACACTTACCCAAACATTTTCGGGCACAAACACTCACTTACCCAAACATGTTCGCGTACACACATAGACTTACCCAAACATGTTCGCGCATAAACACATACTCACCCAAAACATATGCATGCACACACACACTCACCCAAACATGTTCGTGTATAAACATGCACTTACCCAAACATGTTCACGCACAAACACTCACTTAACCAATTATGTTCGCGCACAAACACACACTTACCCAAACATGTTCGCGGACTAAAACCGTACTTACCCAAACATGTTCGAGCACAAACACTCACTTACCCAAACATGTTCGCGCACACACACTAACTTAGGCAAACATGTTCGCGCACAAACACGCACTTACCCAAACATGTTCGCGCACAAACACTCACTTACGCAAACATATACGTACACACACACTCACTCACCCAAACATATACGAGCACAAACAAGCATTTACCCAAACATATACGAGAACACACACACATAATTACCCAAACATATACGCGTACAAACATGCACTTACGCAAACATATATATGTGCACAACACCTACTTATCGAAACATATACGTGCACAAACACCCACTTACCCAAACATATACGCACACACACACATACACTTACCCTTACATATACGAGCACAAACACGTACTCACCCAATAATATACGCACACAAACACGCACTTACCCAAGCATTTACACACACACACACACACAATGATAGCAATCACTATATACTCTAGAGGCCGCAGTCAACGTAAATGTGGGGCGAGAGACAAACCATAAACAAGATGGAAGTACCATGTATTCTAAAGGGCACAGCCATTAGGCAAGGCATAAACACAAACTACAATTAACATGTACACACACACGCACTCTACCTCAGCACTGGAATAATAATAGTGTTTAATGAGAATGTATGACTCGTCTTTCACACTATCTATCACCAAAGTTAATGTAACGTTTCATTAAACGGTCTGTAAAAGGATGTGTCCCCTTTTGCCTGCTACTAAACACAATGCATGCAAACCAGTTGTCATGCAAAAGCATATGTTGCTTATATATATATACTAATAATTAGATATTTAAAAAAAAATGTAAAGGTAAATAGTTATAAATTCCCACCGACCGATGCATATTGCACACGTAAGTAACACTATACATTACGCTAGACGAAAAATACACCCTTGAAACGATGATACTAGCAGACATAAAAAAAATAATAGAAAAGTAGTTATTATCACCTACCAACATGTACTATACAAGCGACGAACACTGTACAACACACGATGCTAGACAACACTTATGTGTCTGAAAAAAAGCTATTGTTGTAGCCTTGGATAGTACAGCAAAAATATAGTAAAACGATCGTTCTCACATACATCTAACGGCCGTGCTATGCTACAGTGACATACAATTTCAACCAAGCAACGAACAAAATATGTAACATTAAACTAAAGTAAAATACTATGACAGATGCGTAAAGTATGGAGAACGATTAAGGACAACAACGCCACAGACCATCGCAAACAGATATAAAAGAAAATCTAATGTAAACAAGTTATAAGTACTTACCAGCCAACGAATATTGCACAAGGGTCAGATACTCTACGTAACTATAGATAGTTAGAGACAAGACCAGACCATCCTGGACAGTACAACAGTCATTCAGCCTAGGTTTTCTCATATTCCTTACGAAAAGAAAATTAGCTGATTTAGTCAAAGTACGAAAGAGAACTAATAGTTTATATAGTTCCAAAGCTCGAACTCAGTTCTCTATCGAAGGATTCTTGAGACAACGGCAATCTAGGATGATGATGTATTATTATTATTTTAGCGTTATTAATTTATTATTATTATAACCATGCTAATATTAGGTTCACATTAATCACTAGGAAAAGTAAATTACCAGATTTTGTCAAAGTCCGAGCTGTATCGAAACGACGTAATCATTTTCAACTTATCCTTATATGCTAGCAGTAGATATTACAACTATAAACTGTAGCTACACAGAGCATCTTTCGTCCGCCATTTTGCAAGATAGCACCATGCGAATAAACAATTGAACGACTTCTATCAAATTTGACAAACAAGCAGTACTGAGGCAGATGGTGTTAAGTGGTATGTTTATAGCATGTCGGACACTTATTTTCAAAATGACAGCCTTATAGATATTTTTAACTTAGAATTCTATATCGTCGAAACCATGTATTCAAGTCCAACTTAACTTTACATGCTCGGAGTAGATATTACAAAAGTCAACTGTATTTACATACATATAGTATCTTTTGTCCTCCATTTTGTAAGACAGCACTATGCGAATATATAAAGTTTTTATGTCATATCTCGGGAAACAATTGACAGGTGCCTATCAAATTTGGCAAACAAAACAGCATTGCAGCAGGTGGTGTAAAAAGGCATGTTTAAAGAAGTAAGGCACTTATTTTCAAAATAGTGGCCAAATAAATATTTTAGCTCATTATATTTTATTAGATAAAGAAATTCCACATAATTCGTATGCTGGCAGTACCTATTACAACCATCAAATTTGTCTATCCAGAGCCTAATTTCACTACCATTTTGATAGTCTCAAAAATAAAATATAAAGTTTTTATCTCATATATTGGGGCAAAATCAACCCATTCTTACAAAATTTGGCGAAGTTGATGTACTGTAGCAGGCCATATTGGTGTACATATATTTTTAAGTTTGACATGCTTATTTTCAGAATAGCGGCTATAAAATCATTTTAGTTTTGTGTGTCATATCTACGAAACTATGTCATCTATTTTAACTTAACTTTGTATATTGTCGGTGTACAATCATCGAATTTACTATTAAATAACTTTTTTGTCTTGTATTTACGAAGATCGCCACACGAAAATTATAGAGATTTTATGCCATATCTCGAGGACCATTCATCCGATTCCCACCAAATGTTACACTGGAACATTTAAACTAATTTGTACCAAATTGTACACACCGTAAATGCTACAGATTACTATGTAAACTTTCATGATTTTAATGGGCCAGACAACTATGTTCAAAATAGTGGCTTCATAAATAATCTGGGTAAGTTTGCCATATATATTAAACAATTTAACCAAATTCAACTAAAATTCGCATGAAGAAAGTATATATTACAAGCATCTTACATATAGCCCCCTTTTTTTTAGCAATTAGAAAATAATTTGTAATGCCATATCTTAGGGACCAAACAAATGATTTCCACCAAATTCTTCACACACGTATTGCTACAGTAGGCTATGTATACTTATATGTTTTAAGTCGCCCAGTCACTTATTTTCAAAATGATGGTCTTAAATATTTTACGTTAGTAAACCCTGTAATTCTAAACGTTAGATTAATTAAATCTGAAGTTGATGCTCCGAATTCGAACTCCATAATGCAGTGGATTGCATGCTAGCTTATAGTAAGACATTTTCTGGATTTGAGTACCGGTAAGGTACATGTGTAGTTGTAATTTCCTCATTACTGTTGCATACATTTCTGTTTTCATTTAAAAAGTTATTGCTTTCAAAGAGACGTCAAGTCCTACCTACCAACTCAGTTTTAAAGAACTTATTTAAAAATTAATTGCACCCATGTTGAGAAAAGTAGGCTTATTAATTACACCAGTTACTTCTTGTTGATTTTTAACCTACTTTCCGAAGTAAAGCGTGTGTCTGTGAGCGTGTGTGTGTATCCCTCTAAACAGCTTTTGAAGGCATGAAAACTCAGTACTCATACACTGAGGCGACAAAAGTCATGGGATACCTCCTAATATCGTGTCAGACCTCCTTTTGCCCGGCGAAGTGCAGCAACTCGACATGGCATTGACTCAACAAGTCGTTGGAAGTCCCCGGCAGAAATATGGAGCCATGCTGCCTCTATAGACGTCCATAAATGCGAAAGTGTTGATGGCGCAGGAGTTTGTGCACGAACTGACCTCTCAACGATGTCCCATAAATGTTCGATGGGATTCATGTCGGGCTATCTTGGTGGCCAAAGCATTCGCTGGAATTGTCCAGAATGTTCTTCAAACCAATCGCGAACAGTTGTGGACCGGTGACATGGCGCATTGTCATCCATAAAAATTACATCGTTGTTTGGGTACATGAAGTCCATGAATGGCTGCAAGTGGTCTCCAAGTAGCTGAACATAACCCTTTCCAGTCAATGATCGGTTCAGTTGGACCAGAGGACCCAGTCCATTCCATGTAAAAACAGCCCACACCATTATGGAGCCACCACCAGCTTGCACAGTTCCTTGTTGACAACTTGGGTCCATGGATTCGTGGGGTTTGCGCCACACTCGAACCCTACCATCAGCTCTTGTCAACTGAAATCGGGACTCATCTGACCAAGCCACGGTTTTCCAGTCGTCTAGGGTCCAACCGATATGGTCACGAGCCCAGGAGAGGCGCTGCAGGCGATGCCGTGCTGTTAGTAAAGGCACTCGAGTCGGTTTTTTGCTGGCATAGCCCAGTACAGCCAAAGTTCGCCTCACTGTCCTAACGGACACGTCCGTCGTACGTTCCACATTGATTCCTGCGGTTATTTCACGCAGTGTTGCTTGTCTGTTAACATTGACTGCGCACACGTCGTTTGTCTCGGTCATTAAGTGCAGGCGGTCGGCCACTGCGTTGTCCATGGTGGGAGAATATGCCTGAAATTAGGTATTCTCGACACACTCTTGACACTGTGGATCTCGGAAAGATTTGATTCCCTAACCATTTCCGAAATGGAATGTCCGATGCGTCTATCTCCAACTACCATTCCGCGTTCAAAGTCCGTTAATTCCCGTTGTACGGCCATAATTACGTCAGAAACCTTTTCACATGAATCACTTGACTACAAATGAAAGCCCAACCAATGCACTGCCATTTATACATTTTGTAGGCGGTACTACTGCCATCTGTATATTTGCATAATGCTATCCCATGACTTTTGTCACCTCTGTGTATAGTACTTAATAGAACATTTAAATTTTGTAGTTTTTGACCACACTGTGTGTTTACTTCTAAAATGGCGGTATTGTAAATTTTTATGTGCGATGTC
This sequence comes from Clitarchus hookeri, assembly GCA_002778355.1. Classification (NCBI taxonomy): domain Eukaryota; kingdom Metazoa; phylum Arthropoda; class Insecta; order Phasmatodea; family Phasmatidae; genus Clitarchus; species Clitarchus hookeri. The sequence continues at coordinate 134,168 of NQII01001394.1, forward strand.
ATATCTCGGAAACCATATAACCTAATTTAACCAACGTTTGTAAATTGATAGTGTATTATGTAAGCATTTGAGTTAGAGATGGGTGATGGTAAGTAATTTTGGAAGACAGCACCACATGGAAAAATAAAGTTTTTACTTTATATCTCGAAAACTACTCAACCTATTCTCGCCAAATTTGGCATGTAAGTAATACTATGGTAGGCCATGTAATTAATAAATTAAGAACCTATTTTCAAAATGGCAGACATATCAATATTTTAGGTTTATTTGGTATATTTGTGTGTAGAAAAGATATTTTACACTCATAATTTATGCAAACAAATATGTATGTTTGTACGCTATTATTTAAGATAGGCGCCACATGAAATAATTGAGTTTTTTTTAGTAATATCTCGTGAAACAGTTGACCGATTTCTACCAAATCTGCAAACAAGTACTACTGCGGCAGTTTATGTAAAATGATATGTTTAATTGGTTTAGACCCTTATTTTCAACGTGGTGGTCGTTTAGTTAATTAAAATTGGTTTGCTATATCGTCGAAACCATGTGATCAGTACCATCTTGACTTTGTATCCTGGTGATATATATTACAACTATGAAATGTGTCCACACAAAAACTCTTTTGACCGCCATTTTGTAAGATAGCATGATATAAAAAAATTATTTTAAATGTCAAATCTCTAGAAAAAAACAACAGTTTTCCAGTAAAGTTCGCAAACAAGCATCACCATGTCAAGCCATGTAAACTGAAATGTTTTGAGTAGGTCAGACTCATATTTTTAAAATGGCGGCCGTTATGTTGTATCGACTAAACTACGAAACAAAACTTCATCTTAACTTTATATGCTGGCAGTATGTATTACAACAATCAAATGCGTCTGTACAGAGCCTCATTTCACCGTCATTTGGTATGATAGCCACACATGAAATAACGAAGTTCTATGCCATATCTACGGGAAAAATGAACCTATTCGTACTAAATTTGGCGAAAATGTTGTACAATGGTGGGTCATATAATTATTAATGTTTTAGTGTGCCAAACGCTTATTTTCAGGATCGCAGCTTTGTAAACATTTTAGTTTAGCATGGTATATCTTAGTAACCGATTGTAACTTAACTTTTTATGGTCACAATATCTATGAAAATCATTAAACGTGTTAATATATAACCTTTTTGTCTTGTATTTATGACGAGTGACACAAGATAAATTGAGTTTTCATGCCATATCTTGAGGACCAATCAACCGATACCCACCAAATCTTACACGGAAATAGTGCAATGGCAGCCCAAGTAAACTTACATATTTTAGGTGCGGTGGGCATTTATTTTTAAATGGCGTTAATATAAATAATTTATATTGGAATGTTATATCTATCATATAATTGAACGAAATTCAATCAAAGTTTGTACACTGGCGTATTCATTACAAGTGTCAATTGTGCGTTCAGAGATCATTTTTGTCGACCTTTTTGTAAAATAGTGACAGGAAATAAAATTTAATATTTAGCCAATTTCCCGGAACTATTCAGCCAATTTGCACCAAATTTCGCTTACAAGTAGTGCTACAGAAGGCCATGTAAACTTACATATTGTAAGTGGGATTAGACACTGATCTTCAAAATGAGCGGTAGTAAAAATAATTTTGGTAAAATTGGTTTATATCTATTCAAAAATTTAACTAATTCAATACAATTTTGTATGCTGGAAATATCTCTTAGAAGCACCGTATTTGGAACTTCTTTGTAAGCAAATTTTGTAATATTGGCTCTCAAGACTTTGTTAAGAACCGCCAAAATCTCTCAACAACAACAACAATAACAACAAATTTTGTTTGATAGCGCCAAATAAGCAAATAAAATTTTTATGCCATATCTGGGGAAACATTTAACCGATTTCCACAAAATTCTTCGCAAAAAGTAGCGCTACGGTAGGCCATGTCACATTACGTGCTTTAAGTGGCTTAGACATTTAATTTCAAAATGATGGCACCATCAATATTTAATGTTAGTAAATCGTATNTGCTTTAAGTGGTTCAAATCATTAAACTGTTGCGTTTATGTTTCTGATTCTACCCCCAATGATATTGCTGTCAGCGAGACGTCAAGGCCTACCTTACAACTTAGCTTTTAATAACTTCATTAAAAATTATTTTCACCCATGTACAGGAAAGTAGGCTCATTATTTATATCAGTATTTTCTTGTTTTTTCTTACGGAATAACCTGCCGGAGTTTGTCGGTGGTGTTCATAAACATCCTGTGTAACTGTTGTATGAATCACATGAAAAGCTCTGTCACATTTGTATTTGAATTAAAATTAAAATTAAAAATCTCAACAGGATATGTGCCTAGAAGATATTAAAATGTGTGTTTAGAGAAGAAGTGGCATGTTTAAATAAAAAGTAGATGACTATGATTTAATATACAAAATAGTGGCGAGTTCGCTCAATCATCTAAATCGTTCTCATAGATCTTGGGAATCTATTCCAGAAAATATGAAAACATGAACATATTTAACATCACCTTTAATAACATAAGAGGCTAGATTTCTTAATTGATAAAACTACCAAAGAAACCCAGGCATTATCGTTTAAAATTAGTGACTCAAAACAAAGAATTAATTATCAAAAGAAGAAACCAAATCCTAAAAATTTTCTGGGATGAATTTTCAAAATATCTATTAATTTAGTAAAATGTTGCCATAAAAACTAAAGGTTTTTAAAAAAATGCAAATATGGCTTATTATTAAAACAAACACTATTAAAATACCAGTTTTTTTGACCAAGTAGAAAAAATCTTAAAAGTACTTCTTCAGATGTTACCTTTTAAAGTAAAACAAATAAATTAATTCTAAAAAAAAAAATATGTTGAATTTATTATTGCTTCTGAAAACACTTCTCACGTAATAAATTATGATGAGCTATTTTCTTCTTCGAAGGATATTGTGAAAGATTTTGATATAGCAAAATGTTCTATATGTTCTCAATGTATGGGAAAATTGACTAAGTGTTAGTGTCATAACAAACAATAGTGGTGAAGTGAGATTTATGAAGGAAACATTTTAAATGTCTAAACATGGACATACTGTTATAGAGAGATTTAAATCCAGATATTATCAACATATATCCCATTTAACGAAGAGGTCCATTGGTAGATAAAATTTAAAGAGATTAAATAAACCGTTTCAGTATTCACAAATGTTTACCCAACACTTATATTTCAGCGTTTGGGTATAGAACTACGTTTCCTTCTTCGTTACCATCTTTACTGCGCGCGTGTCAGTCAGAGTGCCCATTAAAATACATGCAGGTAGTGGCAATGACAGTTTTAAAACGTTGATTTCAAAAATTCTCAGTTAACCATGAACAGTCTATAAGAACATTCCTTGGTGCAATCGCTTTCTACAGGAACTTTCTAATCAAATAGCCCACATAGCTGTTCTACTGTAATGCTTGTTGAAAAATGACCAAATATAACATTTGGAAAGAAACAGAACTAGTAACATTTGAGGATTTCAAGGTTTTGTTTCTGCGCAACCTTGTTATCCATTATCTTGTACAAGAAAGGCCATTTCTTCTGTACACTGACGCTTCGTTATATACATTAGGTGTCAAGCTATCCCAAGACGTGTGTGATAATGGTGTTGAGAAAGTGGTTGCTATGGCAAGCAGAATGTTAACTAGCGGCGAAAAAAATTATGCTGGAGGTTTTTGCCATCATTTGGCCGTTGCAAACATCTAGAGATCTTTTAATTGGCTAGAAAATTGATCTGCTGATGGATTACCATGCTCTTACTTGTTTAAGAGCTGGCATAACTTTTGGTAATCGTCTAACATGTTGGTGTTCAGTAGGGTGGTTCTTATCTGGTCGAAAAAAAAAATTATTATTTTTTAGGGGACACCCCATCATTATGTTATATGACTAAAAAAAACTATTTCTGTATTTTTTCGGATTTTGTATTTAACTTTTAGGGGTCGCTACCACCCAACGCAAATCTTGGATGAAAAAAAAAAAAAAACAAAATCCTGTTAATGTTTGATATTTTTTAATTTACAATTTACAATTTACAGTGGCAAAAAATTACAGAATGACACATAAGGTCATTAAAACAACAAAATAAATATTCATGTTAACAACATAGTAGATTTCTTCGTATTAGGAAATTTCTTTCTATAATCTTTAACCAATAGTAGCAGGTATTGTTTTTGTTCTTCGTTGGTGATATGTAATTTGTTATATTCCTCCATAAGCGCCACTCCTCGCTCTGCAATGTCGTTCAAAACTCGTATACTGTAAACTATTGCCTTATTTCTTATATAACTTTCGTCGTTATCCCATGTTCCCACATCATTCTTAAAAAAACAGGCGTCATTCCAGTTATGTGAAATAATCGAATGTATTGCTTGACACGAAATCGTCAAGGTTTTTGTTGGGAATCAAATCACTTTCCAAGGCTTTACGTTTAGAACAGTACTCTAAATCTTTATTGTTCAATGCTTTCTCCATATTCTTTTTAGTTTTTAGTTTTATTCTGTTGTCAAAAAATGCTAAGCCCACAAGTTCTTCAGACAAATACCACAACTGACCCATTATTTTTTTCAATGTAACTTTGGATATTTTCTGATTAATTTCCTCATATAGTTTGAGATCTTTTAAAAGCTGTAGATCATTCCCAGGTGTAGATGGCGCAGAAGGTGCTTTATACCAATACTTAGCATAAATTCGAGCTCTGAATACGCAAATATCTTTTACACCTTTCTGCTCTTTATTCGACATCCTGAATTGATCTCTGAATAAGAAAATTGTTATCGACTATATCGCTTTCGCCATCCACCAAGCTCTATATAAGCCTGTAGGTGCTCTGAAGGACGTTGGTTTTTCAAGTGTACCTCCGAAGAATATAAGAATCAGCTGCAACCGTTCTTTATAATCATCCCTCGGCTGATATAACGTTAATTGTTCTTTTGCAAAAGTAATGATCTCACTTGAAATATCTTCACAATCTTGAAACAACGATGTATCAGAAGAAACTGTTTTAAAGTCCTCTTGATTAATATTTGTCCAGTTGTTTTTAATCGTTTGAAAATTAAAATATCAGGTCCACTGGAAGGGCCCAACCCCAAAAGTACCACGGCTTCCAACATTATTTATAGTATATGATGACGGCAGGCCAGCCAGAGCAAATCCTTTTTTAATTTTTGTTCTAAAAGTATGCAAGTTCCATTACTGTGACCAGTGTTTGATGCGGTAGTGTCAAAACTCATACACTTAATTTTTTCACTTTAATCCCAACCCATTATTGTTTCAACCATAGCTGTTGCAATTGCCTCTCCTGTTCCACGGCTTAGCTTAGGAACACCAAGAAGTTGGTCAACACCCTGACCTGACACTAAAATAGGTAATATGTCTACTATCTCGTGATCACTGATATCTTCACACATTTTGCCATCCCAGTGAACGCTACGGGGAACTTTTGGCTTACATTCTGACTTCTAACATTGCGCTATTTTCTCTCTATGTTGTATTAGCTGACGACGAATAGAATATGTGTTTATGTTGTATTTTGAAGGATCACAGTCAGCACTTTTGAGTGTGGATGTTAGGACGACAGAAGCTTTTCTATCGCTTAATGTGGCTACGTCGAGGCTAACAGTTAAACGACCGTCTGTTAGATTTGTATTGCCGCGTTTTGCTGGTGGCGCTTCTGAGGTAGAAGGACCTGGCTGTGTCGAAACGATAAAACTGTCATCGCCGCTGCTGCCCATTAAAGATGATGAAGACGATGAAGATGCAAGAACACGTTTTTCGGCCAATCTTTTAACACCTACCTCTTCTAGCTGTTGTAAGCTTTTAAATCGCTTTGCTCTGACTTGTTTTTTAGCCACCTTCTTTACATGATACTTATCTAAACTCCCAATTTTTCCAGATCTATTCTGTCTTTGAGCTAGCAGAAATTTCTAATCTTCCTCGATTGATATCATTGCCTGAGCATGAGCTATGTCAAAAAGTTCATCGAGTTCAATCTGCCATGTTGCTTCTTTTTGTTGTATTGATTTGGACCGCTTGGCTTTATTTTCTTTATTCTTTTCCAGAGATTGCCATTGCTTAAAGTGTTTAAGTATTTTCTCGTTCACTTGTTTTTTCCTGGTAGGTATGCTTGCTTTTTGTCATACAATCAAGACGTCGTAAGCAGTAGACTCCGCAGAAGCATTATTGTTTTGTTTTTTCTCGAGTTTATAGCAGAAAAATAATTGTAATACTTCTTTTATCGATGTAAGCTTTGTCTCTACTAGAACTGGTGATATCTGTCCAATTAACCACGCATCTGTTTTACTTCTTGTACATATTGAACCACCACTAGTAGATGCCATGATAAATTAATAAAAAAACTTATATACACGCACACGTTGAAAAAAGTCCGAGGAGTATAAAAATTAAAACGCATACGCCCCGTTCGAAGGTGATTTCGGCACTGAGAGTGGGATATCGGGAACGGCGGAGGGAAAGAGGGAAAGGGTAATGAGTGCATATATCGGTTAAAGTGTTTTTAAAGTAACTTTTGTGGTCGTGGTGTGTTTATGTTTTGATATAATTCGAATCGTGCTACCTTAATAAAAATACGATAAATAAAATTTTCTAAATTCGGTCGCGACCCCTAAACTTTATTTAAAAAAAAAACACACAGGTTAATTTTTTATGTATTAGAACAATATTACAGGCTGTCCCACTGAAATTTCAAGTCTTCGATTTTAATAACCACCCTAGTGTTCAGTATTACAGGAATACAATCTAGACATTTGCTATATCACGGGCTACTGAAATGAAACAGCTGGTTATTTCATGAGAGTTACAGACTAAAAAGGTGTTCGAGAATTCATTGTAGCGGTTGGGAAAAGATTTGGTTAGAAATCCAGTCGTGAATTTAGAGGGAAAATCAAGAACTAGACGAATTTCGCAACAAAATTCTCAAGAAGCTGATGCAAGAACCTGAAGGCCCTAAATTCATAGAATTGATTGTAAGTCAAGACAAAGGAATTTTATTTTACCACAGTACTTAATACACAACATTATTTTGAGGATTTCTGGAAGCCAGTCATACCATAAATAATCTGTAAGCAAGTTGTATTCGAAGTAGGTCATGTGGGTCATGTGGGTACAACAAAGTTATATGCATCACTACATTAACTACATTGCCAGATGTTTTGGCCACGTTTGCTTAAAACAGCTAGTAATGTAGTAACATCCCGTGACTCATGTCAAAAGAGTAAGCATCCGCAAGATAAACTGTCCTGCCAGTACCAAGTGAGTGTTCCTGAGGAGCCACTAAAATTAGTGTCCGTCGATATCTATGGTCCGTTACTACATTCAAGGCAGGGATGACATACATATTCGTGATGACTTAATTATTTTCCACGTATACAAGGTTGCGTTCTATTGTTCTGGCCAAGTCGAAAACGGTCATCAATAAACATAAACTATTCACTGATCGCATTAGTCAGTTCACCAGTGACATATGGCATAATACAGTGGAATATTTGGGTATAAAACCTACGATAACTTGAATACAGCATTCTTAAAGTAATCCTGTAGGAAGATGTATGCGTACTATTGGAAACATCCTCTGTGTCTACTGCTTCCAACATCAGCAAAACTTATTAGATTTCTTTGATTGAGATAGTTCTAAATCATAGCGGATTTGTACTGTTTGAAGTCTTGCTTGGGGTAAGTGAACTTAAGTTACCTGCCTAGAATAGAAAACGAATATATAGAAGACTAGCGACCCGGCCTGGCTTCGCCCAGATACAATTTAGTTTTTACAGCAATACACTTAATAAATAAATTGAGAAAATACAATTATAGTTGATACCTACCAAATGCTGAAGTTTGGAAGTAGGTATTGAATATGCTCTGCGGCGTGAGGCGCCAGCACTTGATGCTAGCCATCAGTGATAGGGCGTAGGAATACGTCGACACTGTTGTCTCTAGGTCCAATTTACTAAGAAATTACACTTTATTTGCGAGTTCACATAATCGAGTTATATTGTTGCTTGGACAGGTTAACTGGTACATGAACTCACGAGACAAACTCCCTCCCTTTTCTGTACGTAGATTCTGTGTTACTTGGCGCGGCGATTTTGCGGCGGGAGGGGGGGGGGAGATTCTTCACACTTG
>NQII01001394.1:142563-259051 GCA_002778355.1 Clitarchus hookeri
GCCTGGCTTCGAAGTTCCTTCTTCTCGGGTCCACGCAGTACTCTGCGCCTGACGACGGCCGGCTGCCGTTGACGTCTGCTCGCGGATTCGCTCCATCCTCTTCCGTTTCCGTCGGCCGACTGCCCCGCTTGGTCCTCCTCCTCGTGGTTGTGTAGGCTCAATCACCATATTCGACTTGCACCATCTCTGCACGTGTCCGGGGTGCTTGTCGCGTCCTCCCTGAGTCGTAAAACATGTGGCCGCCGCTCCTGTGATCCGCAGCCGGCCTGGCGTCGTCCCTTGGTTCTGGCCTGGAAGTTTATTGTCCCGTTCTGCGCACACAACCGCTAAAAGCTCTCATGGTTTATTGCGGTACAAGCCCGGGACAGACACCGCTGGTGGTAGGATCTCGGTGTCCCTTGGGCAGCTGCAAAATGCAGCTGTGTTCGCGCCCTGGTGCCTTCCATTGTCTCCGGATGTCGTCTGCATGTGCAGGAACAGTTGCACGTGCAGAAACCTTTGGTAGCGCGCCTTTGCAGCTGCGAGGCTCCTGGCATCACTCTTATATGATAGTAAATTAGTAAACTATCATATATAACATACATATACATCACACCTGTCTCCCAGAGGGGTTGGCAGAGATTATGGATTTTCATTTATCACTATCCTGACATACCTACCTCCTTCGCGTTATCCGCATTCGTACATCTCTAATATAACAATATTATATGATAGTGGTTTAGAAAATTTCTTTGTATTCGACATTAATTTTTTGCCTCTGACCACAGGCACAAAAAGATTTCTGTTTGATGTGACACGCGAAAGGGCTACGTATAGTTTTCGGTTTGAAAAACATGCTCCACTCAAATCCACTCCAGCCACATTAAGTGTTTGACTCTGTGCCTTATTTATGGTCATACCAAAACAAACTCTTATTGGAAATTGAACTCTTTTAAAATTAAAAGTCAAATCCGAGGGAATCATTGCTATTCTAGGTATTAAAACAGTTTCTCCAGTACCACAGCCATTTAGAATAGTGTCTTCAATAATATAAATTTTTTAACTTTTTATTTGAATCGAGTCCTATTGAATAATTTCGGTAGATTTATATTTTGCAATAACATTATGGGAGCCCCAACTTTTAAAATAAGTTTGTGTGGTGGCATGCCAGAAGGATTCAATGAATTAAGAAATTCTGCGAGACAGTGCATAGCTTCTTCACTGTCGAGTACTGTATCTATTAAGTAATAGGCTTGTGTTTGCGCATTGAATTTGGCGAGCACTAATTCATTAATTTTTCGACTTGTTCATTAGTAGGCGATAATATCGCTCTTTTTTTGAACCACGATAGTGTCTTATTTGAGACGTCGTGTATTTCAGAGTATACGTTAGCTATCAGTTGTTGGTTGTCGGTGATTAAAACATATATATCACTATTGAGAGAAATGTTTCCACAATCCATTGGAAGTTTTCCATTTCCGACTTTCAGTAGCATGACAGCAGACATGCTGTTATCTTCTGAAGACATAAGTGCTCTCATGTTTGTTTTGAGTGTTAGTTTGTTACGTTGCACTAAGGAGCATGTGGCTTCGAAAACAGGTTAAAAGTCCAGAACACTATCCTAGCATTTTTCTTGTACCCAACTAACCACACTATCCCACACCGGTATTTATGTCTACATTTAAGTCGCTATTCCATAGAGCAGGTAGTCGGAATATGGACCTTGTCTATTACGCACGTCTTTATTGGCGATACGCTTTATTTTAGCCAAACTTTCGGTTGGTGTTTTATGTTTAATTGTGAAAAATATTTCGCATGGACACTGGACAGCATGGTATGTACTTAATTTCCATGTATGATTTGTTTGATTTAATTTAGTATTTAGTATTTTATTGGGCAAACAATGAAACACATACACAATATAAAAATTACGTTGTATTGTTGCACTAAAAGGTGTTTTTGATATAGTACCGGAGGTTATCGAGTTACAAATGTATTTTTTATTTAAACTATAGGGTTCTAACATGTTACTTATACAAAAAAACATTTTACACATCTTTTCACTAATTTGATAAACATAAGTTCAAAGTTGATAGTTACGTATTTCAAATATTTAGCGGTTTTTAAATTTAATGTCATTTTCTTTCAGATTCGTCATTAAATGTTATGGAGATGTCTCGAAGATCATGATTTTCAAAGAAATAGTGTTATTCATGGAACAAAAAATTCGGGATAGGATGAAATGTCCCCAAAATGAATTCCAAACCATAAATCATGATTTGAGGCATTTCAAATCATATTTAAAGAAGAGATGGACATCGTCTAATTATACCGAAGAATGATTCTTACTAAAAAACGAAGAATGGCTGAATGCTTCAATATCAGTACATAACTGGACACCGCGTACTAAGCCGGGACGGCCAAGCAAGGACTTCCTAGAGTTGTCTGATCGCAGTAAACGTCGGAAAACAAAAGATTTTCGGGAGCAGGTAACTGTCCAGGAACTTACCTACGCAGCCAGCGTTAGTCAACGAGGAACAGGGATCTCTGCGGCTTCTAAAATAATAAAATATGTTATATCCTCGCCAACAAGAGCCAAAAAGTACAGAAAGGCCATATATTCGGCTCAAAAAACCAAAATAAAGAAATACACACCAGAAGAAGGATCATTTCTTCTCTTTGTTGAAGGTGGCTTTACAAGGAAGCATTTTGTAAAGAGACTGCAAAAATGTATGTGGAGCTTTATGGGTGGCACCCAATGTCGCCAACTCTCCACAAAATCCTTGTGCATGGCTCAACAGTAATTAAACATGCCATCCTCCCTATCGGCCATCTGTCTCAAGAGGCTGCGGAGGCTCGAAACAAACATTATCGGTCATACCGGCTAGCTTATGCCAGGAAGTTTTCGAGGGTACAGTGCAACCCAGACGTTTTAAATAGGCTGCTTTTGACTTCCGATCCGTTAGTTAGTTGCCAGCGTAAAAGAAAACGAAGCAAAAGCCAGCCCTTCTTAGTTGCAACATTAGATGTTTTAAAACCAGAAGGACCGAACGAAGAAACAGAAGATGGAGCAGAAGATATCCACTCTGGGTAGTTTTCTTACATGTAGACCGAATTGTGTCTTTTATTGTTGCACATTATTTATCCTGGTCTGATTTCTATACTGAAACAATTCAAATACTGGGACATTTATATTCTAAGAAGGCTGTAAATAATATGTCTGTGTTTTTGTATTTTTTGTTTACATTATAAAACGTTTTAATTGTAGTGGAAATGTATATGGGCTATGCCTGAAATAAACGACTTTTATTTTATTGTTATACTGTAAACTTGATTATACCAAAATAAAACTGTTACTCTATTCATTCATGCATTTTTAATCATTTTCATGAAAAAACTACTAAACTATTTTTGACCGTCTTTCGAAGCCAAATGCTCCTTAGTGCGTTGGGCCAAAGATACGATCTTTTTAATGTTGCATTGACTTCATCAGCTCTAGTTACTCTCGCCACCACCGGCAATATTCGATGAAAATCTCCTGAGAATAAAACCATGCAACCACCCATAGGTATATTTGTATTTCTTAATGGTCCTATCCAGAGCTTCAACGGAAGTTTTATGCGACATAGTAGCCTCATCCCAAACTATCAATGAACAGTTCTGTATTAGTTTCGACGTGTTACTTTGTTTTGAAATGTGACATACTCTTGTACCATCATCACAAACGTTCAGGGGAAATTTAAATGTCGCATGTGCGATGCCAGATGATGCTACGGCAAGGGCAACATTACCGCTAGTTCTAACTTTAGTGAGAAGCAAATAAATTAAGAAAGTTTTACCTTTGCCGTCTGGAGCATCGAGGAAAAACATATTGCCTTCTTTGTTATGGATCAGAGCAGGCCACCATAAACTGCTCTCTGATCGGGGTTCAAACTTGGTTCTTTCTGTCTGAGGGTTTGCAAAAGCTGAGATTAACCATACGATGTCTCCCTCAATAATTCAGTATTGTTAAGGTCTGAATTAGCGTTAACTGGCAAAGGAAGACCAAATCTGTGATGGAATTGTAAATACACTTATTACTACTTATCTACTAAAGATAGATATATGCTACCGCTGACTTTTTTGTAGATCATTTAATTTTACAAAATTATTTTGTACATGATTTTGTTATATCTCTTAAGGATTCGGCAGCGTATTCCATGAAAGCGCGCTGGCGGCAAACTTTTTTTCCTGACTTTATTCACTAATACCGTTAATGCTCCGCACCTATAAGTGCTAGGGCAATTTTTAATACACATAAACCTTCCTCGATATATGCAGATCATAACAGTAAAAATCGCATCCAAATCCGTTCCGTGGTTCTCGAGATTAGCGCAGTCATACATACAGACAGACGCGTGCCTGGGGCTTCTTTTATACTATGTATTGAAGAGGTGAAGTTGCTACAGGAAGAATGAGTGAAACTAGAAAAAGAAAGATTAATTTTTGCCATTAATAAACGAAAGAAATACCAAAAAGTTTCAAAACAAAATAAATCTAATTTTGCTGAATTAGTTCTCAGGAGAACGAATCCAACCAGTTATATTTGGAAATATGTAACCAAGAAACTGATTAGGTTGTATAATGGTCAGTTGCGGACGAAAGCAGTAATTAAGGATAACTGCTAAAGTTTATGGAGTAGAAGCTGAGTCCTACAACATTACACAGCTCCGACACTATAAAATACCCTGAGCCAAGCAAAACTCAAGAGCCTAAATATGATAGAGCCACCAAACAGATAGCGAGCAAAATATCTCGTGAAAGTTGAGCTATTTGTGAGGAAAGACAAGAGGTTGATTTAAGTTTAAAATAGCAGCTTATTAGAGTTGATGCTAGAAGAATTACTATGGATCGTTGTTTACGGTTATTGTGTTTCAGTTTTATTATATCTATAGTGTGGTTGTTTTTGTCCCAGTGTCGTTGTGATTTGTTGTGTTTAGTGTGCCATGGTGTCCATTTGGCAGTACTCTTAATATTTCAAATGCTGTATACGCAACATTAGCTCGCATATTTATTTCTCTACTGTTACCAAGTACCGCAAATGCTATGAGAAAGGTTTCTGGAATCTGAATTTGATAATGCTGTTTATCATTGTTAAAGCCATTACTGCATATGTTGCTTAAGTTTGGTACACAAGAAAGGGGAAACTAAGTCGATTGCCTAAGTCTTCCAGCCTATTGATTTTTTGTAGTTGGCATATATCCTTAGCTTTGTACCGCATTTAAAGCCCACTACTTACACAGCGATCTGAACGCAATGCTAAATCCTAACCACATAAACCTAAAGTGAAGAGCGATTTTGGAGTTTGAGATTTATTTTATTTATATCTTCTTTGGTAATCCTCTGAATGGTCACATAAGTTTTTCTTTATTTTCACTGTTTGATATATATCTATATACATACATATGGAATGTTATTTTGTATATGTAGTGGTAGTTGTTTGCAACCATAATATGTTTTAATGTTTAATTATATATTTTCTTGTATTTTATTGTATAGTATTTATAAGTGTTGTTTGATAATTTTGGTGAGCTAGGGAATTGAGAGCCATCCAAGTTGCTCTCCCATGAATCCATTACTCCCATGAATCTATAGGTTGTTCAAAAATACTAAACTTACAGTACGATAATTGGTTTTCACATGAAAGGAAGCATAAGCACACTGCTACGCCGATATTTTAGTGCCTTACACACTTTCCATTTCTCACCATTCTCTGTCTGCCAACTTTTGGTTTGGTATTGTCGCCGTCACAAGTGTTCATATCGGTAAACAAATAACTAATCCATCCAGAAATTGTTTAACACACACTCACATAAACTTCAGCAGTTGTTTTTTTGTAAGTTTTTAGACGCAAACAAAGTGTTTAGAAAGAATTGCATGAGTGAACAAAAAACACACGTGTAAATATACAACGTCCAAGTGAATGCGTGCGTATTTGCAAAAAATTTTTTGTAAATTATTAATAAACTCTGCAAGTCTGCTGAATGTTGTTACTGGCGTACAGTGTGCATTATCTGTGTAAAAGTAAAAACACGCCAAACAGTAGTTCGGACTGGTTTGAACATTGAGAAGTCAACACAATGATCCAGTATTGACACTCGATATCAGAGCAAGTCGTCAACATCACCAACACTACGCAGGACCACAATTCAGTTCAGTTTCTAATTTTCAGAATTTATTATGTCAACGTGTTTGTGTTTATATTCTTTTCAGCCTACCGATTATTTGAAAACATCCAGTATTTGTGTTTTAATTTCTTTAATATTTTTCGCATCAGAGTCAGTGTTATTTTCAGCATGGTCTATATAAATGAAGACTGCTTAAGTTAGTCAAAGTGCAAGTTAGTAATTTCTTGTGTACATGTCATGCCATGTTTCAACCACGAGTTTGTATGTTTGGCCTCGTAAATATTTTAATTTTGTAGTATGAAATTTCATGATTAACTTTTCAGTCAATCATTCATTCTCAAGATGGGGGTTCAGTCAGAGAGCATACAAGTATAGAGTTGTAACTCAAGGCTATAACGAGAGATCATTATCCGATTCAATTGTTTACCGAAGTAAGCCAAAGTAGGTTCTACGGTACTGCCAACATAGAGTAAACGACACATTCTCACTTTGTTATGTTGGTAGTATTGTAGAGACCTCGCTAGCTGTTATTTTTTTTATTGTAATTGGTCTATGTTTTCTGGTCAATATTATTGATGCTTCTCTCATCCACTGTTACTTCATGTCACTAATACATTTGAGCAAATATAAGCTGAAGCCGTGAAGGTGAAAAACTACATTCATCCCGCTGTATGCATATATTCATGAAAATACATTTGACGCGAATAAACAGACGTGAATGCCGCTTACAAAAAGCAGTCTGTGCTACCACCATAAAAATAAAAATATGCAAATCAATCATGAGTTTATATAATATCTAAAGAGAGAAACTACATGATTGTTTATTGTATATTATGCTATGTGAATATAATATATACTTTGTTTAAATATGAAATAATTCTCTTAAATGCCGAAGTTGTAAAACCGTAGAACCTCGACTTCGAGTATCTTCGAAAAGTTTTCGTTTTCCCTATTCGAGTTACGAGGGCCTGGGTTCAGTAATATAATAATATTATACAGTAATTGTTTATTATATTTTCAACATATATATACGCCTGTGCTAAATCCTAAATTGTACTTAGCCTTAATTTTATTTTAAAACTTTTGGTATTTTTAACGTCTTTTTAGATTAGTTTAGCTATGCTTTATTATGGTAACGTAAAATTTAAGATTTGTTCCCCATTCAATTTCTAGGTATAATGTACTTCAATTATATTTTAACAGTTTATTGATTTGTTTGCCTATGACAACGTTTCATAGCATATCATGTTAGGAGTGCCATTGTACAATACCTATTTTTTTGTCACTTTGGGAGCTGTTTTTGACAGTTCTTATCTCTCGCATTGGCAAGTTCTGCGAACTTTTCCGCGAAGCGCAGGTTACAGTCTAATATGTGTAAGTTGTACATCGGCGTCTTTTTGGGTTTTGCCATCTTCACCTACAGATATGTCGAAGAAAAGTCCTTCGCCCCAGCGAGGCACTTATCAATACACAGTATACAAGGAAGTACCTTGCGCGTGTCTGTCTGTATTAGTGATACAACGAATATACGCATTCGCATTCGCATTCGCGAATATTCGCATGTTTTTGAACATTCGCATTCGCATTCGAATTCGCAAAAATGATGCCAATATTTTGCGAACGTATTTGGCAATGAAAAATGAAAATGTTTATTAAATAATAATGCAACTGCTATGATTAAGACATTTTTCTTTATTAGCATATTTTTTATGCATAAGAGTGTATTTTAATGATATTTGGGAAACAGCCTTGTATTTATTCACTAGATTACATAACAGAAAAACACTCCTGATATTCTTTTATTCTTATTTACCTAAGCAAAATCAAATTAAGGCAGGTAATTTCTTAAAACTTCTAAACTATATTATAACACAACTGTATGATCAAATACCATTGAACTGCTTTAACACAAAACAATGGAATAAGATATAACCCAACCTTTTTAATTACACAAATCAACTTTAAATGAGATCTTTTGTAAAAACACTTAACAATATGCATTTATGCAACCTAAAGGGTATCTTATTCAAATATGTGAGATCTTTTAATGAACTAGTAATCATGTTTAATTGTAAATCAAATCGACTTCTTATGAATAAAGTTAAAAAGATATTGTGAAGAAAAACAAACAATATAATAATCTTCTTTTCAATTAAAACAAATATGTTCTTAACATTTTGTTAATTTTAACTTTGGTACTAATACTAACTCACTAATTATGTAATTTTTAAGATATCCATTAAACATTACTTCTTGAAATCGAAAAATAAAACTATGAAAAATTGTTTATATCTAAGCACAATTAAGTGAAACACTTAGTAATTAAATAAGAGTAGAGGAATATTAAACTTCAGAAATATAAGTTTTGATGTATTTTCTCCTTGCAGCCTATTTCGGTGGGGTGTGTAAAGAAGACCAGCCCCACTAAAGACCCTTTCGCTAGGCACACTAGTGGGTGGTGTTACTAAATATTGCCTGGCTATGGGAGAAATAATACCATACTTCTTATTATTTACCGCCCACCATGTAAGTGGATCTACATCATTTTCCACACGTTTATCTAATAAATATTCATTGATGGTTTTTTTTATCAAAACTTCTATAGGGTTCGTACAGTCATTTTCTTCTTCTTCACTTTCGCTGGAATCCATCAGAAATTTCATGGTGTCTCTTAAAGATATAGATTTCTCTGTCAGACTGGCACTGGAACCAGATGTTTCAATCCGATGAGTAGTCATTCTGGCACGCTTAGGATTTGAACAAGACGATATGATAGGCTTGATTCATCGTTTCCAATTGACTCTAAAATATTTTTCACAACTTGATCTCTGGTTAAAGAATTTGTTGAAAAATTTTAATTTGTATCTCGGGTCAGTAAAAGTTGCCGTAGCAAACAATACGTCATTTTCCAAATGGGAAAATCTGCGACATAGTTCTCGTTTAAGAACTACAATCGTATTTCCAACGCATTCGTCGGTCACATCATAATTCACCAATCATTTTTTCCAAAGTGGACAATAATGGAATTACTGAGGATACAGAAATATTGGCTGCACTTAGTTCTTTTGTAATTTCTTCAAAAGGTCTGAGTAAAGTTATTATTTTTTCCACAATAATCCACTCTTCGGAAGTTAGTTGTGAAATCTTGTTATTCTGGGAAGCATAAAGACATAACGAATCTTTGTTTTTCAAAATACGCTCTATCATATATAAGCAGCTATTCCATCTTGTAGCACACTCTTGTATGATTTTCAGCTTTGCTGATCGAGTCTTTCTTGTAGAGCAGCCAGTTCATCTTGAGCTACATTTGAGTGATGAAAATGTGTTGCCATCTTTTTTCATTTTGCAATCACTGTTATAACGGAATCTTGTGCCTTAAGCCCTCCTTGACAACCAGCTGAATTTGGTGTGACGAACAATAAATGTCTCTAATTAATAAGAAGGAAATTCCTTTTTTCATGTTTGTGCCACCATCTCTAACAATGCATTGCACTTTTTCTTTAGGTATTTCCCAATGCGACAACATGGTTTCAAGTTTTATAGCTATATTTTCACCAGTATGTCGGCCATCGTTAAATACCTCTGCGTTTAACACAATCATTTTTCTCTCAAAGTTTTTTGTTATACCATGACATGTAAGACTCAGCAAAGATATTCCTGAACAAGAATCAGACCAAATATCAGTTGTAAACGCCAATTTTTCAAATGACTTAATTAATTCCAAAATTTTATCTTTAACTTTGCCGTAGAAATTTTCACATATAAACGAAGAAAAATGTTGTCGGCTTTTTATATTATACGACGGACAAAGATGGTTCAATAGTCTCAAAAATCCAACGCTTTCGACAAAACTAAAGGGAAAGTCCTTTAAAGCAATCATTTCGCTTATTAAATTATCAATTTCCAAAGACTTGGCATTGTTGTTATCCCACTTTTTTGTTTTTTCGACGCAATCAGTCAAAGACATTTGTTTCAGGTCGGTTTTCGTACATTGTCGCGAAGTGGAGGCCACAACACTTGTTGTAGAAGCATTTCGCTTTTCATTTTCCCTATTCTTTAAAGCATTATACTCGTTTTTATGCAAAGCTTCCAGGTGATTTCTCATAGCACTTGTTGTTCTTCCTTTGCGCGAGTATTGTTTATTACATATTTTGCATTTCACATTTTCAGCATCACATATTGTAAAATAAGTCCAAACTTCGCTAACACACGACCGCTTCATTTTGAAATATCACTTATCACTGTACAATTACAACAATAGAGTCTTTACAAGTTAAAAACAAAACTTAAGTATGTTGACTCGACGCTGCTCCCACCTGTACTATACAGGATGGTGGATAGCAGGGTACGTAGTAATTTGTTACGGTGCTGGCTAACGGCACCTTGGGCTGCTGTAAGAGGGGTGACACAAAGACGTAACTGGGTTCGGTTTATTCACGCTTAACTTTTATTGTCCAAAGTTACAGTGACCTGTACATCTATGAGACCTAGCCCCTTTTATATCTCCTCGGACGGTGGAATCTAGCTATCCCGCGCCCTACACACGTCTCGGCGAATGTTTGCGTCGGGGGGAGGTTTCGGCGGGTTGCTGAAATTACCTCGATGCTGGTGGCTGGTGTTGTCGTGCTGTCTCGGTGTCTCTCCCGCGAAGTCCTGGGCTCGATCCCTGGACGTGCAGTTCTCTCCTCGTCGCTCGTCGTTCCTCGTATCTGACTCTCTCGTGACTCTGGCGTAACTCCCGACTCTGTCGTAACTCCATCGTAACTGTCTTGTCGTTGCTGCTCCGTCGTAAACGTCTCGTAACTCTCGCTTAACTGACCTCAACTGTCCTTCACTCTTGTGTAACTCTCTTAACTGTCGCGTGACTGACTTATCTGTCCTCCGTGGCTCATGTATACGTTTATGTTCTATTTTCCATAGAACTCGGGACTTACCCTCTTGTGTTTGCGGTGGGATAGGGGTAGGCGGGGTGCACGTTTTTCACCGATTTGTAATTTCTTGTTGTGAGGGGCGATAATATGCCCGGGACTCCCCGCGTTCGCAGCATCACGTCGTGACTCAGGCAACATGACAGGTGCAGTTGGTTCGAGCTCGGGGATTCCTCTGGTCGTTAGGCCATCGGTTTACGGCGTGGGTAAGAATAGCGTCGCCACTACTGGTAGGTATGAGCGGTACGCGGCAAGGTAACCTCAAACTAAATCTTTACGAAAACATTATTAGCAGATAACTTCATTCAGTAAGCCAGCAATCACGATTTGTTTACTTCGTTCAGAGTCGGGGCATAAGGGCTACTCTCGGTTTTAACATGGCTGCCCTGCCGGCCAGTTCTAAACGTGTGGTAAAATTCGAGTTCTTAGGCGCACGCTTTTGGCGCCATATTTGAAAAACCAACATTCGCATTCGCATTCGCGAATGTGGAAAAATCGACATTCGTTTCATCACTAGTCTGTATGTATGACTGCGCTAATATCGAGAACCACTGTACATATTTGGATGTCGAACAGCCAAAGTAAACTACTGTACGACATTCCAAGAAACCTATTAAAAAGTGGTATCTGGCACGATTGTCAGTAATACAACGTTTGTCATATGCCTCACTTCGTACAGCCGATTTAATCAGCTTAAATAATTGATTTTTAAATCTATACCCAAAAAGCGGTAACCATAACATAATCGCAGGGCCAAAGAACTCTTCCTGAATCAATGCTAGAGGCCAGACTAAACGACAGTAAGGCAGTTAGCAAACTTAGTCAGCAAACGTAGTCAGTAGTTGAGTGTCTTGTCTCTGGGCGTCACCCTAGAAAGGTAATGAGTGAACCTTGCTCTTAATACTGGTTGCGGTACACCGAGCGGTGTGCATTACTATCATAAACTTGGGCGCAAATTAGCTTGCTCTATGAAATGAGTCATTCAAAGTTATCATTTCTGTGTAATTAGTAGGGAGTGACTTTCATACTTTGAACTTGTATAGAAATTATAGGCATGCTGTGGTAAATCTTTGATGTTGTAACATCAGCAGATACTGTGACAATGCAACACCTGGTCATAGTTTGGTAACTGCTTCCGTTGTGAAGTTAGTTATATTCTCACAGACTAGCTTTGGAAGACGAAAAACCCCTACTTTCCGTTGCATTCCAAATACCTACAAGCTGTAGCTCATCGGGATATTTTATTGTTTCCCGTGCTTAGTACGTAACGAACATAATTTATGACCAGGTACCTCATAATTACAATAAAATACGCAAAAGGTGTGCGAACGTAAAACTTGCAACTTGTTTCAAAAAAAGAATAGAACCACATAACAGCTACCCGTAAAGATAATGATATGATGCGAACATTATATATACTCATATACATGTTATCTTATTTATCAGAGTAGGCCATAAATGCAAGCATAGTTAAATATTTTACCACAGTTATTACAAAAGATTTAAAAATACTTTCAAATAATTTATTACAATGACTTATATATATATACACACACACATATGTAAACATAATAGGGTTCTTAAATACTGCGTTTGACTAGAATTTCCAATATTTTTACTCAAACCATGTAAGGTCCATAGGTTCGAAGAATTTATTTGCATCGTGATTCATAACACTCTTCAACGAAAACAAACACCGACATTGAACTGTTATGTCTGTTAGCCGCTTTTGAAGTATTTTCTTCTAGCCCGCTTCACCATGTCTGGCAGGGTTTTTTATTTCTGTGTCCTTGGCGGGCGTCATTGCTTATGTGGCGAGTAGACTCAATCGATGGTGGGCTCACAATATGTGAATTTCGAGTTGGAAAACAGGTAGCTCTGAGCCCTCCATCTTAAAGTTAAGAGGATTCGTTGTCTTTAATCTTTACATATGTAACTACAGGATGAGTATAAAAGAATACCCCAACTTTGAAGGTCTATAATATCAAAACCAAACAACCTACAACCTTGATTGACCTATCAAATGAACCGTGGAGTTTGTTTACCATACATTCATAAATGTTCAATGTGACCACCATGAGCGGCCCGAACGACATCTACGCGATATTCAAACTCGTTCCACGCTCTTGTCAGCATGTCCGGTGTTACGGTTTGGATGCCGTTCGTAACACTTGGTTTGAGGTGGTGAGGGGGAAACGAACTCGCATTCGACAGGTCAATGTGAAGGGGACGGTCTGATGTTTCCTTTATGTGCCGAGAGATGACACTGGGAGCGTCTGTCGTCGCACTTTGAGCGTGCGTTGTGTGTTAATCCGCATCACGATGGCGACGGAACAACAGAAGGCGTTCTGTGTTATTCAGTTTGCTAAATGTGAATTGGTTACGACTGTTAAACGTGAATTACGTCGCAAATACGGACGTTGTCTTCCCGATGGGTGGAGTATCGTACGTTGGTTTCGTAATTCCAGTGACACAGGGTGTCTTAGCAAAGGCAAAAGTTCCGGGAGGCCGGGTGAGTCCGAAGAGAATGTGTAACAGATTCAATAAGCGTTCGTTCGCTGTCCGAGAAAATCAACTCGACAAGCTAGCCGGGAAATGCAAATCCGTCAATCGACGGTATGGACAGTGTTGCGAAAGCGATTGCTGTACAGACCATGCAGGTTAAAGCTTGTACAGGTTCATATCGAAAGGGATAAATAACTAAGACGTGATTTCTGTGCGTTGGTTCTTGCCCAGAACGAGGTAGACGATGCCTTCATGTCTAAACTGGTTTTTAGCGATGAAGCGAAGTTCCAAACAAATGGTAAGGTGAACTGGCGCAACGTGCGGTTATGGGGTCAGGAGTCTCCACATGAAACCACCTAACATGAACGTGCTTCCCCCAAAGTGAACGTGTTTTGCGCTGTATCGAAAGACACTGCTTTCGGCCCTTTCTATTTTCACGAGCCCACTGTTACTGGAATCCCTTATTTGGACATGCTTACAAAAGGGTTGTTGCTTCCATTAGAAGAGGCGGCGGGGGACTTCATTTTCCAGCAGGATGGTGCGCCACCCCATTGGCACCTAGCTGTTCGCGGATAAATGAACGAAACGTTGCTGCAATGCTGGATTGGTCGAGGAGCAGCTGGTGACCAGGCTCTTCATCACTGACCCACAGGAAGCCCGGATCTTAGCCCGTGCGATTTTTTCTATGGAGGTGCGTAAAGGATCAAGTGTTTCATCCACCATTGCCGGCTAACATTGACGACCTCAAAACGAGAATTACGAACGCCATCCAAACCATAACATTTAACCAATTTGGACCAAATTTTGAATGCTGAAAGTATGTATTACAATTATCATATATGCCAGCATATAATCATTTTGGTCAGCCATTTTGTTAGGTAGCACCACATAAATAAATAATAGTTTATGTCATATATGGGTAAACAATTAACAGATCTACCAAATTTGGCAAACAAGAAGTACTGTGGCCATTTATATAAATTGGTTTTTTAGGAATGTCAGACACTTATTTCAAAATTGAGCCATTTTAGCTTAGAATGCTCTATCGTCGAAACCAAGTAATCAATTCCAACTTAACTTTATATGCTGGCAGTAGATAATATAACTATCAATTGTGTCTACACAAAGCATCTTTTGTCTGACATTTTGTAAGATGGCACCACATCAATAACCAATTTTTTGTCATATATATCGATATACATTAGACCGACTCCTATCAATTCCATCTTAATTTTGTATGTTGGCAGTTTACATTACAATTATCAAATGCTTCTACATGGGGCATCTTTTGTCTGCCATTTTGTTAGATATGCTACATGAAAAAATATTGTTTTTATGTAATATCACGAGAAAAATTGACATATTCCTACCAAATTTAGCAATTCATTTACACAGCAGTAGATGGTCAAAACTGCTGTGTATTAAGTAGCTCAGGCTTTTATTTTTAAAATGGTGGCTGCATAAATAATTTAGCTCAATATCTTTATTAACGAAAGAAATTTCAAACTAACTTTGTATGCCGGCAGTATCTATTACAACCATCAAATAAGTCTATACAGAGCTTCATTTCTGCGCCATTTTGTAAGTTAGTACCACAATATAAATTGAGTTGTCATATATCTGGTAACAATAAAGTATTTTTACCGAATACGGTGAAGAAGTACTGTGGGAGGCCATATAACTATGTACATGGTGGTCGACGTAAAAAGGACACCCCGAACATTGCAGGAAAGGTTGCATATCACGAAATGCTGTTTGAGCTAAATTACATTACATATGGGGACAAGTAATTTGCCACAAAGTGACTATTCGTAACGTGTGTATGGACAAAAATAATTGAACCACATTTGATTTTTCCCCTGGAAACATACATTTAATTCAACTGCATCTTAAAGTATGTGCAAAAAGTAATTCAGTGATATAGCATATGCAATGGAAAGTAGCACAAAAACGCCAAGAAATAATGCACAAAATGATTCAGTTAAGTGGGCCGGTAGCATGGGGCAGTGGACCTGTACTCACAGCTGTAAGCAAGCAACACGTGTTGTGACTCATCTTGAATGGACCGCTTCCTTATAGCAGCATAGCACTTACCTTGATGGGGCAAGGGGAATGAATGCAATATTGGACAAAGGACAGCACCGCAATGGAGGAAAGATGGGCAATGTGAGTGCAAGTCTGATATCAATACATTACATTTTATTCAGATACCAACATAATTCAGGAGATTTGTTTTCTAGTCATTAACTGTACTGAGTTACGAGTACGTACAGATGCACAACAAGAATATAACAAGTTAACCAAACGAGAAATGTTGAAACACTTCACATTATTTCTTTTCAGAGCATGTGCTCGATTTTTTACCATCCACAGCAATACACATCTGTAAACGCACATGTAGCGAACGACGAGTGGCCTGAAGCGGCCTGCACTAGTTCTCATATAATGCCTCTGCAAGCTGCCAAAATGCATTCCTGCATGTCTTCTGGCGTCGTAAGAACCATATTGTACACCCTATATTTCAGTGTTCCCTACAGGAAAAAAATCGAGTGGTGTGAGGTAGGGGGAGCAAGCTGGCCATCTTACAACATCACCATGCTCTAACTACCGGTTTTTAAACGTTTCATTTAACACTTGCCTTGCCACTAAAGCAAAATTTGCAGGACAACCATCATGCTTAAACCACATGTAACGACGTATGTCGAGCTGCATGTCTTCCAAAATCCCACTGTAAGGTCTCTCTGAGGAAGTGAGCGTACGTACAGCCGATTATAGTCTTCTACAATTCCACACCATGCGTTCACTTCCCACTGTCGCTGGTTCTCCACGTACTGGACCTCACACATATTTTCCATAGCCTAGTAGTACATATTTTGTTAATTTCTGCGCCCTTTGTTTTGTGAAGGTCGTTTCGTCGGTAAATAGTATCTTCTTCAGAAAATTGCTGTCATCCCTTACAGACATCAGAACAAACCTACAAAACTGAACACGCTGCTGGAAATTACCTTCGTATAGAAGAGCCACGTGATATGGATGGAATTTCCATTGGCGCAGTATCAGTAACACACTTGTTTTACTTATTCCTATGAACCTGGAAATTTCTCGCGTACCCATGTGGGGGTTTGCATCGAGACATGCCAACACATCATATTGATGCGTTTCACCTCATGACAAGACATGCACAAATTATTCGTATTGTTTGTCGTGAGATGGGCGTCCGTTTAGAATACCTTTCACCATACATTTGGACGGCTTGCTTGGCATTTCTGCCACATGCACCGTAGATAAGTAAAGCATCCAGTTTTTCCTCATTCATGAACTTCATTGCGTACGTACAGCCAAACACTGCAATACCACTTGCCATAACAGATTATGGGGTCTGGTGCTGCGCTGCTATTAGGAAGCGGTTCCGCCAGGATGAGTCATGGTGCATGTAGCTTGCTTACATCTGTGCATATAGGTCCACTGCCCCATGCTACCGGCCCACCTAATTTAATCACATTTGCACATTATTTCTTCGCGTTTTTGAGTTACTTTCCATTGCATTTGCTATATCACTGAATTCCACTTTGCACGTACTTTCAGGTGATGTTGAAATAAAAGTATGTTTCCAGGGGAAAAATCATACGATGTTTAATTATTTCTGTCCATATACGTGTTACGTTTAGTCACTCTGCTGCAAATTACTTGCGGCCATCCATAATTTTATTTAGCGAAAACCGCATTTCGTGGTCTACAACCGTTCCGGAAATGTTGGGGGTGTCCACGTTTGGCGGACCATCCTGTATATGTATACATATATTTTAAAATGTGACAGACACTTATTTTGAAAATGGTTGCTATAAAATCTTTTTAGCTTAGTGTGCTATTTCTACTAAACTACATAATTGGTTTTAACTTATCTTTGTATACAGGCAGAAGGCATTCGTCGAATGTGCTAATGCATAGCACATTTGTCTTCCATTTATGAAGATCTACACATGAAACATATGAATGTTTTATGCCATATCTCAGGGACCAATTAACCTATTTTCACCAAATTCTTCTCACAAGTAGCGATATGGCAGGCCAATTTAACCTGATATATATTATGTGGCTCAGTCACTTATTTTCAAAATGACGGCACTGTAAATATTTAAGGTTTTTAAATCCTATCGTTTGAAATGATAGACTGATTAAATTCGAAGTTCACGCTCTAATCCGACCTCCGTAATGCAGTTGATTGCACTCAAGCTTATGGTACGGGGTTTGCTGGGTTCGAGTCTCGAGTATGGCACGTGTGTATTTGTAATTGCCCCACTACTGTTGCATATGTTTCTGTTTTCATCTCTTAAAATATTTCTTTCCTGCCTACCAACTCAGTTTTTAAGAACTTATTTAAAAACTAATTGCACCCATGTTGAGGAAAGTAGTCTCAATAGTTATATCAAAATCTTCTTGTTTCATTATAGACTGACAAAACNAATTGCACCCATGTTGAGGAAAGTAGTCTCAATAGTTATATCAAAATCTTCTTGTTTCATTATAGACTGACAAAACATTGATTAAAATATCGAATTTGGTTTCATTTAACGAGTTTCTTGTGAAAGTTTGTATAATTGTTTAAGTGAACATGCTCATTTTAAACTAAGATTTTTTTTAGTAGCGAATNAGTTTCTTGTGAAAGTTTGTATAATTGTTTAAGTGAACATGCTCATTTTAAACTAAGATTTTTTTTAGTAGCGAATATATATTCATACATTTAGGTAAAATATTCAATCTTATGAACAATTATGCATAAATGGAGAACATACTTTTCAACTAATTCAAAAAATGTAATCTACTGAACCAATGATGGACTGTGTAATATTATTCGTGGGTTTCTAGAGTTCTGCCTCACCTGTCTAGTCGTGATAACATTGCCAGTGAATTAAATTCGTAGGCTCGAATCATGTGTGAGAACTGGGCATTTAATTATTCCTAACCCATTGTTTGTGATCATCCTTGTACAGGGAGCGGCAGAAATAACTCCCGAATTTGCCACCGCCATTGGCAGCCGCGATCACCACCATACGCCGGGCCCCAACACAGTATGTGCAGCACCACTGCTGCCATTTCAGTCGCCACCACGGCATGGAGTGGTGAACATCGTGCGTTCGTCCTTGAAACCTATTTTAAAAATGGCGATTCTGTAATCACAACGCAGCGATTATTTAGTACGCGCTTCGGAATAGGTCACGGTACAGTCCCTGACAGGAAAACCGTTTTATTGTGGGTTAGAAATTTTAGAGTCACATTTTCAGCTTTAAAAAATGCACCGCCAGGTAGACCTCGCAGCGCTCGAACTCCACAGAACGTTCAATTACTCCAACAAGCAGTTACCAAATCACCAAGACGTCCAGCCCGTAGGCACGCTGCCAGCTTGGGAATATCTGATCATAGTGTGAGAAGAATTTTACACCAAGACCTCCACTTTCATCCGTACAAAATCATGGTTGTGCAGGAACTTAGAGAACGTGATTGGGCCAACCGTATTGCATCTTGTCAGGCTATCCTGGAAAACGTTCCAACAGAAGCAGTTGTACTCTCAAGTGACGAAGCAAATTTTCATTTATCAGGATTCGTCAACAAACAGAAATTTCGATATTGGGCAAAAAATAATCCTCGGCAACTTCATGAACGGCCTCTCCATAGCCAACGTGTCACTGTTTGGTGTGCTGTATCAGACTTTGGAATAATAGGCCTGTATTTTGTTGAGGAGGAAGGACGAACAGTTACAGTAACATCTCATCGTTACGTAGAGATGCTACACAACTTCCTGGAGCCGAAACTGAATGAACGTGGAAATCCTACTGTGTGGTTTCAACAGGATGGTGCCACCGCTCACACAGCAAGAGAATCTACGGCAGTCCTAAGACAAATGTTTCCAGGGGGTTTAATCTCACTGCAAGGCGACATCCCGTGGCCAGCTTGTTCACCCGATCTTACCGCCTGTGACTTCTTTCTCTGGGGCTACCTGAAGAGTAGAGTCTACAAAAACAAACAGACGACAATAGATGAACTCAAAGCTGCTATCCGACACGAAATCGCGGAAATTCCACAAGAGATGACGAGAAGAGTAATGCGTAATTTCAGAGTGAGGCTTCAGACATGTATAGACAGTGAGGTCGGCATTTGAGTGAGATTATTTTTAAAAAGTAAGTAAAAATTAAAAAACGATTATGTTTAAAAATTAAGTGGCAATTAAAACAAGATTATGTTAAAAAATTAAGCGACAATTAAAAAAATATTATTTTTAAAGATAAAGTAAAAATAAAAAAAAATGTTTTTGAACATTAAGTGCAAATTAAAACAATATTATGTTTAAAGATTAAGTGAAAATTAAAAAAAGGTATGTTCAAAATTAAGTGAAAATTAAAAAAATGAAATCAATCTAAATGGCAAACATAATTATTTTAGATGGTTTAATAAAATTTTGACTAGAATCGTTTGTGTATTTTTTATTAGCCTTTCACATTCGGGAGTTATTTCTGCCGCTTCCTGTATATACACAACACACTAATTAATTACGAATTAAAATATGTAGTTGCGCTTTGCACTATTGCATAAAGCGGATTAGTTGCGATAAATACAAAGTCAGCAAATAAAACACTTATACCATCACTCATATAAAACTTGCCATCTCTACAAGTCTCAGGAATGTTGCAAACAGATGGCGTTTGTGTGACCATGTTGGATACATCCAGTCTTTCGACACTAGCGAATCTAGCGACATGTGCATTAGTTCTTCCTATGTTGTACGTATAGCTGGTTCACACATAATGTAACCTTACAATGAAACACTTGCCGATGACTGTATAAATCTTATCATCAACAATACATGACATATTTAAGCAATGTGGCAACAAATTATATAAAAAAAATAGATGGCTGTTTTAAGATACATGTTTGCTTTAATGTAGCAATTTGTATGTAGTTTATGAGACTGCGTTATTCAACCTGGAGAAGAACTCACAGCCCCAGGGGAGCGTTATTAATTTACGCTGCAGAGGCGAATCAAGTGGCGCGGAACTAACTACATTATGCGGGTCTCCCTGAAAGGAAATACCGTGTAATCCGGGCGACGCTCGTCGCTTCTCTGTGATCACGCACAGGTAGTTTTCCAGGAGAGGAGAGATGCCTGAGAGTGGAGATATTTGGACGTCTCTACAACAAGGTCTTGAGAGTCGATGAGGGCACAACGATGTGGAAATGGAGCAGCGCTGGTATGTAAGGGCGAGGGAATGGAAGATCCGCGAGAAAACCCGCTGACCAGCGGGTATCGTCCGGCACGATTCCCATATGAAAAATCTGGGAGTGACATCGCCGGGAGAAAGATAGATGCCTGCAGCGATGGACTGGCTCGCCAGGATACTAGTGAATTTCTTTCAACAATGATCTATATCATTTGTAGGCTGTCCATGGTAAAAACTGAGCACTTTTGAAAACCCTGCTTAACGTGGCTGCCTAGTGCGGGAACAGCTGAATGAAAGGATAGGGAAGTAGTTAAAAATGGTAGGTTCTGGGACAGGGGGACCCGGGGACACTCATCGCCACAGGCAACACGTAATCCTCATTCTCTTAGAGTCATATTCGGTGGTGGCCATTTTGTCAGCCAGTATGTAAATCTCATGCTCTTGCATTCTTCTTCAATGGCTGCAATTTTGTTTCCAAAATTTCCTAAAATTTTCAAAATTTTTCTTTTTCTAACATTTT
Organism: Clitarchus hookeri; assembly: GCA_002778355.1. NCBI lineage: Eukaryota > Metazoa > Arthropoda > Insecta > Phasmatodea > Phasmatidae > Clitarchus > Clitarchus hookeri. The sequence continues at coordinate 163,877 of NQII01001394.1, forward strand.
ATGGCGGCCACTTTGTTTTTCTACATAGCCTCAGGAGTGTCCCTAAAACGACGCCTCATTTCATCACCCCAGGCTATGCATATAGCCCCAGGCTATGCGGGTGTCCCTACAACAATGCACCATCGCCCCAGGCGGTGCGGGACTTGTGCTATCATTTGGAGTGGATAGACAACGTGTCAAACTGCCTGCTCTTGCATTCCATTTCGATGGGGGGTCATGGTGGTGCAGTGGATAGACAACACACTGCCTGGGGCCGCAGCACCAAACTTCACGCTCTTACATTCCAAGGTGTCCCCGCGACGATGCCCCTACTTCACGGTCTCGTATTCCGGTGTGTCCCTACGATGCCCCATCGCCCCAGGCGGTGCACGATTTTTCAAATACATCGCCCCAGGCTTTGCAGGTGTCCCTACAACCACGCCCCATCAGCCCAGGCAGTGCGTGATTTTTCAAATACATCGCCCCAGTCTTTGCGGGTATCCCTACAGCCACGTCCCATCGCCCCAGGCGGTGCGGGACTTGTGGTAGCATTTCGAGGGGGCCATGTGGATAGATGACATGTTAATCTGCCTGCTCTTGCATACCATTTCCATGGGGGGCCGTGGTGGTGTAGTGGGTAGACGACACACTTCTTGGGAGTCGCTGTGGTGTGGTGGATAGACAGACATCGCCCCAGGCAGGCTCCTTACAACGACTTCCCGACTTCATTACATAGCCCCACGCTAATGGCGGGCTCCCCACGACAACACCCCATGGCCCCAGGCAGCGTGTGATTTTTCAAATATATTGAAAAATTTATATTTTGCTACATCTCCTGAGGCTGTGCAGGTGTCCCCACACCAACAACACCTCATAGCCCCAGGCGATGCGTGATTTTCGAAACATATTATTTTTGCTACATTACCCCAGGCTGTGCAGACGTCCCCGAGGAATGCTTTTTACCACGACAACACTCCATAGCCTCAGGTGACGTGTGATTTTCTGAAATGTATTGAAAGAGTTATATTTTGCTACAACGCCCCAGGCTGTAGGTGTGGGGGGCTCTCCACAACAACACCCCATAGCCGCAGGCAATGTGTGAGTTCCTGAAACGTTTTTAAAAATTTTATATTTTGCTACAATGCCCTCAGGCGGTGTGGGGCTCCGTCGATAACCCCGAGAAATTCTTTTTACGCCTGCTCACAACAATCAGGTAGTATCATTAGCTGCCATGGTGACAACCAGTATGAAAAAATAATTCATGCACACACTCACATATGCACGAACAGACACGTACTTCTGCGACGACGATGTGGCCGACCACATCACCCGACATCGATCATTCAAAACTAACATAAGTATTGTGGTTTAATCATTTTAATATCACTTGCATTCCATTTCGATGGAGAGGAGCCACTGTGGTGTGATGGATAGACGACATCCTTAACGCAAATGCACACACACCCACTTACTCGTATACACACTTACCTCGCAGCAGCATCGTTGCCCTCGCACTTACCATCCACATGTTATGAACATGTGGACGGGTCCCGGACTTGGGACCAGGCAGTACAGTATTCCTATGGCATCACCAATATGTCCTTGGCAGTGTCACAGATATAGTGTACAGATAGTTTACAACGATGCATCTTGAAGAAAACACAGCGAACAGATGATGAATGTTATAGCAAAGGGAAAGAGATAATTGAAGTACACTACAATGTGAATCGCCAGCACAGTACGATGTAAAAAAAATGTCTGACATGTCTGACAATATGAATATGTCTCTTGCATGTGTTACAGTATGCTGGTAAAGATACACACATGCCAGACTCTTGCATGTGCTACAGTATGGTGGTGGAAACATACATGTCTGGCAAGATAAGATTGACTCTTGCATGTGTTGCAGTATGATTGAAAACATACACACATACTTGACTCTTGCATGTGCTACAGTATGGTGGAAAAATACATGTCCGACAAGATGAATATGACTTGCAGGTGTTGCAGTATGCTTGAAAACGACCAACAGCAATGACAGCATACCTGGCAAGACGATGCTTGCATGTGCTACAGTAAACCTCTGGGAAAAAACACATGTGCAGGACATACTAGTAACATGCCTGGCAAGATAAGATTGACTCTTGCATGTGTTACAGTTTGCTGGAAAACATAAACGCATGCCTGACTCTTGCTTGTGTTACAGTATGGTGGAAAAACACACACACATGCTTTACAAGAGAATATGACTTTAGCATTTGCTACAGTATGCTGGAAAACAACACAGCAGCGGTGGCATATCTGGCAAGACAATGCTTGCATGTGCTACAGTATACCTCTGGGAAAAACATGCACAGGGCATACTGGTAACACACCTAGCAAGATAAGATTAGCGCTTGCATGTGCTACAGCATGCTACCAGCCAACATATCTGGCAAGAAGAAGAATTCAACTATTGCATGGGCTACATAATGCTGGAACAAACTGAGTGGACCAATAGTAATATTATACCTTACAAGACGACGACTCTTGCGTGTGCTGTAGTATACTGCAGGAATTATTGATAACCTACCTGACAATATAGGAACGTACCTCTTGTATCAGCTATAGTATGCTACCAGTCAACATACCTGGCAAGAAGATTATGTCTCTTGCATGTGCTACCATATGCTAATCGAGATATACATGGCTACCAACACACTCAACAATATACTTGACAAGAGGAATACGAAAATTGTACATGCACCAGTACACTGCTGGAAAAAACACTCTCATAGGGGACAGATATATATATAACAATGCGTGTCTGACCCAGAGCTGTTTTTTATGTATGATAACCATAGATGATGGTATGAATGGCATCATCCAGGACTTAACGTCTGTCGTCCATCCACGAAAGAGATAATTTGTTTGTATACTGTGTATATACTTCGTGATCTTACGACCTAATACTACTAACCTGCACTCGCGTGCTGTGCTGGGTCAAAAGGATATGCCAATAATTGTCAAGTGTTATCGTCTTCTCTACAACATGCTTTTGTATGCCCTTCACATTCTTTACTACCATATCCTGGCAGTGGTATGCATACAGCTTCGCCCTCAGCCCGAAAAACTCGGCTATATCATTTCCTCCACACTCATCTTTAAATTTGCCAATAACCTTGACATTGGTAGGTGAGTAGCAGGGATGAATGGGAGGACTCGGACATGAGTGTCGGGTCTGAGGCGAGGTCAATGTAAACGTCGGGGCAGGTGATATCCATTATGTAGGAATCCGTGTCCAAGTAGGCAAGAAATTTCCCAAAATTTTCAAACATTCTTCAAAAACATTTATGAAAATTAAAAAAAAAAAATTTTTCTAAATTTTTTTCGAACATTTTATGGTGGCCATTTTGTTTCTCTACATAGTCTCAGGCGTGTCCCTACAACGACGCCCCATTACATAACCCCAGACTATGCACATAGCCCCATGCTATGTGGGTGTCCCTACAACGACGCCCCATTACATAACCCCAGACTATGCACATAGCCCCATGCTATGTGGGTGTCCCTACAACAATGCCCCATCACTCTCATTACATCTTAGTAAAATCTAAACATGAGAGTTTTCGTCAGGTCAAGTACGGTAAAGTCAGCATATATGGACTTGTCAAATGTTATGCTCTCGTGGCATAATTTGACGAGGGATAATGACTCATCATAAATTGTCCTGCAAGCTACACATCAGTTCCATATGCTGGTCTTTTCGCTTATTTTCCATAGATAGCATTATTAATTAATTTGAAAAAAACCTTCTCGAAGGCGTTTGTGGCTGCCTGACATTTCAATGTATACATGTCAATATACGGCTTTAGCCACGCCTTCTGCTGAAATTTAAGGACACGGTGAACAGCCTTCAACTGTAACCCATGACCCGCTTGATAATGTGGCTTGCTCTCCAGGGTCGTCATGAGTTTAGATTGTTTGGACCCGGGGGTACACTAGTTCACTGGCAGGAACGGACGATCCATATGTTCATCATGAAGAGCGTAAGTGTATTCTACATCTACCTCCAGTATATAGCCGATATCTCCATCATCCGGCATGGACATGACATCAATGTCCATGGCGGTCCATTGAAAACCACCGTATGGCAGCGGTATGGACATTGCCTACCCGTATAAATGATTGGCATCTGCATACTGAAGGTAGGTAGACGGCCTGCTGGCATCATATGTTTCAGGTATATACTTATTGTTTGCTATCATGTGCCGCTTAATACATTGGGCCACCCTCCCCGGATACCAGCCTCAATAAACAGGTGGATGTCGTAGTCTGTGAGCAGCTCCAACTCCACCTGCGTCTTGCACAACATCGCGTCAAACGAGAAACCGGGAGCACTCACATAGCATACACAGTCAAGGTTATATGTGGTTAAACAGTGCTCCCAGAAATCCTCGAAGACGTCGAACAGAATCAAGACATCCGTCTTCAGGTAGAGCTTGGCGTAGTCCTGGAGGGTGCGGCAGCCGAACACTGTCCAGACGTTTTGTGCATGCTGGTAGTCTGCCACGCTAATGTTTCCTCCAGTAAGCTGGTTGTAGAACTCTATTGCTGGCAACCACGGTTCAGCGAGCTTCCCCCACGAGTTGAAATAATCGTAGGGGAATACACATTTGCAGGTTACCAGCTTGAGCTGCTCTACCGTGAAGAAGTTGTTGTGTGGAATTCGCTGGATGGTAGATTCTGTGCGAGTGTTGCTAGGCTGGCAGACATAAATCGAAAAGTATAGATAAATTGAATTGAAAATTTGTCGCCCAAACTTTTACTGAAGGAAATGAGTCGTTCTTCCGTATTCTGAATAATAAAAAGGTCCTGGTGATCATATCGAAGCTGCTTAATTATGAAATTGGCATCATATGTTAAATTATGGAAGAGGATAGGCAGTCTCTGGGGCCGGCAGCGAAGCTTGTTGCAGTTATTACAAGCCACTCCGATAAAGTTGCCGGTGAAGTGATCATGGTCGTGTACCTTATGGTTTGCTATGGTGAATAGACCTGAAGAGCAGCAGCAGGTAGTGGTTAGCATAAGTCAGTCTGCTCACCCAGCGTTAGTGGGCACATAGTCTCGGACTGACTATATATGACTTTCGCTAGGTTGCCTATCCTAACCACCTCTTCCATAAAGTGTTTCGATGCACCTTCGCCTGTGTAACATATTACACCCAGAGGTAGGCTGGTTGTCTTGGAGGCAGGTATTATTATATTATCCACTTTAACATAGATGCCACAACTCTAGGGCTCATATTTTTGGTATCTTTAAGTGTAGGACATATCCAGGTTCGGCTGATATGTATTGACAGGCACCAGTATTGCCTCAAAGTCCGCATACACCACTGTAGGCCCCTTATCGCCATTCTGGTAATTATGGAACTTGAGCACAGGCGGCTTGCAATTCTTGTCCGGCTGTGGCATGTCGGCACAAACTGTGGCATGGCTATTACAATACCTCCTGTGCTCAGCCAGAGTTTCGGCACCCGTCCACCCCATCACATGTGGTCGATTATCATACACCTTGAAGCAGCATTTATTTAGCCGCAATACCCGCAGGCAGGGCGATGTAGGAGGACACTCTAAGAGAGTCGAGATTATTAATACGTAGCTGGACCCGTTTAACAGATGTATCGGTCCAGCCACTACCTTTCCCCATATACTCGTCCTCCTCCCGACACAGCTCGGCAATAGTAGACAACACAGCCTCTTCTATGTTGGCTACATTAAAGAGAGGCATGTTCTTAGTTTTGAAGGCACACTGATCTACCTCGGCATCATGCTGCTCTCGTTTTATGTATACGCACTCGAGAAATATATTAAACTTTACTACCCCCTGGGTCTCGATTTCCTGCTCCAGCTGGCCTAAGATATTGCGCTTCATCTTTTCGAGGTACCACAAATATCTACAGCCACACTTGAGGTATTCTCGGCCACATACATTTTCATTACACCCCAGAATGCGCTTTCTACCTCCACAAACCTATAAGAGTTATATCTGCCGGCCCCAGTGGTAATGGCGCCATGGCGAGCGCGACCCTCGATCGCAATAATACGAACCAGTATGCTACGGGATGGCCCTGGCTGAGGACTTACCACACGTGCCTTCTTCGCTGGCCGGGAGGCTTTGGCAGTACCAGTACACTTTGTACTATGTTCACGAAGTTTATCAGTTCTGGTAAACTGCCTACCGCAATTCCCGCATACCGCATACATGACATTGGGATTCGCCCAACAAGTGCATTCATGGCGACGAGCTCGCAAGAACGCCCGAAGCCATCATTATAGAGCGCACAGTGGGACGATGCGGGCTGTCTGATCAGTCCTGTGCATTTTGCGCTATGAGCGATAAGTTTATTGGTGTGGGCGAATATCTGTCCGCACCTGTCACACATGTACTGGGCTGGCCTCCGGAATGAATTGAGCGCACATTTATGCTCGTGACACAATCCATTCTGGCGATCTGTAAACATACGATCGCAAAATCCATACTATAGTGCGAACCTATGTATAATAGGAAGAACTACATAAGTGTTAGGCGAAACTACTGAGGAAGGAGACAATGATGGTGAACTTGTAGATTCCATCTTGAAATACTTATATTATTATTATGAACTTGTGGAACTTGTATAACATAGTAGTAGTAGGCAAGGTGTGATCCTATGGGAAAAAAAGGTTCTCGGATAGTTCTCAAATATATGCATATATCTAGGGCATAAACTAATATTATTATATTTAAAAACAGTATAGAGCGGGAAAATACAAACATAAAGAGAGTTAGCCAGGCCTCAAACCCGGGAGAGATATGCGTACAAAACACACAGTGGATGAGTTGAATGAAGGGTATAAACAAATGTTATATATATATTAAAACAATATAGAGTGAAATTACTATGATGTGCGTCCCCGAGTCTCGAACCCAGGAGACACGTGTACAAAACAGTGTGTGCGAGTTGTATGGTGAACATTTTAGTACAGGCTGAATACTAATAAAAAAATCAAGCAGACAATAGCAAGTATGAATGGTCTATGTAACTGATTGTCACAACCAGCCTACACATGTCGACAGTTTTGAACAGGATATGTTGTGACAAGTCACGCATGCAGTCCAAGGCCAGCGGCGTCTGAATGTACACAGCGCTTGGTAGTGGGAGGTAAACAACGGGACCTATTCTAATTGCCATATGCCGAACGGCAACATAAACATAGCCAACAGAATACCTTCTCTGGATAAGGATTGTCAACACGTGTGCTGACCTTGCAGTGAAAACTCTCATCAACATCTTGCCACATACACAGGGAGAACCAGTGCGACTGGCCATTATATCATCAACAGCTTATATAACGGCCTCAGGTCTACATGTGCTCGGCGAGTAAATGTAAACATTATTATTGACTGAAACTCAACATGCCGGGAAACGCTGTGTGTTTGTGGCAGTACAGCGACTGTAACCATCGTACAAAAGGCCCACTTACGTTAATTATTGAGAGTACTCCCACACATAAGTAGAATATAAAAAAATATATATGTGATCACAGAACAATAGTGATTACAATCTATATGTATGCATGATACTGTGTAGGTATTCAAATAAACATGAATAATAATATAACAATATGTAGGTAAATTTTACTTTCAAAAACTATAACTTTTTCACATTGTAGATATATATGTGTTATCTTAAAGAAAAATCACATTCACACATTCTTACACTTGCTATTTTTTTTACCGAAACACTAACTCAGTCACATTTCGCAAACCTGCCAGATAAAATTAGATTTCATGTGCATGTAAAGTAGCATATACCAATAGGGTTTTATTTTCCCGCGNATACACTTGCTATTTTTTTTACCGAAACACTAACTCAGTCACATCTCGCAAACCTGCCAGATAAAATTAGATTTCATGTGCATGTAAAGTAGCATATACCAATAGGGTTTTATTTTCCCGCGAGCTCTGTATAATCATAAAATATCATGTATAGCGATTTCTGTTTACTGGAAAATATAATTTGGACCAGGTTCACTACATCATGACGTCTGCTCTGCTAAGTCAGTCATAATCCCTCAAATATTATTATTTCAATTTATAATGTATTAACGATAACATTCAGTGTGTGATATGAATAGAAATTAGCATTTTGTAAAGTCAATCGAATCCTTCAAATATTATTTGTTATTTCAATTCGTAATGTGTTGGCTGTAGCGTTCAATGTGAGATATTAACTGCAATTAGCATCTGGCATAATGCTAACTCCAAAAATCAATGTCTAGGATAAATTAAAAAATAGTGCGATGGTAGGTATTTAACTTTATGCAATAAATTATGTTACAACCTGTCAATGTTAGACGGTCTATAACTAACTTCAAGTTGTGTTTTACCATCTCACTATAATGTCAAGCTCTCAATATATAAAATAATAATAATACAGTCTCCACTGAACATTATCAGTTAAAGGATACATTAACGCTACTTCCATAGTACTGTCAAAATCCTAACCGTCTTACATAGGAAAGGCGCACACACTATTTCTCTTACGTGAAATATATAAAAAAATTTATTTATGTCTACTCACCACCACGATTTAGATGAAGACTTACCCAAAAGAAGCGTGATATTTATAGTATCAGTAGCAGGTGCCCATGCCATCTAGATGTGACGACCCTGGACGTGGATAGGCACACACACGTAGAGCACAGTGGTCAGAGCACGAATGAGTATTTAGAAATCTGTGAGAGAGATATATATACGATTCCCAAAGCTACGTAATTCGTAGAGAGACAGTTTTTCGGAATAACAAGATGAGTTATTAAATCACTGCTGCGGCCTTCCCACTGGTCCTTAGGAGACTCCTCAATGCTAAATCAATTCTCTGTCTCTTCCCAGTGTAGTTACTCTTCAAATAATTTTTTTTTTATATATATCTCAGCATATGAAATACACTCTACATAATTGCACATTAACTAATAAGCCTGTCAGCATACTTGTGATTTACACTTACTGCATCATACTTATATGGTAAACAGTAACATATATATAAATAAATGTTCTCTTTATTATTCAAGTAATGAAGACGTCAAAAGTATTGTGAAATGTTTTATTATAGAATCTTTAATACACTGGTACGGCAGTAATTTTTAGTTTAATATCTCAAATGATTTTTTTCCCTTTAATATATACACTGAAGAGCCAAAAAAAGCTGGCACACCTGACTAATATCGTGTAGGGCCACCGTGAGCACGCAGAAGTGCTGCAAGACGATGTGGCATGGACTCGACTAATGTCTGAAGGTATGCAGGATGCAATTCACAACATGAATCCTGCAGGGCAGTCCACAAATCCATAGGGGTGCGAGGCGGTGGAGATCTCTTCTGAACAGCACGTTGCAAGGCATCCCAGATATGCTAAATAATGTTCATGTCTGGTGATTTAGATGGCCAATGGAAGTGTCCAAAGTCAGAAGAGTGCTCCTGGAGCCACTCGGTAGTAACTCTCGACATGTGGGGTGTCGCATTTTCATGCTGGAATTGTCCATGTCCTTCGGAATGCACAATGGACATGAATGGGTGCAGGTGATCAGACAGGATGCTTACGTATCTGTCACTTGTCAGAGTCGTATCTAGACTATCAGGGGTCCTATTTCACGCCAACTGCACACGCCCCATAGCATGACAGAGCTTCCACCAGCTTGAACAGTCTCCTGTTGACATGTAGGGTCCATGGATTCATGAGGATGTCTCCATACGCGTACACGTCCTTCTGCCCGATATAATTGGAAACGATACTCGTCAAACCCGGCAACATGTTTCCAGTCATCAACCGTCCAATGGCGGTGTTGGCGGGCTAAGGCGAGACGTGAAGCATTGTGTCGTGCAGTCAACAACTTCGACTCCGAAAGCCCATATTAATAATGGTCCATTGAATAGTTCGCATGCTGGCACTTGTTAATGCACCAGCATTGAAATCTGCGCCAATTTGAGAAAGGGTTGCACATCTGTCACGTTTATTGACTCTCATCAGTCGTCATTTGTGCCGTTCGTTCACAATCTTTTTCCGGCCGCAGCGATGTCGAAGATTTGATGTTGTACCGGATTCCCGACATTCACGGTACACTCATGAAATGGTCGTATGCGAAAATACAAATTGTATCGCTACCTCAGAGATGCTATGTCCCATCTCTCGTGCGCCGTCTATAACACCACGTTCAAACTCACTTAAATTTTGATAACCTGCCATTGTAACAGCAGTAACCGATCTAGCTTCCGACTGCAAGACGTTACTCTGATCGGTTCCATACCTCTGTTATTTGCATATGCACACCTATTCCAGTTTTTTTTGGGTCTTTAGTGTATATAAGTGAAGAATAAAAAAAAATATATATATATCATGAATGTTGAAACGGCAGACAGCAGCACGACGGTTGAGGGAGAACTGTCATGTCACAGCAGGTGCAAGTGTTGTCAGGTTATGTATAACCTTATTGCACATATTCTACTATTATTGACCAAAGCTCTGAAGTAATGTTGACGTCATGTAGAGTATGCTATATAAGCTACGTGTATCCTGCCTGTCGACTCCAGTGAGCTAGCAACAAGATGAACATGCCATTTCGTCCAGAGGCTGCCTACCGCAATGTGACTTCTGGTAAAAGCAGCGTAACATATGAAGTTGTTGTTGGAGATACCACCGAGCCGAGAACCTACAGTGAAGAGTGTGACAGCATCGCGCATTGGCTGCATGCCCACAATCCTACATCATACGACCAATGCCAACAAATGGTCGTCTGTAGTGTTCTGGGGAGGTGTATTGTTCATAATATGAGAACTAACACTCCCCTGCCATGTGGAGCGGCAATAACTCGGGAGCCAACTTGCTCTCCCACAGCGTCAATTTTCTTCTCCGTAGCTAAAATCTTACCGCCTAAAGCGTTGAGTTTGTGTACATCATTGTATAATTCGCGAAGTTGGACGTCCATCTTGGCAGACAGTACATTCGTGTTGGCGAACAGACATCCTTCCATGGTGACGAGGATCGAATCCATCTTCTTATTTATTGAGACCAGCACAATGTCACTCTCGATCATGACATTATGGTGGCTGTCTAGTTTAGTAGTGAGGTCTGCTAGAACTCTCGCGCCAACTTGCTCTCCCACATCACCAATTTTCTTCTACACAGCTGAAATCTTGCCACATAATGCGTTCAGTTTCAGTGCGTCTTTGGATAGTTTGTGAAGCTGGGCCTTCATCTTGGTGGATAGTACATTCGTGTTGCCGAACAGTCATCCTTCCACAGCTTCAAGTGAATCCCCAGTAGTAAAGGCAGTCAGTTGGGACACATTTTCAATAAATGTACTAAGCCGCAAATCCATGTTAGTAGTTAGTATATTGGTATCGAAGAGTCGGTCTTCCACAGTGGCCAATTTTTCACCCAAAGCAGATAGTTTCTTAACGTCTTCAATCAATGGGCCTAATTCACTCGTCATGTTCGTATGAACTGTGCTGGCTATTTGCTCGCTCACACCACTCAGTGCAGTCTCTAAAGCTGTGATCCGTGCCATACCTGACAATAGTGTGCGAAGATGCATCTCAATGCTAGTCTGAAGTGCCGCTACTGGCCGCAACGCTTCTGAGGTAACACTGCGGACAAAGGATACATTAACTGCATCGATGTCGTGTTTCGCCCCACCGAGATTCTTGGGTCGTTTTCCTCCGAAACTACAGTTCCCGTCGATAGTATATATAATGCAGCTTTCCGGCGCGTGCTTCAGGCCGCTATGACCGAAATTGGATACTGAGTATCTCATAGTTCACTGATGATCAATGATGAACTGATCAAAACCTCTTATGAAGTGGAAAATCCTTTGCTATCACTAGGAATCTGTGGGGTTCGCGCCAACAACATGAACACATTTCTTTAAATCTGTCGAATGTCATATCAGTATTAACATGGTCGGAGTAGACGTAATGTAAATCCAGACATCCATACGGAATAGAACAAGGAAATTAGCATTGCCATGTAGAAGCTGTTTAGGCATGTGTGAATACATTTTACAAAGGTAAATATAATCCACTGCTACATGACGTTCTATTCTGAAATACTGCTGCATGGTCGCCTGCTTCTCACATGCCACATCAACAAAAATAAGCACAGTTTGGTAGAGCATCACTTGGTTCCACGACTGCTTCATTGTCGCTGAAGGGAAAATAACGAAGTCCGTCCACGGCTTGTAGTATTTGTGTTAGTCGTAAGAACTTTGGCTGTTGTTGTAGTGATTTCGAGTATAGATAAATGTTCTCGAACGAAGACTGTTGGTTTCCTCCAGAAGGCTGCGAAGCATACATGCTTTACAGCAGTTGCTCGGTCCTGCTATGATACCCTGTAGGGTGCTAGGTAGTAGCTTTCCATGACACAATCTGAAGACGTTACTTTCATCGTCGTCTGTGACACGATCTCCATTGAACTGATATGAAAATCGTTAAACCAGACTACTTATGCTAGTTTTGATTGATCGAGGTTGGGTGATGTGGTCGGCCACATCGTCGTCGTGGAAGAACATATGTTTTCGTGCGTATTGGAGTGTGTGCATTAATTATTTTTGCATACTGGTTGTCACCTTGGCAGCTAATGATTCTACCTGATCTTTTTGAGCGCATGTAAAAAGAATTTATTGGGAAGTCAACAGAGCCCTACACTGCCTGGGGGCATTGTAGCAAAATATAAAAATTTTAAATATGTTTCGGAAACTCACACATCGCCTGGGGTTATGGGTTGTTGTTGTGGAGAGCTCCCCATGCCTGCAGCCTGGGGCATTGTAGCAAAATATAAGTCTTTCAATTCATTTCGGAAAATCACACGTCGCCTGATGCTATGGGGTGTTGTCGTGGTAAAAAGGATTTCTCGGGTATGTCTGCACAGCCTGGGGTGATGTATCAAATATAATATGTTTCGAACATGACACACTGCCTTGGGCTATGAGGTGTTGTTGAACTTGGGGACACCTGCACAGCCTCGGGAAATATAGCAAAATATAAATTTTTCAATACGTTTCGGAAAATCACATGCCGCCTGGGGCGATAGGGTGTTGTCGTGGGGAGCTCGCCTGTAGCCTGGGGCTATGTAATGAATTCGGAGAGTCGTTGTAAGGAGCCTGCCTGGGGCGATGTCTGTCTATCCACCACACCACAGCGACCCCCAAAAAGTGTGTCGTCTACCCACTGCACCACCGCGGCTCCCCATGTAAATGGTATGCAAGAGCAGGCAGTTTAACATGCCATCTATCCACTACATCACTGCGGCCCCCTCGAAATGCTAGCACAAGTCCCGCACCGCCTGGGGTGATGGGGCATTGTAGGGGCATCCGCATAGCCTGGGGCTATGTGCATAGCCTGGGGTTATGTAATGGGGCGTCGTGTTAGGGACACGCCTGAGGTTATTTAGAAAAACAAAATGGCCGCCATGGAATGCCCGAGGGGAAAAAAATTTTAAAATTTTTTTGGGAAATTTGGGAAACAAATTTGCCGCCGTCAAAGAGCTGGAGGTTTACGCATTTCATGGGTGATGCGTGTCCTCGCATCCCACGCCCTTGCCCCAGAACCTACCAATTCTAACTACTTAGGGACTTGCATGTTAAATTGTTTTAGGTGTCACTCGGCCACCTTTCACGATATTGCTTTCTTTGCGTGGGTGACATTGCTACAAATTTTGTTTGTAAAAATTTTACTGTCGTTTTAATTGCGAGTAAATTAAGATTTATAGACTTAACAAAATTACAATAACATTAACTGTTATTAATGTACTACTATGTTCTCTCTTGTAACGTGGTTATTCTCTTCAAAGGGCACAAAGTGTGTTTTGTTTTAAAGCGATATCGTGAAAGGTAACTAAGACACGCCTAAAATCATTTAACATGTAAAAACTTATCCTTTTGCTAGGCCAATACCGCGGTAGGCAGCGCCCTTAAGTGTTCACAAAATCATTTAACATGTAAAACCTTATCCTGTTGGTAGGTCAATACCGCGATAGGCAGCACCCTTAAGTATTCACATTGTGCATTCTTCCTCAATATGTAAAATTAATATTGCCATGGACCTTATCTCTTTAATCATGAGTTGATCAAGTAAAACTGTGACATTACTTGAAAAGTAAATATTTAAAAATTAGTCTCGTTTATACGCATAAAAACAGGAAATTAAATAAATATTTTTCAATATTCATGTATGTTTATCAAACATTAAGACATTGAACTATTTCCTCTTCGTCGTTACCAACTTACTGGGCGTATGCCACTCAGTGTACCCATTAAAATATTCAGTATGCAAGTTCTCAAAGGTTAATTTATAAAGTGTTCTAATATAATATAATAACACTATCAACTATAATCCAATGATGTTATGTACGAGAAGGAACTTATCAAGGATTACATACCAAAGCAGTAATCAGAGGATTATGTTGGGGGTAATCATGTTTATTATTTCAGAGATATCTTTCATAATTTTTTTTCCAGCTTTCATTCGTAGAAGATTATCACATACCGTTCAAGTACGATCCATAACATCTCTGGCAGATAATAAATTCCATTCCAATGCAAATCCTTGAGAGTGATCTGGCGCCCTCCTCTTATTGGCAGGGTTTTCGTTATTTTCCCTGCAGTATTTGCTGTTCTTGTTTATTTTCAGTATTCATATGGACCTGCAAAATAAAAACTGAAATTTTACCTATGGCGGGTTTACCAAGGAACCCCCTCACCCGCTTTTTCTACTTTACTAAGCGTTATTAATAGGGACCTGTAAAATTTGTGTAATTATCTGGCAGTAGATGAAATTTCATAATGCTCTATGCTTGTTTGCTTTCTACCATTGATTGAAATATTTNGTGTAATTATCTGGCAGTAGATGAAATTTCATAATGCTCTATGCTTGTTTGCTTTCTACCATTGATTGAAATATTTTTATGGCATTGCACAAGGACACTGTTAGCCAATAGAAAAGGCTCAGCGTTAGAGAAACCAATCGTTTAAAATACGGACTCTCAGCTGGAAGACTCCATACACAGGTCAGCGGTCAATGCAATCACGAATTGCACTCAGGAATGGATAGGGCAGTGAAATCCCGTCAGTAACCAATAAATAACGCGAATTTTCTACGTCTCAAGTTATTCCATATCTCGATAAAGGTTTGTCCCCCTTGATTGGCGTCCCCGTGACACTTTTCCTCCGCCCTCTCAAATCTGTGTGCCACGATACAGCTCCGGCGAAATATTCTACGAGACATTCTATCCGAAGAGCAAGCATGCAAGCAGGTATGGATGATTGTGTGGTATAGCCTGTCACAAGGTACAATATGTCCGGTAAAGTCATGGTAGTTTTTCCGATGCCTATAATGCACAAAAAATAATATAGTCATGATACTCGTGATGTACGCGCAGGTAATCACGCGTCATTAACGCCATACTATGTATCGCCATTTTCCTCAAGCAGGTAAGATGTAGGCGGTGCAGAAGAAGATTCAATGCGTCCTTTGGTTTATGGAATTTGAATGTGTTACGCGTGTTTGTCTTGAATATCGTCGCGTTTTCAACGAAGAGCCGCCACTGGAAAACAGCATTCGCCAGTGGGATCACCGGATTAAGGAATCTGTAAACGAGATGGTGCTCCTCCACATTAATAGTAACAATTTTCGTGAGTTTCTGAATTTAATATTTTCATGGCAGTGGATAGACAGATGTGGATGGTTGGCGTGGCCTTGATCGCTGGACCTGACGCCACTAGACGCCTTCTTTTGGGGCTATATCAAGCAATGTGTGCACAGTTTTCGAGTCAATGGCATTGCGCACTTGATATAAATAATCAGAGAAGTGGGTCAGTATGTTACATCCTATGTTCTTCGTCGTGTGTGGTAATAACTGGACTATCAGCAACAGAAGGATGTCACATAAATTGGTCTAAGCACGTGATTGTGTCGTATCTGGCACGTCGTTGGAGTGTTGACTGTTTATGGCTAATTTAGCACAGACTTTCCACTCCACACCATCACATTACTGGCACAAAATTAAGTAGCTGCGATTGCATTTGATTTATTTTACTTTTGTAACTATGATTCTTAACAAATTCACTTACAACTTAATTAGCATCCGTTAATGTAGAGCCCTATTGTTTTGACAAGTGGAATTTTAGTGTTAAATAAACACGAATGTTGCTATAATTGTCACATTATGCTGTTTTAGTATTAGTAACATTTTGGCGGATTTTGATTTTACTATTTACTCTTGTTTAATCGTCTTATTACTGTTTGTCAAAACAAAAAATTACAACTATTGTCAATCCTACTTCCCACCACCCTCTCAATGATTGACTAAAATTTCAAATTTTTAGGAAACCTTCCACCGAAAATTGCACACGATCATTTACGAAAACGTCGATGAAAACGGCCAGCAGCCGGCAACATTTTTCATACCACAATCCATACCACTAGAAATGCAAGCTTGCATGAAATATTAGAAGGAAACTTCCAAAGAGGCTTTATAAAAGCCAGTATGTCCTAGATGGCGGCGCTGTCGGAGAGCGCTCAGTGGCGGGATGCTGGATTGACAGTGGACAGCGGGGCTGTGAGGCCTGCTAGGAGAGGCGCGGCTCCTTGCTGCTTGATCGATCCGCCGGCAAACAACACACGCCCTCTCTACACCCTCCTCGTCGGCAAACACTGCACTTCCTACTCCATGTCAAGAGGCGACGACATTCGGGGGCCGATCCTTGTTGCCACTTCTCCGCCCATTTCCCTAAATATGCCAACCTCTTTTACACCAACATAACAGCAACCACATTATATCGTTTTCACTCATGTCGAATGGTGAGTCAAAAACTGTATTATGAATGCTCAAATTGAAATTACTGTACCATGCACATATATTCAAAACGGACATAAGAGACGCTGAGTTGAGTGAAAAGTTGTTTGTTTTTGAGTCCCGACAGGTATTATACTGGATGTTTGGAAATCGTCAGGCATAATTTTAATGGGTCGTAGGTCACGCCGAGACAAACATTTTGATATCAGGAACATCTCTGAAATGCCCCTCCCCCCTTTTTTTATCGTACTTCAGGCCTCAAACAATGTGCGCTCCATATGAATTTGGCATGCTGCTGGGGTCACTCACGAGCCCGAATAAATGGCGCAACATTGTCGGTCGTGGGCATACCCGCAAGTGCGCGGGTCAATGGTGTGCCCTCTAACATCCAGTCATCTGGCTTGGGACTTCGTTGAACAATAACCCACCAAACAGTATCAGCCATATGTCGTATGAAAGTAGCATAACTATGCCATGTGTCGTATAACCGGGGCATAACTATGAAGACATCTCAAATGGCTAACATGCAGCGGGACTCGTGATGTGCTTCTATATGTCTTCGTGACATGTTATGGGACTTGAAATATGCTTCGCGACTTAAGCCCACTCTGCCTACTATTATGGAACTGCAATGCAATTATTATTTAATGCGTTTTTCTTATCTGTTAAATATATTTTTTTGGGTATGGGACTCGAACCTGTGATGCATCAGCGGAAAGTGCCTTCAACCTATCGGGCAGCCTGACTTACTTGCTACCACATACCTAATATTTATTTAACTGTTTAAGGGTTGTTTTGGCTCGGTGGGCCACAGCCAGCATTGCGTGAACTGAATTGTGGCATGCTTTGATGCATTTTTAGTGGTTCGGGTGTTTTTATTCACGAAATGTGAGGCATTTTTTCGTAGCACACATCTTGGTTCATGACATGGCCCATCACATACTTTGGAGCATATTTCGTGGTTCGCATCTTGCTTCGCGAAATGGCCTGTAACTTTTTATTCGTAGCTTGATCCTTGCTTCAAGATGTGACTTGCGACATTCTCGCATCATGTTCCTATAATCGTGACTCAGTTCGGTACATGATTGCGAAGAGCGAGATATTTTGCGAGGTTTTTCGTGAAGAGCTTTGCAATAAGATTCATACTATGCAGCAGATTTCGAGATTGGATGGCAATGTCTGTTGGTATAACCAGTCGGTATGATTCGAATGGCTGTATTGTATAGTCGTTTGGCTAGTTAAATGGCATGTCTGGTGGATTAGTCTGGTTGAATTGTTTGTTTGGTCCAGTCGGTCTTGTTTTTTGGTTTTGTTCATTGGTCTTATTAAATGGTTGGTCTTAATGGTTTCTATGGTTAGTCGGTTGGTATGGTCGACTGGTGTGGACATCTGGTATGGTCGGCTGACATGTTCAGTCTGTGTGGTCGGTCGGTATGGTTGCTTGGTATCGTCAGCTGGCATGGTCAGTTGGTATAGCTTGTAGGTCGGCATGGTCGCTTGGTATGATCGGTTGGGCTTGTTGTTAGTTTGGTATGGTTGTATGGTTGGTCTGTGTGTCTGATCGGCCTGGTCCAATGACCTTGTTGATCGGTTGGCCTGGTCGGTATTGTTATCGGTGTTTGGTGTTATCAGCTGGTATAGACAATCTATAGTGCTGGTCGATATGGCTGATTGGTATGGTCCACCGGCATTGTTGATAAGTTTACCTGGTCGTTTGGTATGGTTGTTGGTTATGATTATATTGTATAGAGAGGCTGGATGATTGGTCGGTGTTTGTTGGTCTGGTTAGCCTTATTGGACAATTGGTCTGATCGGTCTTGTTGGTCAGTTGGTCTGATCGGCCTTGTCAGTGTTTCTTGTCCATTGACCTTGCCAGTTGGTCCGTATTGTCGGTTTGTTTGTCCAATCGGTCTTGATGGCCTGTGAGGTGCCTTTTTGAGGTGTAGTGGTACTAATGTTACTACAACAGTGATTTTTTGTTATATGTGAGCCATCATTAACTAATGTTGCCATTGAGCTATTAATGTTATACAACATTAGGTACTTTTGTAACATTTCTACTTCCTTACTCTACTGTCATCATTAAGGTCGTGTTTATGTTGCGGCAAAACACTTATTTTGTTGAATTGATGCTGAAATTTATGTTAAAAATTCTCTTGCCTTTCTTTGCTTTAAAAAAGGACATTCCGATTAAAAATAAATAAAATTCAATTATTTTGTTACAAAAATAAATATTGCCAACAAAATAAATAATGACGGCTGGGAGGGGAATTGAACCCACGTCTTGAGTGCTTAATGTTCTTTACAAAACGTGACATTCTACCAACTGCTCTATCTTAATATGTCTAACTGTGTTAAATATTGTGGGCATTTATCACAATATACCAACAAACTGCAGTTCTCTTTCGTTATGTGTAAATCCTATATACTATAGAAGTATATGCATATTTGGCACATGTAAACTGCTTTGCAAGGCTTGAGAGCTGGTGTAAGCGACATTAAGTTCTCTTTCTATGCTTGAAAATGTAAATACATTGGTTTCATTTTACGAGGTTTACGCTGTTCTCTGCTATCCACCATTTAACAAAACTAAGTCAGTGGAAACTTGTGTTGGTTGGACATTACTTTAATGTCGCAGCAACACAAAATATTTTGTTTTCCTGTTATTTTTAGCATAATACAACATTTGATTGCGGCGAAATTACTCAAAGGTTTTGTTAACAGTAGCTCTTCAACAGTGTATTTGCATTACAGTAATACAACACTTTGTAAATCGTTAACATTATTAACTTCGTCACAAGAGTAATAATTTTACAACATAAATGTTTAAAGGCATATCTTTGTATGGCCAGTTGGTTTGGTCGACTGGTATAATCGGTCTTAATGTTATTGTTGGTTGGTATAGTTGGCTGGTAAGATCGGTCTAGATGGTATTTTTGGTTGGTTTGGTAGGTTGTTCTAGTGGGATGATATTGCTGTCCTGGTCGGTTGCCATGCGTGGTTAGTATGGTCAGCTCTCTTGGACAATCTTTACAGTTAGTCGGTTTTGTGTGTTGTTTGGTTGGTATTGAAGGTTTTGTTGGTTGGTCTTGATATTGGTTCATATGTACAATTGGTCTTGTTTGTTGGTACCTACCTGTATGATTGGTTGTTTGCGTGCATGTAATAAATTTAATATTGGCCATGTTGACTATGGTTAGTATAAAAGATTTGGAAACATCACTTAAATGAATTAGTAATGTTATGATGTTCGTTAAAATGTAACAGCAAATGTTTTAACAGTTACTTATTAAAGCACTTTTCGCTTAATGCGGCATTTCGGTGTCTGAATGTTACCTATGATTTGAGTTTGATAGCTCCATCGGCAGTTTGCCAGGAAATGGTGAACAACTATGTTTGTAAGAGGGTCTAGACCATAGAGTGCTATATCGAGATGATGCCAAGGAATAAAGAACAATATGTCACTCTCGTGTCACACGACGATATGTTTTCAGGCGCGAATTTGGTGATGCTATTAATCTGCAGAGCTCGGGAATGCACATGACCAACAGCCAATCACAAGCAAACTATTTGAAATCATAATTAAATCACTAACGCAGTAGTTGGAGTCAAGGTATAGTGGCCTGAAGAGGAGCCGGACATGACGTAATGCCAATTAAATGTTAGATTGGGCGGAGCAAAACCTACAATGTGGTCGAATTATAGTGAGTAAATGCGGTAGAGGGTCATTTAAATAGCACCATATTTACGAGAATCGATCCCTAGATATCCTCTATGTAAGGCTTTACAAAATAAGTTTTTCCCCAAATTTGTATATTTTTTTGAATGCTAACATTTTTTTTTAATTTATGGGGTTTTAAAATTTTTTACCAGATAAATAATTTTTTCAATGTATTTTGTCTCGAGTTTTTGGGTTTAAGAACACCTGTGGCCAAGGTCATGGAAATCACAGATATTGTTCTGGTTAATAGTGTAATTTTCACCCAATTTTTACGTTTATTTGCGATTTTTGGGTTAAAGGTCTCCTGGAATAAACTTCGAGGTCACGGAAATCCAATATGGCGTGGTGTCAATAATGTGGTTCCTTTTTTTTTTTTTTTTTTTTTGCGATTTTACTAGACGTTTTGAGTTAAATGTCATTTTGTGTCAAGGTCAAGGCCATGGAAATCCAAGATGGTGTTAGGTGTCAATCATGTAAACAAACATTAATGTCCCTCCTTATGCGCGGAGTTTGACTCAGAGCCTTGAGTCCACCTACTTGATTTGTGGACTTTTTCAAAAAGTATCTAGCTCGCCTTGCTTATTTTTGGACCAAACAGGTGACTTCATTAAATCATTGTGTGTGGTTTTGAGCGTAAAATTGGAAATTGTGAACGGAAAAGGCGAATTTCAAAAAATTACCTGGCTGTCACCCGAGTTTAGTGACTTTAGTCCACAATCTATCCCATGATCCTACTCCCCAGAAGTAACATTTGTATTCTACTATTAGTCACTTTGTTAAGTAGACCATATATATAAAAGTGAATCAATTTATATAATTCTGAACTGGAGAAAATCAGCATGACACGTGACAGTTGTAACGGCAGATATTTATACATTCACACAAGAGCATTAACATAAATAGCACTAACAACTATACGGGAAACAAATCCATTTGTGATCACTATGTTACACTTAGCGAGAAAAAAATTCGCTTTGTAAAGTTTATTTCTGGAAAATACATGAAACTAGATATCAAGGCGGCTATAAATGCCGCAAAAAATAACTGAGTACATTACTAATTTTTTTTCAGGGGCGTTATTACCTTTTATGCCTTTAGGTTAGGTTCTCGTTAGTCATTTAGCATTCGTAGTATTACATTCGTTTTACTGGCAGTAGTGAAATGAAACGTAAATTGAAATGTACTTTACTTTAAGGATACGAAGTGCTTATAATTTACCGCTCTGCACACGCACAAGTTCAATGAAACACTCGAGACGTCAAAATTAACTGCTTTTCAAAATATTACGTAAATGGCATTATCATAAAGTTAAAGCTGTTTAAAGTTGGCGCGTATACTTACGCTGCGCACGCAAGGTCGTAGCAGGTAAGCACTCGGGACGGAATTAAATGGGACCGCAGTTGCATTGTTAAAGTCTAGTAGTTGAAGTGCAGTAGTGAACTTAACTCTGTTACGTACAAAAAGTGTGTCAAACCATACCGCACATTTAAACATTATAAAATATACTGATATGATATTCGTTTAAAGGTTTTGTAATGGAAATGCTCTTGATGCTTGTCGAGACTACCGTACATGGTTTCCTAACTGCACGGTACCGGATTCAAGAATGTTTACTCTTGTGTTCTACAACCTTCGTGAGATTGGTGCAATCGATCACACCGCTCCACATATTTGCGGAGAAGTGATGAAAATGTGTTTCAACCATGTACATGGATTTTCGTCAGACCATCGATGTGAGTTGCTGGTGTTGTTTGTACAATCACGAGTGAAAGTAGTTTCGTCGCTGAACAGTTCGTGAGGAATGGATATATTGATAAAAATAACATAACTAAATAACTTTTATTTATTTATATACAATGATTTAAAGAAAAAAATGCAGTTTTTCTACAACACAAAAATGCGTATATGTAATATTAGCACTTATTATTTCTATTGAAGAGTGTAATTTGATGCCAATCTCTGTTATAATTAAAGTTCTTGTCACTGTCGTACTAGATCTTGTCTCGTAATCCCACTTATTATTTGCACATGTACAATCAAAATGTCCATTGTCATACAATAACATAATTCCAATTGTCTGTCACTCACGCATCCAATCCCACTTTCCCTCAGTCCAGTCGGTCACACTCTCTACTCTTCCGATGCTCGCTAACTACACTGGCTGGACACTATTTCCGCTGGTGCCGCACAACTGTCCCTAATGTCTATATTAGGCTCCATAATCCGAACCTGGAGGCAAGCAGAAGTTTATATAGCTCAGCCAACCCAGTCTAGTATTTTATTCGCACTCCGAGTCTTGCTTGGNTGACCAGAAAATTTGCGCAACGACTACCCAAGTTATTCAATTTTCGATGGTCGGGGGCGCCATCAGTCATGGTAGGCTTATCACGGTATGTGGCGCATGGTACCGCGGGCGGCTCGTTTGTAACACTTGCCTTCCCTTCTTCAGTTACCGGTGATATCAGTAAGCGATCACGAGGGGAAGCCTAACTGCACGAAGACAAAGGCGTAGCTTGTAACAATATAAGAGTTCGTATTTAATATTTAAAAATTAAGTATTGGTATGAATAAATGTACGAAGTTGGACCTCGACGCTTAGTACACAGTTTTTAAACTTCGTATCTCACTGATGTTCACTAAGACTTGTGGTCAAGGTGTGTGCCTGGCAACCAAAGGGAAAAGGTTTCAAAACCACGTACATTCCAGAAAAATTCTTTTGTTTCGATATTGAAGAGTGTCAGGTCATAGTGTAAATTTTACATCTTTGCCAGTTATAATTAAATTTTTTCTCGAAAATATACTCATTTGCAAACAAATTGTATTCCTGAACTAATCACGCGAGTACAACGACGTTTGCTGTGTAGTATCGTTATAGCCCGACACATGTCCTATTTGCATTTATTGTGTTTTGCTTGCGCGGATGTGCAACTTGGAGTCATACATGTCTCTTCATAATCCGTACCTGCAGTGCATCTAAATAGGCTTCAGTAGCAGTATGAGCCAAGTTCACTGAACAGGCAGCATATCCGATGACGCATTCGACAAGCCATTACACAGCTTCCGAGAGGCAGGTTGGACATTTCGGTGCGTTGCTTGCCACTTGAACTGTCCTGCCTGCACTGCGAGTCATTGTTGGACGCAATGGAAAAAGGAGGGCACACACACACACCCGTCGAGAAGGTTCGGGTCTACTCGGGCCTTGAAAATCTTTTCTTTGTGTAATAGGCTGTAAGCAATCCATGGACATCGCTGCGCACCATCCAGGGACAAGTCACGACAGCTGGGGATACGCCTGTGTCCACCAGTAGCATATCCATGCGGCTAGCAGAGCGGGATCTGTTGTCGCGGTGTTCATTACGATGTCTACAATTATGACCTGAGCATCAACGAACATGTGTGACCTTCCAGCAATGGACAACATGGCAGCTTGCGAATTGGAGACGAATGGTGTTAAGAGATGAATCACATGTCTGTCTGGATATAGACAACTGCCGAATTTGATGAGTTGGAGATGTCCTGGCCAGCACAGTGATCAACACATCATTGTAGAGTGGCACACCGTCCCAACTAGAGGTGTAATGGTATGAGGTGCCATTTCCTACTATTACCGCATTCCAGAGGTAGTGATTGAAGGAACCCTGCCAGGGCGGCTATACATCGAGAAAGTTGTGCGACCATGTGCACTCCCTTTCCTGGTGCAGCTTGACTACCCTATTTTCCAGCAGGATAATGCCTGACCTCACACAGCATGGGTATTTCTGGCCTGCCTTCGTTATGTCAACAAGCTTCCTTGGCCAGCAAAGTCTCTAGAATGCCGTCCTTCGAGAACATTTGGAACCAAATCAGACTGAAACTTCAGCCAGCGACAACAACAGAGGATTTGGAGGGTCACTTGCACCAGCTGTGGCAGGATGTTTCTCAGGAAAACATCCTACGTCTGTATACCTCCATGTATGACCGTATCACCGCCTGTCTCCATGCTACAGGTGGTCCAACACCATACTTAGTGCTTCTTGCAAGTGTTAGTCCCCTGAAATGCATGCCTGGTGCGGTACACTATTTTGATGTTTTCTGTTTATATACTACGTACTACCCACTTATGTGGCCCTGTGATTGCTCCTCTAGAGTGATATTTTTTTTTTTTTGCAAATTAGTATACATGTCCTGTATGTAACACTGTATAATTTTTATCTCTTTAAAGATGCCCAAATATGAAACAAAATAAATTTACACAAAAAATGTTTTATTTATATTACACAGAATTTGAGATTACAATGGGTTTTCAATTCTTCATGCTAACATCTCAAACATACGCGAAAAAGAGTCATGAAGACAATTTGCATGTTGTGCGGTGATGGTAGAGTTGGCAAGGGTAGAGGGGAGGGGGGAAGTGTGAAAGGGAAGATTGTGACAAGGGTCGAGGGGGAAGAGTGAGGATGGAATGATGGGCAGTGGTGAGGCCGATGCCGTTTGATGGAATGTAGGGGAGTGGTTCGGAGGGAGTGTTTGGGAATATTTGGTGGGCTAGTTGCGGTGATGACCGGGGAGTGTGGAGGCAGTGTGAGAATGGGTATGGAAAGTATGGAAAGAAGGGTGATGTGGTTGGGGAGGAGGGGGCATTCCATTTTACTTTATGTTTGATTTCAATAATAATTTTAAAAATAATTTCTGAAATGTTATAATGTAAAGTTTTTTAATAATAATATCAATTTTATAAACTTTCGTAAGCTAAGTATTAAAATTGAATCTTAAATGGGTTATTTTATTGCTTAATCAATTTTACTGATAATTAAAAATACTTCAAATTGGATGAATTTGAAGTTTTTATGTTAATATCGATATAATACGATTTCAAAAGCATAGTATTAAAATTTTAATGATAAATTACAGCATTTTTTAATTTACGTTCTATTTCACTTATGATTTAATAAAAATTCTGATTATCTATGATTTTAAAATGTTAATAAATATATTAATTTAATATTATATTTCATTATATGGCTTAATTATTTAATTAAATTTATTATGACTGCTCATTGTGACAAACATTTTTCTGATTTTCGGGGTCTTTCAGACATATTCAGCAGCCATTTAGCCACATTGAACAACGGGCTTTTTTTTTTACACACCTTTAGGAAATTTCTGGGGGTTTTGAAGCAAAAAAAAAAAACCTTGGGACCGAAAGAAAAATTTTTAAGGAGAAAACGAAATATTTTGAAGGATAAACGGGTTATTTTGACTTCATGACGGCTATCTTGTGACCCAATCCAAATGACCAACAGCTCCATAGTTCCACTGTTCCCAATCCTTTGTCCCAGAGCTCTCTATTGTTTACTACTTAGGCAAGCTGGCGAAACTTTAGTTTCACGTGGTATCACGTACTTAACAAGAGGATAACAACTCTAAATCATATATTTTTATGCTATGAGCTTAGACCTTGGATAGTAGTGCTGAGGTAAAATTTAAAGAAGTCCGTAACAACTTAGAACTATGAAAACTACTAGTAATAGAATTATGATGGCTTTAGCGCAAGGGCTTGGGGACACGGAGTGTTGGAGCTGTTCATGCTCTATCATTCCACACGCACGGCGGCCATTTTCCCTCATAATTTCCCTTTTACTCTAAAAATTGACAGATTTTCCCACAAAATTTCCCTTTTTCCCTTCGAAAAGGTAGAAGCCCCCCCAGTTGCAAAAATAAGCTCCCCAAAAGCCCAAAAAGCTCATTTCATCCAATTCGGGGAACTTCTTCTAAAGGGTAGAGAAGTTGTGGCCATATTGGTTTTATAGGTATAGGTTAAGCCAAATCGATACACGGGATCTGGGATCGGAGCCGGAGCTGACCGGCTGCCATGTTGAGACATAACCTGACCGCCATGTTGGATGTCAGTGACCTTGACCTTAATTTATGACCACTTTGAACACAAAAAAATCAACAAAAATCCCCCAAAAATGTGAAAAAATAGAAAAAAAAAAAATAAAAAATCGAGGAAAACATTACATCGCTAACTCCAGCCATCATGTTGGATTCCAGTGACCTTGTCCCCATGACCAGGAAAACAAAAACTCGAAAAAATTGTTAAAAATCGAACAAATTCACAAAAGTCAACGAGCATATTACATTACTGACTACGACTACCATGTTTGGTGTCGGTGACTTTGATCTTGAATTAGTAACCTTTAACACACAATTTTCCTTCTAAAAATGTATAACAAAATTATAAAAAATATAAACAAATTTTAAAATTATTATTAGAAATAATTTTTAAAAAAATTACACTTTCAGAGGTCCCGTA
Organism: Clitarchus hookeri; assembly: GCA_002778355.1. Taxonomy (NCBI): domain Eukaryota; kingdom Metazoa; phylum Arthropoda; class Insecta; order Phasmatodea; family Phasmatidae; genus Clitarchus; species Clitarchus hookeri. The sequence continues at coordinate 190,741 of NQII01001394.1, forward strand.
CACCACCACGTCCAGCAAACGACAGACCCCCTCAAATCAAACACATTGCATTAACATTCACCTCCCATTCCAGCACTTTTGCACATTATGTAGAATGCACTCCAATTGCTATATTGGTTTTTTCGTTTGTAATTTTTGACCTTCACANAGCACTTTTGCACATTATGTAGAATGCACTCCAATTGCTATATTGGTTTTTTCGTTTGTAATTTTTGACCTTCACTTTAACCTCACATATGTGACCTTGATCCCATGCACATGACCTTGGATAACCTTGAACCCATAAGAAATTCTAGACATTTTTATTAAAAATCCAAAAATTTCCCAAAAAAATATTTCAAAATTCAAAAAAAAATATTAATGACTTGTTTTTTCATCAAACTTTCTATCAATCTCGTAATATTTCCATTAATCAGCACCGCAATCAGCAATCCACACATCAATCCACACCAATCTACACACTTATCCACACCGGTCTACACCAATCCACACGCNAGCACTTTTGCACATTATGTAGAATGCACTCCAATTGCTATATTGGTTTTTTCGTTTGTAATTTTTGACCTTCACATTAACCTCACATATGTGACCTTGATCCCATGCACATGACCTTGGATAACCTTGAACCCATAAGAAATTCTAGACATTTTTATTAAAAATCCAAAAATTTCCCAAAAAAATATTTCAAAATTCAAAAAAAAAATATTAATGACTTGTTTTTTCATCAAACTTTCTATCAATCTCGTAATATTTCCATTAATCAGCTCCGCAATCAGCAATCCACACATCAATCCACACCAATCTACACACTTATCCACACCGGTCTACACCAATCCACACGCCAATACACACACAAATCCACACAGATCCACAAACCAATTCACACACCAATCCAAACCAAACCACACACAAAACACATCAATCCACGCTAATCCATACACCAATTAACACCAATCGATGACAATCTTTCGCAATAATTCTTCCCAATTCACAGCAACCCATGTCAATCCTTCGATAAATCACAATCCTTATATCAAAACCCCATCCTTCGATCAATCCCAGTCCTTATCAGGCCTCCTCCTCCACATTCCACAAAAATCCATGCCAATACTTCGATAGATCCTTCGATCAATGCTTTGGTTTGTTCCCCACCCATTTGTATATAAATTATATTCTTTCGCCAACTGTCTCCAAATTTGTACATGTTGACAGAATAATGTTTAGTATGCAGTCCACTATCCTTGCATTTTAAAACTAAAGTCTTTATTAACATTCTTTATGCAGATATTTCTGTTAATATTCGAGTGCTCATAGCACAATTTTAAAGTTGTGAGGGGAAAAAAGGATACGACACACAAAAATAAAGGAAAACCAATTATTTTATAATAGCTTGTTACAATTTTGTAATTACAATTTCAGAAGAAAGCAGTTCATCACATCATGCGATATATCCCCGATCCTTCAGTTTACTAATGATTGAAAATATCTCGTTAATGTGCATGAGATCCCCTTTTTGTGAAGGTCAGTCAAATATCAGAGTATCAAGAAATGCATTCGGGTCTTTGGGAAACAGGTAGCCAGTATTCTCGGCTTCTTCTGCCTTCTTCATGTCGCCTGTTGCAGCAAATGTGTTGGAGAGGTGTGTCAGTGCATCGAGAAAATCGTCATCATCGTCTTCAGCACCATCACTGCCTTCATATACATTTTCATCAATGCTCTCTTCAAGGTCACCTTCACCTCCGGTTTTTTATTCTCTGTTAAATTTGTTTATCTTTGTAGCAGGAATTGAATGCTCATCAATATTTAGAGCCGACGACCGTTGATTTTAAAGTTCGTCGACTTCTCACGAAAGTCTTGCAAATGTACATTCCACACAAACCGACTCTACTGCACTCATTCCATCTTTAGCATTAACTGTCTCATCATAATCGCCTGTCGAATCGGTACCCATCGATGTAGCAAGACGTATTATCGATAACACTTGGTGACTCCCAGTAGACCAATCCTTGCAGATCTCGGTATGTTCGTTCAATGTGTCACCTCACACAAACTGCATGGGACCAATGTCGTAATGCTTCATCGCGCGAAAATGACTCTTCGTACAGGTTGTTCTCTCATGCCGAGCATTTTGACCATAAGTGAAAACTCAATCGCAGAATCGTCACTGGTGACAACCAGTTAGTGATGATGAAGGTCGTGGCTCCATGATCATTGAGGACAAAGGCAGGCCTATGTATTCGCAATTCCTCTTCGTGGTGCGAAGAGAGCGCTTCCAAATCGATGTTCACCTCATGGTGTCAGAACGTCAACTGCAATTTTTTTCTATATAAATGCGGTTCATTTTACAGTAAAGAGCCTAGCTTGTGCCCTCAAAAGGCCTTCCGCCATAACATTTATATGTAAAAAATATGGGAGCACTCTGAGAAAACCCACATACTTGTTCACCCCAAAAGAAAACACAAAGATACCTAGATAACAATATGCTATTTAAATATACTTGTAGGCATATGTATATATAAACATAGAAAATTAAAATAATTGTATATTCCCATATTTATATATAAATAATTATGTATAAAAATTTTTTTACGAAATTTTTATTTACATATTTACATACATATGCAGAATGATGAATAAATTAAATTTAAAATACTTTTATATTTACATATTTATGTATATATGTATACATATGTGTGTATTCTTCTGGGGCGGTCGAGTATGCGGGTTTTCTCAGAGTTCTCCCATATTTTTTACATTAAATTTTATGATGGGAAGCCTTTTGTGGGCACAAGCTAGGTTCTTTACTGTAAAAAGAACCGCATTTATATAGAAAGAAATGACAGGTGTAGTTCTGACACCGTGAGGTGAAAATCGATTTGGAAGCGCTCTCTTGTCTTACCACGAAGATGAATTGCGAATACGAAGGCCTGCCGTTGTCCTCAACGATCATGGAGCTGCGATCTGCATCATCGCTAACTGGTTGTCGCCAGTGCTGATTCTGCGATCGAGTTTTCACTTATGGTCAAAATTTTCGTTGGCATGCGATAACGGCCTGTACGAAGAGTCCTTTTCGCGTGATGAAGCATTACGGCATTGGTCCCATGCAATTTGTGTAAGGTGATACATGGAAAGAACATACCGATATCCGCAAGGATTCGTCTACTGGGAGTCCGCAAGTGTTCCCGGCAATACCTTTTGCTGCATCGTCGGGTACCGATTCGACAGGTGATTATAATGAGACAGCTAATGCCAACGACGGAATGAGTGCATTAGAGTAGTTATGTGTGGAATGTACGTTTGCATGACTTTCGCGTGAAGTTGACGAACTTCAAAATAAACTGTCGTCGGCTCTAAATATTAATGAGCATACAACTCCTGCTACAAAGAAAAAGAAAATTTAATATAGAATGCAAAACAGGAGTTGAAGATGACCATGGAGAGATCATTGATGAAAATGAACATGAAGGCAGTGATGGTGCTGAAGACGACGATGGCAATTTTCTCGATGCACTGACACACCCCTCCAACACATTTGCTGCAACAAGTGACATGAAGTAGGCAGAAGACGCCGAGAATACTGACTTCCTATTCCCGACGACCCGAACGAACTTGTTGATAGACTAAGATATTTGATTGACCTTCAAAAAACGCGGGGATCTAACGAACATTGACGAGATATCTTCAATTATAAGAAATTGAAGGATCGGGGATATATCGCATGATGTATTGAACTGCTTTCTTCTGAAATTGTAATTACAAAATTATAATACACTATTATTATAAAATAATTGTTTTTTTTTTTGTGTGTCGTATCCTTTTTTCCCTTCACAACTTTAAAGTTGTTCTATGAACACTCGACTATTAGAGGAAAGATCTGCATTAGAATGATAATAAAGACTTTAGTATTACAATGCATGGCTATTGGACTGCATACCAAACATTAATTTAGTCGACATGTACAAATTTGGAGACAGTTAGCGAACGAATGTAATTTATATACATATGGATGGGGGACAAACCAAAGGATTGATCGACAGATCGCTTGAAGGATTGGGATTGTACGAAATATTGGTTTTGATCGAAGGATTGGGATTGATCGAAGGATTGGCATGGAATGCTGTGGGTTGCGGAGGAGGATTGCTAAGGATTGGGATTGATCAAAGAATTGACATGCGTTGCTGTGAATTGTGGAGGATTATTGCGAAGGATTGTCGTGGATTGGTACGGAATAGTGTGGTTTGGAGTGGTTGGTGTGTGGATTGCTGTGGATTGGTATGTGGATTGATGTGGATTGGTGTGCGCATTGGTGTGCGGATTGGTGTGGATTGGTGTGTAGATTGCTGATTTCAATGCTTATTAATGGAAAAGTTACGAAACTGATCAAAAGATTGAAAAAAAAAAAAAGTTTTTAATACATTCTTATAATATTTTTATATTTTTTGTGAATGTTTGGATTTTTATAGAAATTTATAATTTCTTTATGGTTTCAAGGTTATGGGCATGGGGTCAAGGTCACAAATGTGACATTAATGTGAAGGTCAAAAATGTCAAACGAAAAAACCAATACAGCAGGTGGAGTGCGTTCTACAAAATGAGCAAATGTGTGGGGGAAGGGAAGGGGAATGTTAATACAATGTGATTGAATTGAAGGGGTGAGTCCTCTGCTGGACGTTTTGCTGTGGGTGACCTCCAAAAATGTAAGTTTTTAAAAATAATTTTAAAAAGTAAATTGTAATAATATTTTTTTACAAATTTATAGAAAAGTATTGTGGTTTTTGACAATTTTTTAGGTTCAGGGTTAAAGGTCGCCAGTTTGAGGTCAAAGGTTAAGGTCAAAGGTAAAGGTCACCGACAGCCAACATCGAGGACGTATTCAGCAATGTAATTTGTTCGCCAATTTTTATGGATTTGTTCGATTTTTCAAATTTTTTCAAATTTTTGTGTTACGGGACAAGGTCACTGTCATCCAACATGGCGGTTGGAGTCATCTATGTAGTGTTTTTTTAAAGGATTTTTGTTGATTTTTGTGTTTAAGGACTTTCAAGTTTATGGTCATGGGTTAAGGTCAAATGTCAAGGTCACTGACATCCAACATGGCTGTCAGGTGACCTCACAACATGGCAGCCGGTCAGCTCCGGCTCCGATCCCAGATCCCGTGTATCGATTTGGCATATCCTATGTCTATAAAACCAATATGGCCGTGGCGGCCATATTGGTTTTATAGCCTGCCCTTGAGAAGGAGTCCCCTTGATTGGATGAAATAAGTTTTTTGGGTTTTTGGGGTGCTTCTTTTTGCAACTGGGGGGTTTCTACCTTTTCGAAGGAAAAAAGGGTAATTGTAAGGGAAAAATGGAAGTTGTAAGGGAAACAGGGAAATTTTGAGGGAAAGTGGCGGCCGTGCGAGTGTAATTATAGAGCATGAATAGCTCCGACGCTCCTCGCCCCACGCCCTTTCACCTAAGTCATCACAGTCCTACTACTATCATTGAATGCGATTTGGTGTTGTGCCATTAGCGACCTTCATTTCCTAATTTACTGCTATGTAAGCGTTTGGCGTCTGTCGTCATGAGATGAGGTTATGAGTAAACGCAAGGAGAAATCACACTGCCAGAATTAAACAGACTGTTCATCGGAACTTAAAACAGACTTTGTGGAATATTAGTCAATTGTGATGCGCTTCCCGNCCAGAATTAAACAGACTGTTCATCGGAACTTAAAACAGACTTTGTGGAATATTAGTCAATTGTGATGCGCTTCCCGTTAAAATAGTTTTCTTTTTATTAATTTTAAAAATCACAGGTACCAATATTTTGAAGTACAGACCACTGTACGTATTATCTATGGCAAGCATGCAAAACTATTTTTGCCCAAACTTCAGGACGACGAAAAGGACCGTAACTTAAGACCTCTTAGGATAGGGCACTTTTATATTGCGTCACGTGTCGCCTGCCAGTCGACGACACTGACGCGTGTTGTGGGCAATTGTTATACAAGGGATATATTCGCGCTTCGTGAAAAGGGATGGAGAAAATGCGATCTCAGTTTTGCCATTCTCACTTCACATAAATGCGTGATGAATCCGGTTCCAACAAAAGTGACGTTCACATTGGCTGCCCTACGTGCTCGCTATCAGTGCGCCACGTTTCGCGTTGCAGGTATATAATGTTCCATTAAGTACACTGTATCGTACGTCGTGCGACACATTTGACGATGTGAGACGACACCTTTCGATAGCAACGGTGTAAATGATGCGCGACGATGACTTTCGTGTTCTGTACAAAATTTGTACTGTGCTGTCTTTTGTTGTGCGACAAAATACTGTGTACTCATGTATAAAATGAGCCACACGGGATGAAATTACGACGCTCTACTTAAACGCAAGATAAATAAATGTTAACCTGTAGAGACTTGTCCATCATAATTAACCGAATACTCCTGGCTTCGTACTCGTAATTAATTTAAAAAATTAAGAATTACCTATATAACAGTCATGGCATAACTCCTTTTATTAATAGAAAATTAGGGAAAACAAAACATTAACAAGATTAATTTTCTGGCGCATATTCCGTGACGTCCTTTCATGAGTGCGTCGGCAGTGTGNGAAAACAAAACATTAACAAGATTAATTTTCTGGCGCATATTCCGTGACGTCCTTTCATGAGTGCGTCGGCAGTGTGAGCTTAACAAATTGTTACGTATTTACAAACTGGTGTTAAGTTTGATCATGCAGATCTCACTTCACACCGTGAATCACAATATATGAAATAAGCACACACAATGTAACAATGCTGATACTAACAGCGAAACGCTGACAGCAAGATGTAAATTCTGCTCTACGGTGAACAGTCTTCTGGCTTGTAATTCGATCACAACAAGACAGAAATATCATTTTATCATTTGTTGTGAAACTCACGTAAATNGAAAACAAAACATTAACAAGATTAATTTTCTGGCGCATATTCCGTGACGTCCTTTCATGAGTGCGTCGGCAGTGTTAGCTTAACAAATTGTTACGTATTTACAAACTGGTGTTAAGTTTGATCATGCAGATCTCACTTCACACCGTGAATCACAATATATGAAATAAGCACACACAACGTAACAATGCTGATACTAACAGCGAAACGCTGACAGCAATATGTAAATTCTGCTCTACGGTGAGCNCTGACAGCAATATGTAAATTCTGCTCTACGGTGAGCAGTCTTCTGGCTTGTAATTCGATCACAACAAGACAGAAATATCATTTTATCATTTGTTGTGAAACTCACGTAAATAGTATGGTGAAGTAAGTATCACATGGCTATTAAGAACTGCATATAACGCTATAAAGGTTGTTCACGGTAAAGTGAGCGCTTTCGAAAGCCCTGCTAACTTTCTGTTTTCAGCCCGTTGGTTGCGTATGAAAGATACTTACTTATCAAAATAAATACTGCCATGTGACTTTCAGCTGGTTTTTACATCAGCTGGCTCATAAATCCACTGCATATTCATAAACAACGAAAATGAATAAATATTGTAATCAACACTATAAACACGTACTCGTTAATTTCGGCAAATAATATTGGTTTGTGTATATTGACTGATGTTCATGATTCTTTTTCTGTTTAGATACAAATTAATGCCTTTAAATGTGGTCAACACTTCCGAGGGCACAAGAAAAAATGTTTCCTTAGGTTCTCAATAGAATATCAGAAGAGTTAAACATTAGTCCTTTTCCCGTTGAAAAAACAACGCCAAGATGTTTCGTACGTTCACCTCTAAATAGTGTGAAAAGCTGAAAAACTCGCCGGTTATACGTGTAAAAAAAGGCATACTTTTAGAAAATACGGTATATATACTCCTTTATACAGAAGACAACGTTTACGAGTATAATTACAATTCATAAAACCTCAAGAATAAATATATCGTATATAACTACGCACAAGAAAATTACAGGCGTTGCTATTACATTACGAGTGACGAAAACAATTATAAAGAAACTCAATGGCTGAACAGTATTAATCCAAAATTTTACAGCTTATTTACACAGTAATATTTGTCACTCTATACAAGTTTCGTGAAAATTCGTCTAGCCATACAGTTTTTAAAGCAACTAACACTAAAGTTTGCTAAGGCCTGCTGCTTTGCTTACGAAAAAAAAATTGCTTTTCACTTATAACATTTAAATGCCCGCACTGATATTAACGTAACTTCACCAGAAAACGNTTAAAGCAACTAACACTAAAGTTTGCTAAGGCCTGCTGCTTTGCTTACGAAAAAAAAATTGCTTTTCACTTATAACTTTTAAATGCCCGCACTGATATTAACGTAACTTCACCAGAAACGGGGGGGAAAAAATCAATACCTAACTGATGACAATTGATTTCGTGAAACTGCACCCACACATTTAATGCAGAATCTAACTTTGCTCCAAATTACTTTACCTTGATAGCTAGTCGTGGAAGCTAGAACTTCTGTTTGATATATCGGATCATATACTATAAATTAAACCGTTCGGAAATATGTTATAACACTGTTTTAACGTATTCCTAACACTCAAGGAATGTTTCACGTGAAGTATGAAACATTTTCGTGGAGCTATCGTTTCAAAACGAGTGACATATTTATGTGCCGATGTATTGATTCGTAAACTGGAAATCGCGTAAATACTAAATGGCACATACACACACACGCACACGCACACACGCACACACATTAATTTTAGCTTTCAGAATAGCAACAAAATTGCAAATATAACAAAATACTTTTCCGAATTTTCAAGTTTATTCGAGGTTCAAAATTTAAACAGACTTAAATTGCATAAAGTAGCACATTTTCCAGGTCGGCATATTATGTGAACTTTGAAGAATTTTTGGGACAAAAAACTACGTGGAGATAGACCAGAAAGCAATAACAAAGCCACTCCATCAGAAAATGTATAGAAATGTTTTATACATTACATTAATGAATACTTATTACAGGAGTTTCAAACGGACACTTAAAATCACGTTGGTCAGGTACTGCTATTTTGTTGTCACACGAGCGCGAACCGAAAACCTGCTAACTTGAACGTTTCTTCAGCCAACTGATGATGTAAAAGATTAAAACATAAATGTGTTACAATTACGCATACAACAAAAAGAAACTGAATTGCAAGTGACAAAATGTTTTTACTTTATGGCTAGTTAGACGTTAAAACATGGATTTACTTCTCGTAGTTTGCTGCTGGCCTAACTGTGAGTATTGCGGTCAATGGTTACGTTAAAATACATAGATGCAGTTAATGGCAGTGACTTTTTTCATAGGTTGATTTCAAGAGTGCTCACTTTATCGTGAACCACCTGCAGAAGAGTGTACTCACGCAGAACACGACCGCATTGCAGAGGAAATAGACCCTACAGAGACGTCATTGTAGTGTGATCCCTTTCGTAGAAAAAATAGGTTGTAGAGTGCGAGTGCCAGCTGCTCATAACAATCTCTCTGACGAAACACTTAACGGCTGTTTATCCACAATAACTGCCAAAATCTATGGTTTCGAATAATGTTAGCACAGTATTTACATAAATAAGAGTTTTAAGTTGTAAACACACTTCTTCTCACTGAGCTGTAACGCAGCTACGATATAACCAAGACATGCAACATTTTATATATAATGTGTGTAAAATAATGAAATCATTGGGGACTTGATATTTAATACAGCAATGTCATACATTCAATTACGAACATTTCTTGTATTCCAGTAACAGTTTTTGCTCGTATACGCCAACAGTCATGAATAATAAGAAATTCCTTAACATTTCCTCTAAAAATCGTAATTTGAAAATAAATACAAATTATCTACCAACAAAATTATTCGGACACATACCAATGAAAATAAAGTTCACTGAAACACTTCACAAATAATAACTGGCAGAGACCACCGTTACTTTTCACAATCTCTTTCAAACGTCGTGGCATACCATGCACTAGATGTTTGTTTACTTTATTTCTGAGAAGATTTTGTCTCATTCTTCGAGAAATCTTGTTTAGAGTTCCTCTTTGGATTTTGGAGGACTAGATTGAACAATGTCTTTAAGTTCAGCCGATAAATGTTTGATTGGGTTGATAGCTGGACTTTGGTGTGATGCAGGATGGAGCACTTCAGGGCAATTGTTGAGTAGATACAACTGATCAATATGGGAGATATGCTTCGGGTCGTTGTCTTGGTAGAACATGAACTTGCGTGTAATCCAAAGTTTTTCTGCACTTTTTCGTAAATTTTGGCGAAGAAGATTTAGGGAACCTTCCTTTTTTTATATGTCGTCAATTAATGCCAGCTAACCCACACCAGAAGCTGACACACAGCAACATACTATTGAATGTTCACCGCCGTGTTTTACAATCCACCTCAAATTGTTGGTTGTCAGCTCTTGATTAGGTTTTCTCCATAATATTTGCCTACAATCTAAGCTATGAACGCTGAATTTGCTCTCATCTGCAAAATGAAGATTTTCCCACCAAAGTTCTTTTTACCTAGATACTTCTTTGCGAACGTCAGTCGTTTATGCCTGTTTCTCTCGCAAATGTAGGGTTTCTTCCGTGCGACCCTATCACTATAGCTGGCTTTTTAAAAAGGTCCTCCTAATTTTTTGGGCTTGGGCACTCTTATCAGTGACTGATTGAACTTCACTAGCCAACTTTAGTGCACTTATTTATTTTTATTTGTCTCACAGTCGTTGATTATTCTTTCTTTGTCTGTGAGAACTTTGGGATGGCCAGTGTGTTGTTTCAGCTATAGCCTGTTTTCATCCTTATATCTATGGATTATATCGGCCACTATACTTCTCTTCATTTGCAGCGTATTGGCAATGTTTCTAACGCGCTTGCCTTTCTCTTGATTCTATGCCATACCACAAACTGTCTTTTATTGAATGCCATCTCCTTTCCCTTTCGCCCTATACTGTTGTTTCAACGACAGCACAAACTTTTTGGCGTGGTTGGAGTTCTGTACTTTCAAAGTCACTGCTCGCCAAGGCTGAATAAAGCAGGATGATAGAGTAGGTCCGAATAATTCTTTTGCGTTCGAAATTGCCATGTCTCATTTTTGAATATCGTATATTTTCGTTCCTTTACCAATTTTCTGAACTCTTAATGAAATAAACTGTAACTAAAATGTAAGAATTATTAATTTCATTTTACAGAATCTAAATTAACACATGACATTACTGTATTAGATTGCATGTGTCCGAAAAAATTTGTTATTACCTGTATATATATATATATAAATATATATATATACTTATACTGTAATATATACACTGGGACCATAATTTATGTGCCTAATTCACTTGACAAAAAGGGGGGGGGGTGCAAAAGGAACGAATAGATAGATATAAGGAACCCAGGGTCGCAAACCTTCCCTTATTCCTTAAGCTATGTGAGTGATGTTACAGTTGCAGGCACATACTGACTTGCCAGCAGCAAAGGCCACCTCCACGCACCCGTCGATAACACCTTGAATGACGCTTATTGCCTATGGGACACTTTCTACCTAAGCTGAATATTAAGGGAGACACTGGTCTTTGAAAATCGAGTTTTTAAACAGATTTTTTATAATGTATCGGAAACGAAGTGAAATTAAATTAAAATTATCCGAACGTTGTTTTTTTATATGGGGTTATTCAGCCTTACAGCAAAATATCGTTAATTACACCCCCCCCCATCATAATGAAAAACCGGGGTGGCCACCCTCATATGCAAACAATTTTTTTACTGTGAGGATTTACTTACATGTGTCACTGTGCTCACTGCACAGACGATGGTCGAGGACATGTTTAACACTTACTGTGAAACTTAAAAGTACAGAAGCTGCTTGTTTGTTTGTGACGACAATCGATGCGTGATTCCCTGGAGAAAGTATTGGTATGTTCTACGCTTCTGGAACTGTATCGCTGCAGCTGGAAGTTTCGTGTGCATTTCACGCGGGCAGTTGTGAAGATCCCAATAACGTAAAACAATGTTCGGAGCAATGTCATTTAATTTTTCTTTTTGCCAATATTTCGCGAAAATACAGTATACAAACTCTATTTTCAAGTGCTCATTCTCCCTAAATATTTAGTTTAAGTTTAAAGTTTCCCATTTTTTATAAGAAACAACCTCACGAAGTTTGTTCGTTGAATTTCGCCCATATATAAGTATAATTATTTGGTATGTTTTGGCGCAATGTATTTTAAATGGGGCACAAATGGCGTCTGGCGTCAGAAATCGCTACCCGTTTATGCTCTATCATTCCTAACAGTCGGCGACCATTTTGTCCGCAATGTTAGATATCGGTAATAAATTAAAAAATATTAAAATGTTTAATGTTTGGTGGTAAGGGGATGGGGATAGAATCCCGAACAAAGATAGAATGTATGAAATCAGAAAAAAAAGAGTAAATATATGTATACATAAAGGAGCATGTTTTATTTCTTAAACCATTTCGTACTGCTTTTCTGAAAGACTTATTAATACAGTGGTGTTTAAAATCGATTGCCAGGGTTTGTTTTAAGTAACATTTCTCAAAGCAAGTACTCAGAAAAGGTGTATGAATCAATCCAAAGCATTACGCATATCTAAAACATGTTAAAATTGACTGATTTCTCTTTGAGGTTTCACTTTTTAAGGTTTCATTTTTTGAGATTTGTTTTTGAAGTTTCCTTTTTTAGGTTTCGTTTTTGAAGTATATTTGACAACTAGTCGGTTGGCGCGGTATGGCTCTATGGTTTGGTCAGCTCTGGTTGAAATGTTTTGCGAAGTTTTTGTGAAGAGTTTATCAATGTGATTCTTGCTAGGAGACATGTTTGAGATTGGTAGTCATCGTCTGCTGGTACAGATGGTTGGTATTGACCATTGTTCTAATCAGTTTGGCAATAGTTGGTCTCGTCAGCAAGCAGTCTTGGGTGGAGTCAGTCTTAAAGTGAGTTAGTCTTAGGTAGACCCAGTCTCGGGTGGATTTAAATTTGGGTGGAGTTTCAGTCGTTGGCTGGGCTGGTTGGTTGGCCTGGTTGACTTTTATGGTACTTTGGTATTGTCCTTTGGGATAGACATTTCTTATGGACCTTTGGTATGGTCTGCTAGTAACAGTCAGTCTGTATGACTGGTTGGCATGATCGGTGATTTTGGTTTGATAATCTTTATGGTCGTTAGACTGGTCAGCAAAAATAGTCGTTTGACCAGTTCGTCTGGTTTGCTGGTGTAATAAGCTGGTATGTATTGTACATTTTTTTTTTTAGGTTTTATTGATGGCTTATATGGTTGGCTCGTATGGGCATTTCGCTTGGTTTGCCTGGCATGACGTGTTCCTATCGCTGGCTAGTATGACCGGGTTATATGGTTGTTTGGTATGGCTGTTTCATGTGGTCGGTCGGTCTGTTTGGATGTTACTCTTTTGCAATTTGTTGGAAAACATTCGTCAAATAGACTTATAAATGGCATAGACCACAGTCAGAAATATAGAGATCATTCAGCTTATGATGATGTTCATTCCAAGTTTAAAGGGTCTGATCTAATGGTTTGAGAATAGCATCGACGACGACATGGGTAGTTCAGTGGAGACAACTATTGTACCACCAAAGACGAAGTCGGGATGTTGGTCGTAGGCATACCATTAAACGAGCACTTCGTCTTTATATCTACACTCCAATTTACTGGCTGGTTCGAAGTGATATTCGAAATTTTAGGCAGAGTTTTTACTTTGGTGGGGAAATGTATTTTTAATTAAATAATGAGCATGTTCGATATTACCCTGCAGGATTTCATATAAGAGATTAACATTAAAATTAACTTACTAGACTGAACGTTTGAGACATCAGGGAATAGAATGCATTTTATTACCTCTCGTATCGTACATATAACTGTAATGTGGCATGCTTCTTTCAATATTAATCATCTACGGAATACGAGATACCATGTGACTAACAACCAATCACTAGCTAGCAATGTGATGTCATTGTAAAATCACATGTGTAGTCTAGTGGTAGTGTTGGGGGTTGAGCTGAAGTGTGTAAATGGCAAGAGGGTGAGAGGTGGGGACTCCAGCGAATGCATGTAATAAGAAGGTGTGATGCAAGCACATGATTCTTAGTAGGGCGTAGATGTGTGGATGGGGAGTTCGACTTGATAGTCAATTGAATATAGTGGTGGGGTGTAGGAGTAACATAATAATTACCTAATTGAAAACAGGCTAAATTTATTGGTTCGCTTTGAGGTGGGTGGGGGGTGGAAGGTATGTGTGTAACGAAGGTGTGAGCAAATTTTTTTATAGTAGTGAAGGAAGGGGTCATGTGTGATGTAACACCAATAAAATTTTACGGGTGGGAGGGGTGTGATGTAAAACCAATCTAAATTTATAGGGGAGCCTATAAAAATGTGTAGTGAGGATAGAGAGACTATAGCAGCCCTAGCTAATCAGTCGATCTATAGGTTGTAGGGGAAGGGGTGTGTAACAAAGGCAGCAGGAGTGGTAAGGGTGGAGACGACACACTTAGAGGACACCTCCCATTGACCGAACCAAAACAAAGGGATACTGATCATTACAATAAAGCAAGAAGCACATTAAAAAACAATAAGTTAAAATACAGTAAAACTACATTAGAGCAATTAAAATTAGGTACGTTAAAAAGGGTAACGAAGTATCAGCATCATCACTGCCATTTTCAACCAATAACTTCGTATTAGCTACATGCACTTTAAACATGGTATTATTAGTCTTATCACAGACTAGTAATAGAAAAAGTGTTGAGAAATTTACAATATCAAATGGATTAATTTATTTGATATCCAATTTTGCCTGAAAATTTGTTCGCAGCCTTACCAAAATAATGGGTTTCAATCATAACTTTATAACACTGCTAATTATCTCTATTATGGGCTCTTCGCATGTTAGTATATCTTTAAATTCTCAATTCTCACTGGCGTGCTCCCAGAACCTCCTGACAACAACCTGAGTGTCAGATATATCCAAATAAAAATAAAGATCCCACGAATTCATCAATGGATGGAACGTATCTCTAGCAAATACAAACGACATGATGTGTTGTTACTGACACATTATGACTAGAATTAATTGCTAATACAAAAAAAATTGATAGCTTGGTCCCAATCTTGATGTGCATCATGGCGAAAAGCACTCAAAGTCAACCTTAATAACCCGGTTGTATATTTCCACCATGTTACTTTCAGCATTGTACCGACTGGTTTGTACTAATAGAATACCCCACGAGAAAGCTAATTTACACATCTCACTATAAGTTAAGTTCCTAGCATTGTCCGTAACTATATAAGCAGGAGAACCAAAGTACGGAAAGACTAACTCCAAAAAAATATGAATAATGGTAGAGGACTTTTGATCGCGCATGGGGTATACCAATAAGAACTTAGATAAATCATCCACCATGACCATTAAGCTGGTATTTCCCTTTTTTTTGACCATGGAAGGGGACAAAGACAATCTACATATAATCTATCTGATACAAACTTAGGTGGAGTACTAGAAAACAGACCAAGATTCTTACTGTTCTTTGACTTATATTGTTGTCCCACTAAACACCTGCGAACACTATCTCTGACGTCCGCATTCATTCCGGAACAGTAGAAAGACGCAAAAATACCCCAAAGTAAGTGCGATGGTAGTACTAAAAAAGCATATCTCAATAGGGATGGCACATATGCCAAAATTTCCCTTTATGAGAGCGCTTGCCTGAAATGTTTCTTTGTACCTCATAAATACTGGAATTACCCTGTTGAACATCGGCTAAATGCCGTTGGCATTCACTAACTCATGATTGCCAATGTTGCAATTCACAAATTACTCCGTGATCGCTTGCAACAAAGTAACAAATTTTTGTCCGTTACCATCTTACCATCTACATCCTCAATAGGACAAAACTCAGCGGGGTCATACATATATGAAAGGGCGTCTGCCACATTATTATCGATTCCCTTTACAGGAATAATTGTGAACTGAAACAGGGACAAACATTCTACCCAGCGAACTAGCTAGCCCAGCTGTTTTTTTTTACTTCCATAACCAGAATAACACTTGGTTGTCAGTATATAAATTAAACTCAGTAACCTCAAAGTTGACCAAAAATCATTCAAAAGCCCACACACATGCCAAGGCCTCATCATATGCGGAATAATTCAGTTCAGCCCCTAGTTAATAATCAACTCGCATAGGCGACTGGAAGTTGGGCGCTATATACTTCCTGAGACATCACAGCCCGTGAAGCATGGCCACTAGCATCTACATGTAAAATAGATTCCTTCTCAAACTGGGGTAATTTTAATAGAGGAGGAGTAGTTAAGCACTGTTTTGCTTTATCGAAAGCAGAAATTTGTTCGGGATCCCACACAAAAGGCTGATGCTTATTTTTCAATTGGTTCGGTAGAGCAGTAATATTTACCAAATGTGTCACACATTTGGCATATCTTGCCATTTCCATGAACTTACGTACATCCCCGATGTTCTTGGGATTCGGAAAGAAAATAACAGGGCGATTACGCTCCAGGTCCAGCGAATCCTAACCCTATAAACCCTAATATATTGCCATTATCTGCAGCCCAAACTATGTTATCAAGATTAATAGTTAATGCAGCACCCCAAAAGGCGGCTAACACTTGTCTGACGTGATTAAGTTATTCTTCAGTTGTCTAGCTATATGCCAATAAAATTGTCCAGATAATTAACCAAAAATTGACCATGAAAAGGGCGTATCACTTCCTTAAGTACACGGCTCAAGGCCTGAAGCGCCGAAAGAAACCACAAAAGTATACGATTCCATTAAAATAGACCCCAAGGCGCCAAAAAAGCCAACACGGGTTTAGAACTAGGTTGTAACACACACTGATGAAAAGCATGGTTAAAATCTAATAAAGTGAATATTTTGACACCACCTAACTGTTGAAAGACGTGACCCACTGGGTAAAGGAAATGGGCATAAATCAATTTTAGAATTAACCTGACAATAATCAACGACAAGGCAAAAGTATCCAGGTTTTTTATTTTTTTTTTTTTTGGATGCAGGAAAGCAGGACTAGCATAAACACTTTTAGATGGTGTCACAATATCCTCCTGTTATAGTTTATTCTGAATCCCTTTAAATATTTTTTTCTTTCGGAGGGGCACTACTGTAAGGTTTACAACGAACAGGAGTAGTGTCTCTGAGAATAATTTGGAATGTCCCTTTCTTATATCGACCAATATGACAAGTCAGGGAATTCGGCCACAACACAAACAATTTCATGCTCAGCTTCTCCAAATTAACACTAAGCGGAATAAGCTCAGCTGAAAAGGGAAATTTCAAACACCTGCCTTTGCATCAACTATCACCCCCGTATGAGCAAGAAAGTAAGTACCAAATATTGTACGAAAACATATATTCGGAACTGCCAAGAGAAAATATTTCCATAAAAATGTCTATATTTTGAAATTAGTGGTAATTCAAGCACGCGAACTAGCAGTTCCTCCATTAACTAGACTGAATTTAATATTACTCACTTAAGACAACTGCGATGAGCCCGACGGACAGTCACGAAGAAGAAAATTACAATATTGTTGGTTTACTAAGGTATCAGTGGTGCCGGCATCTACTAATGCACTAGCATGATGTCCTCAAATGTAAACTTAGAAGGCAAAAGGGAAGAGCGAGAGCGAACACCTACATTCGCAACTACATTTTTATTTCTCCTAAGACACTTAGGACGAGTATGGCACTACTCTTCGCTCGAAAAACAAGTTACCTTTTATTTATGCTCTGAAGAAGAACTCTTCTTCACTTGCTTCTTATTACTATTATCATCATTCCCCACTGTTTTAGGTTGGTATTTATAACAACATTTATTCGCCAAAGGGTTGGTTTTGTCGCACACAAAACAGCATCTTACAGAAGCAGGCCATTTCTGTTTGCCCTATGTGAAAGACGTTTTTACACTCTGACCGTCCCTCCTCTGTCTCTAACTGTCTCTTTAACCTAACAGAAATTTTAATCAAGGCGGCCTTTAATTCGACCAAAGTAACAGGGAAAACAACAAATAATCAACAATTCATTCAACAAACTCTTGCTCCGGATATGGCATTGCTAAGATCGCACAATACCGAGAAATATCAGAAAAAAATTGATCAACGATTCACCTGGTCGTTGCTTGTGGCAAAGGTAAATACTTACCGCTCAAATTATTAAATGCGAGAATTACTCGTTTGCACCCAAAATTGCTCCCGAACTGCTGCCTATTCAATATTACTTTCCCTGGCATGAATGAGGACATCACGAAATTACAATGGTACATGAACCAACAGAACCGAATGCACCAGTTCTAGAAAGAACATTCACAACTAGAAGTTCTTGTACCAACACCAAAACCTGCCAAATATTTTCCGGATTTGTGTCCTTCAAGGTCGGCACTTTACTTACAAGGGGCGAAACAAGAAATTTATTGACAACATAATTTTCAACCAGGGCATTGCTGGCCGAAGGCTAAACAACGGTGCTCTCTTTACTAACATGCGTGGCTGACTTACGAGCGATTTCATGCAGCTGGTCCAAAGTAACTGTGGCAGGATCTACGTATGTTTGGCATTTTCAAGTCTTGCAGCAACTGTAGCAGGGTAGCATTAGGGAGCTCCTGAACCCAAGCGGTGCCTGTAGGTGACATGGTTGACCAGTATCACAGAGCCCACCAATTCACCAAAACAATTGCAAAACTGTAAAAATAAACCATAAAAAAGGAGGGGCGGTACATTCCAAGTACTGAACACCACGATCCGCAACGAGCAGAGTGGCACACTCTCTGTATGTTACCAAATTGGTCTAATCACATAGAGGAAAAAGGAGACAGAGTGTAACGGTGACAGAAAGTACTTATGAATGAAACACTAAATCACACAAAATGCAATTTACTAAGAAACATGGGTTGCAGCTGGAATTACGCAAATAAGAGCCCAGACATATACAATCAATAAGGGAAAATTTTCATAATTATAAAATGCTCTGCAACATTATGAATGCAACATGCGTATTAACAACAATCATTAAATAAAAATACCGCAGGTACTATAAGTAGGCGTACAAAAGGAAAACCCATTCAACACTTAAGGAGGGTTGCAATCATAGAATAAAGTCGAGGAAGATTGCTTATTCAAAAAAGGGTACATTTGTCGCGGGCTCCGAAGCTCAAGGCGGCGTTCCAAAACCTNGGAAAACCCATTCAACACTTAAGGAGGGTTGCAATCATAGAATAAAGTCGAGGAAGATTGCTTATTCAAAAAAGGGCACATTTGTCGCGGGCTCCGAAGCTCAAGGCGGCGTTCCAAAACGTTACTCCGAGAGTAGAGTAAAGTAACAGAGAGTATCCACTGAGGAAAGCAAAATTAAAAGTGGTTTTGGAACACACATGATCTAAATAACATTACGTGTTTACAAATATGTACTGATTAAGCAATCAATGTAAATTCCAAAATATATCTGTCCCTTTCCCCAAATTCTTTCTTTTCAAAAATATTAGTTATATACATAAACAGCTTCACTTGCTATAAATTAATCATAATCATTACGTCTAAAAATATAACCTTTATAAATGTTAACTTTTAAATAACAATACAAATTTTATTACTCGTCATTTGTAGTTTTCCCGGGTATGTCTGTAAACAGAATGTCCACATTTATTTTCAATTTGTTTAATTCAACTAAAATTTCCGTCATTTTCAGTTTACCCTTCTATACTCGCTGAAGTTTTGCGTGTAAAAGTTTTACTCTGGCAAAATGTTGAGAGTTTTAGGACACTGCCATGAGAAAGTAAAACATTTACTCAACGTGTTTTGGGATAGCCAGAGAGAAAAGTTTACTCGCAGAGTAACTTTTTGGAACGCCGCCCAGCGGGGCCGCAGATGCTTGGAGTTAGGAGGAAATAAAAAAAAGGACACCCACGAAGGGGGCCCTGAAATATTAATTTGTGACGAGCCCCGAAATTTCTGTCGACGGCCCTGCTCACAGCTGTAAGCAAGCAACACGTGCCGTGAATCATCATGGCAGGTCCAGGGAAAAATTCACATGTGGTTTAATTATTTCGGTCCATACACGTGATACGAAGAGTCACTTTACTTGCACCAAGCACCTGCACAAATACTTGCTAATTACTCGCACCCGTACGTAGTTTCCTTTAGCGAAAACAGCATTTCGTGATCTGCAACCATTCCGGAAATTTTGGTGGTGTCCACGTTAGGTTGACCACTCTGTATACACATACAAACACACACATCAATAACTCGTGAATACTTCTTTAAATTACATGAAAACCATAGTGTGCTCCTACCCAAAATGTATTTTCCCAATATATTGTATATGCAACCTGAAGAAGAGACGGCTACTTTTTACCGCCATGTAATGCAACCCTACGCCGTATGAGGACAGGTAGCAGACAACAAATGGGCGAACCGATAACAATTCAACAAACTTAATCAAAATTCAAAATTATCCGGTTAGCAAATGCTGATGGGCAGAAAACAGACGGGCGTGGTTCCGAGATGGCACAAAACTAGGTAAACCAAACAGATTTTATGAAAATAGAACCCCCCCCCCTCCGTTCGTCCTTCAAACAATAAAAACAAGGATGTGGCACCATGATGCCAAGCACCGTACGACAATCTGCCTACAGAAGGCTGAAATCTACTAGTTCTGAAATACAATAACACCAACTCAAATGACCAAGCAACACAGGGGTCACTTAATAAGTATCAATCTTAAACCCCCATAAAAAAATCATAAAGATTCAGCATACGTTGGTTCAACCGCACAGCGTGACGACAAACAAACGTCAATTCAATATAGGTATAACATGTAGACAGCCCCGTGGAGAAGTGTACCTCAAAACGCCACGCAACAATATATATACACCCCAAACCACACTGCTAGCACACAGTAGCACTTCGGAGAACGTAGTTGAAAGAAAAAGGGCACAGGCATTCACTGGAACAGCCAGCAGGGGCTCGTACACTCGGCGGAACAGCCAGATTTTACCGCCAGCTGCGTGACACCGGATGTTCCACAAAGAATTTCACTTATGTTCCCGCCAATCAGTCCAAGTCCTTGATGCTAATAAAGACAGAAATAATTGTAACGTACACACTCCATGTTACAATATATATCTTGTAAAATAATCCTCACTTGCATGGCATCCGTCCCACAAAATATTCACTTAAAATATATTTTTTTTCAATCATCCAAATATAATTTTTTTTTTGTTAGGAAAGTCTTTTCTCCTGAAATTGTAAACAAGCATATATCGACTAATATACTATAAAGCGAGTGTGTGAATAGGTATGGACGGCTCTTAACATCGAGGTCTTGAGAGCCGATTAGGTTGTTGATTAAGGTGAGTATGAAGCAGCGCCGGAATGGAAGGGCGGGGGAAACGGGAGATCCCCGAGAAAATCCGCCTAGCAGCACCATAGTTCGGTACGATTCCCACTTGTGAAAATCCGGAGTGAACCGGCCGGGGATTGAACTCGGTTCGCTTTAGTGGGAGGCGAGCAGTCTAACCGCTCTGTCACCGTTGTCCCCTAATATACAAGTGTCGGTATGAACAGCTTCTTCTTAAAAACATTAAAAAAACCCGCTGTGTGGTCGTAATATAAAAAAAATATGCCAAAGTGCAGTTTCGAACCTACAGCTACATGATAAACGGGACAGTAATATTTTCCACCTGCGTGACGTCAACATTTTTCATTACTAATGCATGGTTTTAAACCTTCGTACCGAAACTACGTTTGAAAAAAATTTTTTTTAAACAAAGCAAGATTTATGTACGATTCCTGTGTTTCGTGAAGCTTTCACTGCGTAAATTATAAATGGAAATAAAGGTGAAAATCTTAATTGATAAAAGGCGAATGCCAAATTTTACTGGTACAGACTGATAAGACTGTATAACGGATGTAAGATATTGCATAATAGGGATCTTTTAAGGGATCTATTCTGTCGTCAAATTATTGCTTACACTCTTAGCCATTGCTTTATTAAATTAGCATTCCGGATTCAAGCCTTGTTCAACAAAACGTTTATTGTGAATGTAAAAAATAACTAACTTCTCTTTGCGTCTTATAATAATTTTTAAAGTTAATACTGCTGCTCTTATTTTCATTAATTTCTTTCTAAGCCGTGATCTACATGTCAAGTGCGTGCTATTTCAAACCGAGTGTCACACTGAGTGTCACATGACGCCCACGAAACACACTTCCGGCGTGTAGTATTTGAAACGAAGCTGCGTACTTGGCCGGCAGCGGATCCGCTCTGCATCCTTGTTTAGCCATTAATCCTTACGTTCACGTAGAACAGGTAATCATAACGCGCATAAGTAGTATATAAATGCCGATTCCGGCATAGGATACGCCTGCCACCTCGGTTGTCGAGGCGGCCGCGGCTTGGGACGGCTATTTTATCGACAAAGGTGCCTGTTTCACCCCAAAAATCACTTCCGAGAGTAGCTATAAATAGCTGGTTCTGCACCACCTGGCAGCTGGCAGGAAGCAGGGAGCCTGTAGAGCCTCCCGCATCTACCGATGACGTCACCAAATTCATAACATAGCCATAGACGCCAACAAGGAATATTAACAAATAGTCATTTAAGCACTACGTGAACTTATAAGCATAGTTGGCCATAATTCGTGAACTGTTTAAGATGTACTCGTCAAATTCGTAACAAAGGCATTGACGCCAACAAGGAAAAGTAACCAATAGTCATTTAAGCCCTATGCGAACTTATAAGCATAGTTGACCGTAATTCCCGAACCGTTTAAGGTGTAGACGTCATATTCATATCATAGGCATCGACGCAGCCAAGGAAAATTAACGAATAGTCATTTAAGCCCTATGTGAGCATATAAGCAGATATGGCTGTAATTCCCGAGTCGTTTAAGATGTACTCGTCAAATTCATACCATAGTCATACCATATTACATATTTTGTTCCCTGCTTGGTTGTAATTGTATGTCTCTGTAGCATAGCTCGGACGTTGGATGTATGTGAGAACGATCGTTTTACTATATTTTGCTGCACTATCCAAGTCTACAACACTACCTTCTTTTCAGACACATAGTGTTGTCTAGCATCGTGTGCTGTACAGTGTTCGTCGCTTGTACAATACATGTTGGTAGGTGATAATAACTACTTTTCTTTTATTTTTTTATGTCTGCTAGTATCATCGTTTCAAGGCTGTATTTTTCTTCTAGCGTAATGTATAGTTTTACTTACGTGTGCAGTATGCAGCGGTCAGTGGGAGTTTATAATTATTTACCTTTACATTTTTTAAAAATATATATTCATCAATATATATATATATATATATCAGCGACATATACTCTTGCATGACTACTGGTTTACATACACTGTGTTTAGTAGCAAGCAAAGGGGAAACATCCTTTTACATGTCGTTTAATGAAACGTTACATTAATTTTGGTGATAGATAGTGTGAGAAACGAGTCATACAGTCTCATTAAACACTATTATTCCAGCATGGAGGTTGTGTGCATGGGTGTGTACATGTTACTTGTAGTTTGTGTGTATGACTTGACTAGAGGCTGTGACCTTCAGTGTACATGGTACTTGCACCTTGTTTATGGTTTGTCTCTGACCCTACACACACATTGACTGCAGACTCTAGAGTATATAGTGATTGCTATCATTCCGACTCAGTTGCTATTCAGACTACGAAGAGTAAACATTGTCTAAGGTGAATGGTTCTTCATCTTCGTCGATGAAAAATAATCGGGAAAGTTATTTTTTTCGTTACTGTAAGACAACCTTTTTTTCTCAAAGCTGCCATGCTTGTCGAGCATGGGACTTGCCATCACTAGGATGTTAGGTGAAAGGATGCTCGAAGGTTTATGAGAAAACCGAAGTGTAATGGTACAACATGTGATATTAGTCTTTCAACCAAGTCATTAAAGTCGTCATAAAATAAGCAGCTAGACTTCCCCCTCACTCTTCACACAAAGTTCACGATACATGTCTACATGTATGTTCTTCCATGATTAGTAGGTTGTTAGATACCGCTAAGTCGGAGTACCAGGTTCTAATCTACGTTTCTTCTGTGCCAACTTCGAATGGCTCTTATCTTCATCAAATGGTTTGTGTGTATGTTTGTACATGTATATGTATGGGTGTGTGCATGTGTGTGTACGTATGTTGGTAAGTGCATGTTTGTGCACATATATGTTTGGGTAAGTGGATGTGTGTGTACATGTATGTTTGGGTAAGTGTGTGTTTGTGTGTATATGTTTGGGTAAGTGCATGTGTGCACATATATGTTTGGGCAAACACATGTTTGTGTGCGTATATGTATGGGTAAGTGCATGTGTGCACATATATGTTTGGGTAAGTGCATGTTTGTGCACATATATGTTTGGATAAGTGTGTGTGTACGCATATATGTTTGGATAAGTGCATATGTGTGTGCGTATATGTTTGGGTAAGTGCGTGTTTATGCATGTATATATTTGGGTATGTGCACATGTGTGCATGTATATGTTTGGATAAGTGTGTGTTGTGTGCATATACATTTGGGTAAGTGCTTGTGTGATTGTGTATATGTTTGGGTAAGTGCATGTTTGTGCACATGTGTTTTGGTAAGTGTGTGTGTTTGCGCATATATGTTTGGGTAAGTTCATGTTTGTGCACATATATGTTTGGGTAAGTGCATGTGGGCATGTATATGTTTGGGTAAGTGCATGTGTATGTGAGCATATATGTTAGGGTGCGTTGTGGAAGTGTTCGACGCCACCCTTTATATTAAAATGTGTGCATCATTGAAGTGTACAGTATCGCCCTTTATGTTATACTACACATGCTTCGTCGCAGTGTTCGACATTGCTCTCTGTCAGGGTGCCTGCATTGCCACAGTGTCTGGCGTCGCCCTTTATGTTAGGGTTCGTGCATCATTGAAGTGTTTGGCATCACCCTTTATGTTACAGTGTGTGCATTGTTGAAGTGAGAGGCATCAGCCTTTATATATATTAAAATTCATGTGTCTTTGAAATGTGTGGCGGTGTGCTTTATACCTCGCGCGCTTCGTGGTAGTGTTTGGGTAAGTGTGTGTGTGTGCACGTATGTTTTGGTAAGTGCGTGTGTGTTCGCGTATATGTTTTGGTGTGTGTGTGCATGTTCGTGTATATGTTTGGGTGTGTGCTTGTTTATGTTTGGGTAAGTGTATGTGTGAGCTGGTATATGTTTGGAGGTTCATCACAGTGTTCAGTGTCACCCTTTATGTTAGTGTGCATGCATCGTTGAAGTGTCCAGCTTCACCCTTTATATTAAAAATGCCAGCATCATTGATGTGTACAGTGGTGTGCTTTGTGTCGTGCCTTGCGCGCTTCGCTACAGTGTTTGGAATCATTCTTTATATTAGGGTGCGTTGTTGAAGTGCTCGGCGTCACACTTTGTATATTAAAATGCTTGCGCCATTGACATGTACGGTAGCACCATTTATGTTATTCCTCGCACACTTCGACACAGTGTTTGGTATCATACTTTATAGTTAGGGTGCTTGAGTCATTGAAGTGTTCGCTGTCAACCTTTATATTAAAATATCCTCATTGTTGAAGTGTATGGTAGCATCCTTTATGTTATACCGCATGCGCTTCATCGCAGTGTTCGACATTGCTCTTTGTTAGGGTGTGTGCATCATCGAAGTGTTCGGCATTACCCTTTTTATTAAAAATGCCTGGGTCGTTGAAGTGTATGGTGGTGTGCTTTATGTTATGCTTCGTGCACTTCGTCGCAGTGTTTGGCGTCACTATATATGTTAGGGTGCATTTGTCATTGAATTGTATGGTGATACTCTATATATATTAAAATGCCAGCACCGTTGATGTGTACAGTAGAGCCCTTTATGCTATGCCTCACGTGCATTGCTGCAGTGTTTGGCATCACCCTTTATGTTAGGGTGTGTGCATTGTTGAAGTGTTAGGCCTCATCCTTTATATATTAAAATTCTCATGTCATTGAAGTGTACAGTGGTGTTATTTATGTTATGCTTCACGCGCTTCGCCACAGTATTTGGTGTCACCCTTTATGTTAGGGTGCATGCGTCGTTGAAGTCAATGGTACCACTCATTATATATTAAAATGCCAGTGCTATTGAAGTGTATGGTAGTGCCCTTTATGCTATGCTACCCAAGCTTCGTCGCAGTGTTCGATGTTGCTCTTTGTTAGGGTGCATGCGTCGCCACAGTGTTTGGTTTTGCCTTTTACATTGACATGTGTACGCCGTTGAAGTGTTCGGCGTCGCCCTTTATGTTAGGGTGCATGCATCGTTGAAGTGTTCGGCATCACACTATATATTAAAATGTATGCTTTGTTGAAGTGTTCAGTAACACTCTTTATGTTATGGCGCGCTTCGTCGCAGTGTTTGACGTTGCTCTTTGTTAGGTTGCGTGCGTTGTTGAAATCTTCGGCTTCACACTTTATATTAAAAATGCCTGCGTCGTTGAAGTGTACTGTGGTGTGCTTTATGTTATGCTTCGCGCGCTTCGCTGCAGTGTTTGGTGTCACCCTTTATGTTAGGGTGCATGTGTTGTTGAAGTGTGCAGCATCACCCTTCAAATATTAAAATGCCCGTGCCATTGAAGTGTACAGTAGCAGCCTTTATGTTATACCATGTGCGCTTCGTCACAGTATTCAGTGTCACCCATTATGTTAGGGTGTGTTGTTGAAGTGTTCAGCATCATCCTTTATATTAAAAATGCACACGTATTTGAAGTGTACGGTAGCGCCCTTTATACCTGGCGTGCTTCGTCGCAGTGTTGGACGTTGCTCTTTGTTAGTGTGCATGCATCACCGTAGTGTTTGGCGTCGCCCTTTATGTTAGAGTGCCGTTGAAGTGTTCGCTGTCACACTTTATGTTGGGGTGCATGCGTCGTTGAAGTGTTTGGCACCAACCTTTATATTAAAATGCACGCGTCATTGAAGTGTATGTTACCACCCTTGATGTTATGCTTCGTGCGCTGGTTCGCAGTGTTCGATGTTGCTCTTTGTTTGGGTGTCTGCATCGTTGGAGTATTCGGTAACGTTCTTTATGTTAAGGTGCATTCATCGTTGAAGTGTTCGGCGTGAACATTATGTTATGGTGCATGCATTGTTAAAGTGTTCGGTATCTGCCTTTATTTTAGGGTTCGTGAGTCTGGCGTCGAAGCCTATGTTACTAATTTGACGACTACATCTTGAAAGGTTCGGGAATTACGGCCAACTATGCTTATATGTTCGCATAGAACTTAAATAACTATTTGTTAAATATCCTTGTCTGCATCGATGTCTATGTTATGATTTTGAAGAGTACATCTTAAACGNTAGTGTTTGGCGTCGCCCTTTATGTTAGAGTGCCGTTGAAGTGTTCGCTGTCACACTTTATGTTGGGGTGCATGCATCGTTGAAGTGTTTGGCACCAACCTTTATATTAAAATGCACGCGTCATTGAAGTGTATGTTACCACCCTTGATGTTATGCTTCGTGCGCTGGTTCGCAGTGTTCGATGTTGCTCTTTGTTTGGGTGTCTGCATCGTTGTAGTATTCGGTAACGTTCTTTATGTTAAGGTGCATTCATCGTTGAAGTGTTCGGCGTGAACATTATGTTATGGTGCATGCATTGTTAAAGTGTTCGGTATCTGCCTTTATTTTAGGGTTCGTGAGTCTGGCGTCGATGCCTATGTTACTAATTTGACGACTACATCTTGAAAGGTTCGGGAATTACGGCCAACTATGCTTATATGTTCGCATAGAGCTTAAATAACTATTTGTTAAATATCCTTGTCTGCATCGATGTCTATGTTATGATTTTGAAGAGTACATCTTAAACGNCTTAAATAACTATTTGTTAAATATCCTTGTCTGCATCGATGTCTATGTTATGATTTTGAAGAGTACATCTTAAACGGTTCTGGAATTACAACCAAATATGCTTATAAGTTCACATACGGCTTAAATGGCTCTTTGATAATTTTCCTCGTCTGTGTCGATGCCCATGATATGATTTTGACCAGCACATCTTAAACGGTTTGGGAATTATGGCCAACTATGCTTATAGGTTCGCGTAGGGCTGAAATGTCTATTTGTTAATTTTCCTTGTTGGCGTCGATGACTATGCTATGAATTTGACGAGTACATCTTAAACAGTTCGGGAAATACGACCAACTATGCTTATAAGTTCGCATAGGGCTTAAATTGCCATTTGTTAATTTTCCTTGTCTGTGTCGATGCCTATGTTATGAATTTGGCGGGTACATTTTAAACGGCTCGGGATTTACGGCCAACTATGCTTATAATTTCGCATAGGGCTTAATGACTATTTGTTAACATTCTTCAGCTAACATGACCTGTACTGACTTGACAGTTTCGAGAGCCTCGCGTAGCTAATAAGTTTAAGATCAAAATTAAATTTTTTGAAAAATAAATAAAAAAAATTAAAAATGATAAAAATTATAAAAAATATTTTCGAAAAAATTGTGAGAGCCTCGCGTAGCCAATCAGCGATGAGAGCCTTGTGTAGAGATGGACACCTTGCATAGCGCACGCGCCGTGGTCATGTCATCGGCTGAAGTGGAAGGCGCTACCGGTTCCCCGCTTCCTGTCAGATTCCAGGTGGCGCAGAACCAGATATTTATAGCTACTTCCGAGAATAACGATTTAAACAAAAAATCACTTTTTTTCAACAAAAAATAAAAAAATAAAAAAATGGAATAATGAGTAAAGTTTATACGAAGATCCTCGAAACAAGAGCCGAAAAATCCTCGGGCGTGCAAGACAATTAGAGGCTCTTAGCAGAATAAGTTACTTAACCCTCAGAGCAGGATAGGAGGATTCGCGACTCCTAGTCAGGTCCAGCGGACCGGGGAGGATCAGCGGACATGGCCCCTCCCCCATACCACATTATGCACCTACTACATCCAAACCCCCTACTTCCACCCTCCCCTCCCCAAACACTCCTCTTCGCCCTCACATCACCCCCTCATCACACCCACCCCTAGCAAATATTATAAAAATTGGAAATAATACTTTTAAAAATTGTAAAATTTCCAAGAACATAACGCCAACCTCACACACATCCAACCACCGTCACCTCACCCCCTATCCATCACACCCTAGCAATTATTATAAAAATTGCAAAAATATAAAAACTATTCTAAAAAATTCAAGATCGTATAACATTAATCTGATACTCATATCGCCACCCTAACCACACACCCTCCCCTCCAAACCCTCTGGCAAATATAAAATTAAGAAAAATCTCAAGAAATCGGGAAAAATTCTAAAAAATTGATGAAAATATAATGTTACCTACACAACCTCTCGCTTATCCAACCACCCCCACCTCACAGCCTCCCCATCCCCGACCACCTTAACAATCGCAATAAATCTAGAAAAACTGCAAAAAAAATGGACATATTAATTTAAAAAATCGAGTAATATTTAATGTTACCCTACCCCTCGCTCATCTCACCAACATCACCTCACACTCTTCCCACCCCTACCCCTGGGAAATTATAATAAAAAATATACAATAATCGAAAAAAAAAAATCGAGTAACATAACATTAACCTCACACTCACCCCACATCCTAACCACCCCCTTCCCCTCCCTTCAACCCCACTCCAAACACATAAAAATTGTAAAATACAGAAACTTATAAAAGTTTGGAACATATTATATCTCTGATGCAGACACCCATGTTGTATGCTTGTGACCTTGACCATTCACACACAAAAAAAAAAAAGTGTAAGAGATCAAAAGAAACCAATAAAAGTTTAGGAACATGTTACATCACTGGCTCCGACACTCATGTTGAATGTTAAAGACCTTAAACTTAACCCCATTGAGCTTGATCTCTACAAATTGAGAGAAAAATGTAAAAAATCGAAGAAACATTTGTAAAAAACTACGAAAACATAATACTTTACTGACTCCGACCACTATGTTGAATGTTGGTGACCGTAAACTTAATGCAAATGACCTTAAACTCAGAAAATTGAAAAATATCGCAAAAACTTACAAAAAATGCAAAAAACCATCGAGGAAAATATTACCTACCAAATGCAAAAAAACCAAGTTGGACATGTGTGACCCTAAAAGTTCGATTCTAGTAAAGATGGCAGAGCACAGCCACTCACTGATACGACGATAATTCATTGACTATATTTCCGATCAATATAACGATCCCCAAAGTTAATTAATGGCATTATGTAAAACAAGTGCCCCCTCCCTCCGCCAAACAGAGCAACACACCACTCATCGCTCCACATCCCTTGCCATTTAATTACCATGGCTCAGCCTCCAACAACATCCATGCATGTCACTAACACTTAAATCGTATCCCCCTCTCCAACCCACCGCCAATAACTCACAATAGCTCGTCCCCTAGCCCTAATCCCTCGCCATCACCCAATCACACTATTTCCACCCATACCCCTTTATCTAAACGAAACCCCAACCAGTTCCTGAAAAGACATAACTCTTTCTTAAGACTGGCTCTTCCCAAGACAAATTCCCACAAAAATGGCTAGAACAGTGGACAAGGCAAACCCACCATACGACCCACCTATGCCAACAGTTGACGACAAACAATCTCGTAAATGTCGCCTCATACGAATGACCAGGCCAACCAACCAGTTGCGAAACGTTACTCAAAAATATTCCCCAGTTAATTCGTTTTCCGTATAGACCGCATCCGATTTTAATTACCACGAGTAGGGAAATAATACTTCATATACTACATGGCCCTCCTCTTGCACATGCTCGCATACATTTTGCCTAAAACAGACTCTCGCAATCGATTGTACAAACCACTGAATTAATAAGTCTTTCAGAGAAGTAGAATGGGCTGAATAAGAAATTAAACTAACAATATTATGTATACATAAATTTAATTTATTTACTTATTCTAAACATTGTATATTTATAATTATTTCATACATTCGATCTATATAAAAAATTTATCAGCTTTTTGTAGATCACGGATAGTAGCCAACAGTCTCATCTGATATAACAAAGATCCTTCATTTCACAAATGATTGAAGATATCTCTTTAACGTGCGAGAAATCTCAATCTTGTTGGAAAGCAACCAAATGTCTGATTCTATCAACAAATTNGAAGATATCTCTTTAACGTGCGAGAAATCTCAATCTTGTTGGAAAGCAACCAAATGTCTGATTCTATCAACAAATTTATTCTATTCTTCGGGATAGAGTAATCCAGTATTCTCAGCGTCTTCTGCTTTCTTCATATCGCTCGTTGCAGCAGATGTGGTAGAGGGGTGTGTCAGTGCATCGAGNAGCGTCTTCTGCTTTCTTCATATCGCTCGTTGCAGCAGATGTGGTAGAGGGGTGTGTCAGTGCATCGAGAAATTCGCCATCGTCTTCAGCTTCATCGCTGTCTTCGTGTTCATTTTCATCCCGTGTTGTATTCTATATTAAATTTACTTTTCTTTGTAGCAGGAGTTGTATGGTCATCAGTATTTAGAACAAGTGATCGTTTATTTTCAAGTTCATCGATTTCACGCTAAAATCTTGCAAGTGTNAGATCCTTCATTTCACAAATGATTGAAGATATCTCTTTAACGTGCGAGAAATCTCAATCTTGTTGGAAAGCAACCAAATGTCTGATTCTATCAACAAATTTATTCTATTCTTCGGGATAGAGTAATCCAGTATTCTCAGCGTCTTCTGCTTTCTTCATATCGCTCGTTGCAGCAGATGTGGTAGAGGGGTGTGTCAGTGCATCGAGGAATTCGCCATCGTCTTCAGCTTCATCACTGTCTTCCTGTTCATTTTCATCGATGCTGTCTTCGTGGTCATTTTCATCCCGTGTTGTATTCTATATTAAATTTACTTTTCTTTGTAGCAGGAGTTGTATGGTCATCAGTATTTAGAACAAGTGATCGTTTATTTTCAAGTTCATCGATTTCACGCTAAAATCTTGCAAGTGTACATTTTGCACAAACCGACTCTAACTCGCATCGAAGGTCTCTCATTCCGTCATTAGCACATAATCTAGGGTCCAACACGAACCCTTGGAATCCATTTATTCTTCCTCTTAGCATAAATACTATAGATACTATCGTCATCTGTACTTTCTATTGAAGCTACATTATACACATAGCTATGTTCGAGGTATTTAACGCTCTAGTACAATATTCGTCATCGTGGGGCTCTGGTTTCGTATAACTACAGTCCAGCCCCATATTATATTTTAAACCGACATATTTTTCCACCTTATAGAGAATTGGTTTCATTGGAGAATTGGTTTATTAGGTTTCATAGAAACGGGAAAACATATATCGATGTAATTGATATATTTGTTTTTAAAAAAATATTTAGGAAGACCTCTGAATGCAGAAAGCTTCAAGAAAATACCATTAACATTAGGCTTCGGCTCGCAGAGCAGTGCTGTAGGTTGTGTTGTTCAATCAAGTGACATTGAAGCAGGTCGCGGCTTCATGTTCGTTGAGGTCAAAGGCAGGCCTTCGTATTCACAATTCATCTTCGTTGTATGACGAGAGAACACTTCCAAATCGATGGTTTCAGAACGACAACTACCATTTTTAATATAAAATCGATTCTTTTTAGAGTAAAGAGCCCGGCTTCTGCTCACAGAACACACCCTTTCATACATTTTAAATGTAAAAAATGACGGAGCACTTTGAGATAACCCACATACTCATTCGCCCCAGAAGAAAACATGCATATCCCTACATAACAATATAAAATTTATTAATTTAATATGCTTATATGCATTTATATACATAGAAATTAAATTTTATACCACAAAAAACATTAGACCTCAGTTTCGTCTTCGACGAATGTAGGCTTTGCCACAATCTTCACTCCTGAGGCCTAATTTTTTCATTAATATAATGCAAACCAATGATTTTGCTTAGTGTACTATAGAGCTTAACTCTATGGATATACCTTCTGCCACTGCTGGAAAATTACATGGAAAATACTGTTGCTAATATGGAAAGATCTTCAGCAAAATTTGCCATGCTCGGCGACATTAGAGAACTGCCTGTACGTAGAGTCTTCTTTGCACGATGAAACATCACGACAATGGTAACGTGCAGTTTACGCAAAGTGATGCATTGGAGGAACATATAAAGATCTGAAAGGGTTCGTCTACTATTGTAATAAGTCTACTGGTAGCCAGCAAATTATGTCTTCAGTGCCCTATCCTGCTTCGATGGCTACTAATTCCACAGAATACTACGACGAGACAGTTAATAAGAATGACGGAATGAGAGACCTACGATGCGAGTTAGAGTCGGTTTGTGCAAAATGTACACTTGCAAGATTTTAGCGTGAAATCGATGAACTTGAAAATAAACGATCACTTGTTCTAAATACTGATGACCATACAACTCCTGCTACAAAGAAAAGTAAATTTAATATAGAATACAACACGGGATGAAAATGAACAGGAAGACAGTGATGAAGCTGAAGACGATGGAGAATTTCTCGATGCACTGACACACCCCTCTACCACATCTGCTGCAACGAGCGATATGAAGAAAGCAGAAGACGCTGAGAATAGACCCCGAAGAATAGAATACATTTGTTGATAGAATCAGACATTTGGTTGCTTTCCAACAAGATTGAGATTTCTCGCACGTTAAAGAGATATCTTCAATCATTTGTGAAATGAAGGATCTTTGTTATATCAGATGAGACTGTTGGCTACTATCCGTGATCTACAAAAAGCTGATAAATTTTTTATATAGATCGAATGTATGAAATAATTATAAATATACAATGTTTAGAATAAGTAAATAAATTAAATTTATGTATACATAATATTGTTAGTTTAATTTCTTATTCAGCCCATTCTACTTCTCTGAAAGACTTATTAATTCAGTGGTTTGTACAATCGATTGCGAGAGTCTGTTTTAGGCAAAATGTATGCGAGCATGTGCAAGAGGAGGGCCATGTAGTATATGAAGTATTATTTCCCTACTCGTGGTAATTAAAATCGGATGCGGTCTATACGGAAAACGAATTAACTGGGGAATATTTTTGAGTAACGTTTCGCAACTGGTTGGTTGGCCTGGTCATTCGTATGAGGCGACATTTACGAGATTGTTTGTCGTCAACTGTTGGCATAGGTGGGTCGTATGGTGGGTTTGCCTTGTCCACTGTTCTAGCCATTTTTGTGGGAATTTGTCTTGGGAAGAGCCAGTCTTAAGAAAGAGTTATGTCTTTTCAGGAACTGGTTGGGGTTTCGTTTAGATAAAGGGGTATGGGTGGAAATAGTGTGATTGGGTGATGGCGAGGGATTAGGGCTAGGGGACGAGCTATTGTGAGTTATTGGCGGTGGGTTGGAGAGGGGGATACGATTTAAGTGTTAGTGACATGCATGGATGTTGTTGGAGGCTGAGTCATGGTAATTAAATGGCAAGGGATGTGGAGCGATGAGTGGTGGGTTGCTCTGTTTGGTGGAGGGAGGGGGCACTTGTTTTACATAACGCCATTAATTAACTTTGGGGATCGTAATATTGATCGGATATATAGTCAATTAATTATAGATGTGGGAGTTCAGACGTCTCCTGATCGTCGTATGAGTGAGTGGCTGTGCTCTGCCATCTTTACTAGAATCGAACTTTTAGGGTTACACACATGCAACTTGGTTTTTCGCATGAGGTATGCAATACTTTCCTCGATGTTTTTCTTTTTTGCGTTTTTTGTAATTTTTTGCGTTCAAGGTCATTTTGGTTAAATTTATGGTCGCCAACAATCAACATGGTGGTCGGAGTCAGTACCATATTATGTTCGTAGATTTTTACAAATATTTCTTCGATTTTTTACCATTTTTGTTCCAATTTGTCGAGTTCAAGGTTCAATGGGGTTAATGCTAATATAGCCAACATTTAACATTGAGGTCAGAGTCAGAAATGTAATACGTTCCTAAACTTTTATTAGTTTCTTTCTTTCTTTTACAATTTTTTCTGTTTTGGTTTTTCGAGTTTATTTAGGTGAAGGTCATGCTCACAAGCATCCAGCATGGGTGTCTGAATCAGTGACATAATATAATTCAGACTTTTATAAGTTTCTGTTTTGTACAATTTTTTATGTTTGGGGAGGGTAGTGTTGATGGGGGAGTTTTCTTAGGGTGGTGGGGTGAGTGTGAGGTTTACGTTAAATGTTCCTCAATTTTCAGAAATTTCTCGATTTTTGTTGATATTTTATAATAATTGCCAGGGGGTTGAGTGGAATTTTCGGTACCAGCATGAACATCTGCCAAAATAATTTATGCAAGGTAGCTGTTTGTGTTCTCCTTAAATGTGGTGTGATATAAACTAAACGAACGTTAGATGATGGGGGAATCTCTGAATTAAACTAACTTTGTAAGGAAGCTTATTTCTATGCTTGAATAAATAGGTAACAACCATGTACAGTTGTCACATGATCATTGCGACAAACATATAGGGGTGATAGGTAATGTAATGAGTAACCACATTTGTCAGACAACAAATGTTGAGAGATGCTTTTGAGATGCCAGGTGTCGTTGTATAATAGTTCTGCTCGCCTAGGAGGAAGGTATTCCGCCGTGCACGTATCACTATCTTGCCGTCAATCATGCAGTAATCTATAGCTATAGAATGTGAGGGCCCGTTACAGAGCCTCGCCCTTGTTCCGAAGAGTTAGGCAGTATCAAAAGCACTGAGATCTGCATTGAACCACATGTTCTGTGCGCAGTTCGTTGGTTCTGTGCGCAGTTAGTTATGTTCTTCCCTCACCACATTACACTACACAGACCTGCATCGTTGTCGCTGCTTGAGTCGAAACAGTTGTGTGTTTACCGTGACTGCGCTTCGTACACCAGACTAGTCATGGACGCTTATTCATCGTCAGAACTGGCGGATATGCATATGCTGTTGGGACGTAGCAGCATATCTTTATCAGGAACGCTTCCCCAACAGACGGAAGCCACATAACATGCTGTTTCAGAGATTACATCAGCGACTGTGTGAGTATGCGACCTTCCATCCACCGAATGAGGGTGTCAAGGAAAGAGGTGTTCGTACGCCCTATTTTGAAGAGGAATTACTGGTCAGAGTTGAGGTGAACTCATCCAGCAGCACACATGCGATCGCTCACTATATGGACGTCAGCCACACCTTTGTGTGGAGAGTGCTCTATCAGCACAAATTACATCCATTACACATGCAAAAGGTACAGGCATTTGGACCAGCTGACTTCGAGCCCCATAAGAAGTTTACACAGTGGTTTATGCAGCAGTGCGTTGCCAAGCCATAATTTGCATTGTGCGTGTTGTTTTCATGAGATATGGCTATTTCAATGCCCACAACAGCCACGTGTGGGCAGAATAAAATCCATGGGCAATGGTGGCCATACATTACCAACAAAAGTTTGGGGTGAATGTGTAAGCTGGCATCGTCCTCGAAGAAGATATTGGACACTTTATCTTTCCAGCCCGTTTAGACGGCCACATGTATCACAACTTTCTGGCAAACGAGATACCCCAGCTGCTAGAAGATGTGCAGCTGAACGTACGAGTCAATAAGTGATTTCTACATGATGGCGCCCCTCTGCATTTAAATCGTCGTGTTTTCCAACACCTCACCGACACGTTTGGTGTTAGATGTATTGGGAGAGTTGGCCATGTGCCTTGACCATCTCGGTCACCAGACCTTATTCCAGTTGATTTCTTCCTGTGGAGCCACATCAAAAATCGTGTGTACCCTACGCCTTTCGAGAATTGCGACATTATCGTAGAACGAATACAGGTGGCATGCAACATGGTTCAAACCACTCCTGGATTCTTTGAGAGGGTCCACCAGGCAATTCGTCGGCGTTGCAACACCTACATTCAAGCAGAGAGCCACCATTTTGAGCACCTGCTTTAGGTTAATGGGTGAAAATGTGTAACAGGGAGTCAATAAAGTATTGCAACCTACAAACGTTTACCTACTTTTTATTACCACCAGCCCTACAGAACTTCATCAAATACCAGTGTTTCCTGGGAGGTAGGCAGCGGGTGCCTGTTTGCAAATTTAACTGCCAACGTGCCAGGAATTATAACGTGCTGTACAAACAAGTCCAGTGTCTAAACGGGGTGTCTGCGGATATTCGTTCTCTGACAAAAGTTGTTCATTACATTACTCATTACCCCTATACGTTCGTCGCAATAATCGTGTAGCATTTTGTATATAGTGGGCGTGAGAGACTCGAACATAAGTAGCTATTCTCGTTTCAATTGAGAAAAAATATCACAACTACCTTGTTCGAGAAGGGAATAAAAAATATCGGTGAAATACGTACGTTCAATATAAATAAAATATTTGGATGAAATCGAAGCCAGTATTAAAACAATTGATATGCATGCTTCACGAAAATTTACCTAATAACGGGAGTCATACACATAACACTAAAAAAATGTAGTAAAACTGAAAACAATGTAATAAAATTTAAAGATGCTTGCTCTACGAATCAAGATGGCGAGGCTAGTGAGAAGAGCTGAAATGTTACAATCGTTATTTTCGTTATACTGATAAAATCATATTCATTTTGCACATTGCTAATTGATTCATAAATAAGCCACTAATAAACTACCTGGAGGCCAACCTCTCTGTGGTCCTCAACGAGTATCATCTACTGCGCGAGGAGATAAAATAAATTCGCTGTTACACCTGTGACGACGAACTTATATTTAAAGTTCTCTTAACATTTTCTTCCATGGATAGACCTCTTTGAGCGTAGTTATAAAAGTTAGACAAAAAATATATTTATAGACGTGTCGCTCAGAAACAAAAAATATTTTTCCAAAAATAATTAGCATTTTATACAGAAGTTATTATTGAAAACGAAATAAAGTAATTATTAGATAACTAAAATTATACGAGCGAAAATAGAATTTGTTTCTTATAATTGCAAGTTTCTTTATATTTCTGCAGTGTAGTATTCTCCCATTTTAATAGGATATATAACAAATTGCTTGCAAGCATTCCACATGTGATTATGTAAGGTACTTTGTCTTTACGTCTACCAAAAAAAACCCTACTCTGATAATAATGAGTGATAAGAGAATTTATATATATTAAACTAACCGTGTTTAACACATGTGGGGTGGGGGCGACAGGACCGGTAGCAGAATAGCTATGTATGAAGGGAAGAGAAACACCACATATTTTATTTTACACAAGACATACGATACGTAACGAAGTGGTTTCCTACCGCCAAATAAACTTTCAGCATACAATGCGGCATGGGCGACGTCGCTGGCCTTCATCTACAGCTGTACACCTGTGTGAACGGAGTTGAGAGGATCCGGAGGCAACTTTGTACACAGCACGCACTGTGCATGTGGTCACTGTGGTCACTGTCTTGGACGGAAGTTCGAGCCAAAGGGTAGGTTAAGTACATAGTACGCATGGAGCACATGACCGACGGCTTAGCATAAAGGTCAACTACGCCCATAAAAAGTGAGTGAAAAGTGATTGAAGAGTGAGTGAAAAGTGAGTGAAGAGGTTTGGGCGGTTCTTAACATTGAGGTCTTGAGAGCCGATGAGGCTGAAGCGAGGTGGATTTGGAGCAGCGCCGGAATGAAGGGGTGGGGGAAACGGGAGATCCCCGAGAAAACTCGCCGACCAGCGGCATTGTTCTGCACGATTCCCACGTGCCAACATCCGGAGTGACCCGGCCTGGGATTGAACCAGCTTCGCCTTGGTGGGACGCAAGCAGTCTAACCGCTCAGCCACCACAAAAAAGGCAGAAATTTCTTTAAAGACATAGCCAAGGTGCTGGCCGGTGTCCAAGAATGAGGGGGGGGGGGGGGGGGCCTCCATTCTTGGATTATCCCGAGACATATGCACCCGTCGCAATGAAATTGCAATCCTAAAATTTTACCGTCACAGACCGCTTTCGCGAGTAACGGCATTGTCACGATAAAAGAATGTCTGCTACAGTTATAAAGTCGGAGGTACAATTGAAAATGTCAAAATTACTTATCCTACCCACACACACACCTTCACACACCTAACACACACATACGTACAGTAGACTGATTCTCGCACCCCAGATGGGAAGTTGCAGAGGTTCACTTCACTCTTTGCTCGTAACTGGACATAGTTTCAGCAAGTACTTCTCTGGATCAATGTACACGTTATACAGACTAGACTACCTCAGTGGCCGAGATCACTAAGGTGCTTTCGAATTAAAACGCTCTAGGATCACATCAGGAATAAACTATACACGTGTGCCTTTCTTAGGTGTAATTAAAGGTTAGTGTAGTTCGGGCTGTTCACGGTAAAGTATACACTTTTCAAATCAAACTTCAATAAAAATCACTTCCTATATAAGCTTCAGTGCACACTGGCACGCAGGCTCCCTCTTACTTTGGCAACGAATTAATATAAAAATAATAATGTTACAATACTTGGCGTTGTATTGCCAGTGATGTTAGTGTTTCTTGTTTTATATATATTAGAGTAATAATATGCATATTCGTAACACACCGACATTCCTAATAATTCTAGAGTTTCACTTGGATGACGTATGAATAAAATGATCAAGTCTATGGCAATGTCATTTTTACATATGGCAGAAAGAAAACAAAATGGGATTTCCCTGCACAAACATGCACGTGAAATAAATTTACCACTTTATGTTTGAAAAACAAGTAAAATTCGTCTCGCAGAATTGTTAACCCTTGCGACGATGGAAACTGCATTCAGAATATATGTAACGCCTCCAAAAATGTTAACTATTTTTCAAAAAGAATATAATTAAGTTCGTTTTTTATTCGCAGAATTGCTAAATCGCAGCACTAAGAAAACATCAAAGTGCTCATTGATTAAAGCAAAGTCAATATAACAAAGCGTTTTTAAATCATGTTTTCCCACATTTTTTAATGTGGTTTTGAGTCACTATAATGGCTTCTTTAAATTAATTACGGCTACGGCTGAACA
Organism: Clitarchus hookeri; assembly: GCA_002778355.1. Taxonomy (NCBI): domain Eukaryota; kingdom Metazoa; phylum Arthropoda; class Insecta; order Phasmatodea; family Phasmatidae; genus Clitarchus; species Clitarchus hookeri. The sequence continues at coordinate 230,695 of NQII01001394.1, forward strand.
CGATGCACTTCTTTATATTGTAACGCCACTGAGACTCATCAACTTGTCATTACCAGTGTGCTGAATGAAATGTTAGATCGTTCAGTTATTTCCACATAATACAATTAGTATAATCGTTCACAATGCAAACAATTGAACACCAATATATATTATTGGCTTCTGGGTTGTAGCTGCGTTACAATCGTTGTTTTTCCCGACATTTCGGAAGACATTGCAGCCTTCATCGTCAGGAGTAAGAAACAACAATAACTTATTAATTAGTTACTACTGCTGTCTACACCCATCATCTCATGATATCGGATACCTAAGACCTGCTGCTAGAAAAAGTCAATATTGAAAAACAAAAACTGGGCAAGTTAAAGGTACTAAAAAAATAACAAACGGGTTGGAAAGTGTTTAAAACTACTCAATATAGAATTTATTACAAATGTTGAATAAAGAAAAACAATAATAGTGCTATTGACAGCTAATGCGGCCGTAATGGGAAAATGGTGGAAATCAAAATAGTAGTTTAATTTTTAAAAATTGATAAAATCGTTTAGAAATCTTTCTAATGTGCATACGTCCGTTATTTCAGTTCCTGGAAATTTATCATCAGATTGAAAAAATAACTCCTAGTAGGTAGTTTTATTTTTTTGCGTTTGATTTCAGTATGATAAAAAATAATTAACATTTTCGCCGAGTGGGTTCCATATAAAAACACCTAAAAGAATTAAGAAGTTGCCTAGATAACTTGAACTTAACCACAATGTTGCCAAAACTTACCCACTCACGTAATGAATGTGCACATCGTATTTCAGTACGTTGCGATAAGGAATAAACACTTCTGTGTAATTTTTTAAGTTTAATGGCAATAGCTTAAGTAAGTTAGTTTAACAGGATATTATCCATTGCTAAGCTAATGGTCAAAACAATTTTAAACTCTGTAATTGCCATTTATGGTTCTCTGAGATTTTTCGGTATTTCCCTGTATTTTAGGGGTTTGAAACGTAGTAAAGTGTAGGAGATGGCCGCAGGTAATTTTAAACATTTAAAGTGGTACGGTAAAAAACAAGCTTGAACGACATAGCTCCCAGAAATACAACTATTGTTATCTTTTATCTCTTCGACATACTAAGTTACAAGCAATACGTAGAGATGCTGTTTTTTATAAATGTTAAAGACAGTTTCGTATTTCTTAATCACGGACTGTATTTCTACAAAAATTCTCATTTCCTTAAACATTTCCATTAATTTGAGGATATTTATATCGGCGAAAAGACTGCTCGGAAAACCAAGACGGAGTTGGGAAGAAAAGTAGACGGGATGGATTTTACAGACATTGGCTTCAACGTAACGGGCTGGATGGAGGAGGCTCAGGACATGGGATGATGGAAAGATTTGCTGCCTGTGTGATTACCCCGCAGCGCCAAAAGAGGGAGAGGAGAAATGTCAGCCATGGACCGAAATGATATTCCCTATACAAGAATATACCCACCTCCTCCCGCTTTTCTGGGTCTTTGGTTGACGATATAAAGGGGTCGAACTATTCTTAGACAAAGTAACACAAACAAGAACAAAAATTATATATGGATTTTCCAATAAAGTGGTGGTTTAGAAAGCGTGAGCTCCACCAGCCCGGTAGGGAATTTTTGGTTGGACGAACGTTGTCTCAACCTTTATTCCAAGGTTCGGCCAACATTGGAAAATAATCATTTTGGCTAGAAATCAAAATAACACTCGGGCCTACGTTGGCCCAACGTAATTTTATTTGTTGGACATTAACCAATGTGCAGCCGTTCACCAACCAAAAACTTTTGACTTTTCACATTATTGGTTGTATGTGGACAAGACATGTTATTAGATACCAAATGCCTACTAATAAACAACGTTTTGCCAAGACTGGTCAGTAATGTTTTAAATAAATTTTAACCAATGTTTGAAATTTAAAAATACGTTTATGTTTACCAAGACTAGATCTTTGCTTCACCATTATGTGCTCTATTGCAAATATCTACATATTGGGAGCAAACCCATACCCTTCAAGTTTCCAGTCCGGTGTACTATCCAATATTACCACTTTTACTGTAAATTAGTAGCGAAGTAATATGAAATATTTGCTACCATCTCAGTTCACTATACTGTGCTACACTGAAGAGCCAAAAAACTGGCACACCTGCCTAATATCGTGTAGGACCGTGCGAGCATGCAGAAGTGCCGCAAGACGACGTGGCATGGACTCGACTAATGTCTGAAGGTATGCAGGAGGCAATTCACATCATGAATCCTGCAGGGCAGTCCACAAATCCATAGGAGTGCGAGGCGGTGGAGATCTCTTCTGAACAGCACGTTGCAAGGCATCCCAGATATGCTCAATAATGTTCATGAATGGTGATTTAGGTGGCCAATGGAAGTGTCTAAAGTCAGAAGAGTGTTCCTGGAGCCACTCGGTAGTAACTCTCGACGTGTGGGGTGTCGCATTTTCCTGCTGGAATTGTCCACTTCCGTCGGAATGCACAATGGACATGAATGGGTGCAGGTGATCGGATAGGATGCTTACATATATGTCACCTTTCAGAGTCGTATCTAGACGTATCAGGGATCCCATTTCACGCCAACTGCACACGCCCCATAGCATGACAGAGCCTCCACCAGCTTGAACAGTCCCCTGTTGACATGTAGGGTCCATGGATTCATGAGGATGTCTCCATACCCGTACACGTCCATCCGCCCGATACAATTGGAAACGAGACTCGTCANTCCCCTGTTGACATGTAGGGTCCATGGATTCATGAGGATGTCTCCATACCCTTACACGTCCTTCCGCCCGATACAATTGTAAACGAGACTCGTCAGACCATGCAACGTGTTGCAGCGTGTTTCAACAGTCCAATGGCGGTGTTGGCGGGCCCAGGCGAGGCGTAAAGCTTTGTGTCGTGCAGTCAGCAACGGTACACAAGTGGGCCTTCGGCTCCGTAAGGCCATATCAATGATGGTCCGTTGAATAGTTCGCATGCTGGCACTTGTTGATGCTCCAGCATTGAAATCTGCGCCAATTTGAGAAAGGGTTGCACGTCTGTCACGTTTAATGATTCTCGTCAGTCGTCGTTTGTCCCGTTCGTTCACGATATTTTTCCGGCCGCAGCGATGTCGAAGATTTGATGTTTTACCGGATTCCCGATATTCACGGTACACTCGTGAAATGGTCGTACGCGAAAATCCAAATTTTATCGCTACCTCGGAGATGCTATGTCCCATCTCTCGTGCGCCGACTATAACACCACGTTCAAACTCACTTAAATCTTGATAACCTGCCTTTGTAGCAGCAGTAACCGATCTAGCAACTTGGCCAGACGCTTGTTGTCTTATATAGGCGCTGCCGACTGCATCGCGTTACCCTGATTGGTTCCATACCTCTGTTATTTGCACACGCACGCCTATACCAGTTTTTTTTTACTCGCCAGTGTATATTCCGTAATATATAATACGTCGAATTTTACTACTTTTAAACAGTATGTAACAATAATCTCATGTGAAATAACTGACGTATCTGAGGTTATGCTTAAAATTCTTTATGGTGCATTTTTATTTTTAATCAAAGTAAGTATTGTATAAGATCACGAGTAATGTCGCAGGACAATTTTCTCGAACATATGCGTGAAACTGTAATAAAAACTGACGAGTATTAACATATACCAGTTTTTATTCCAACATAACATACAACTCACCATAGGTCTACGTGTGTGCATGCTAAAAAACCTTCAAGTTTTAAAATATGATATTTTATTACACTATTAATTCTTTTCAATGTCACGTGCACTATTCAGGTATTAGTTAACTCAAATGTTACCAATATTATTCAAAAGTTAAGAAATTATTTATTCCTTTATTGAAATTTTCGCTTGAAGAATTTGTTTTTTATACATGAATTTAAAATTCTGTTAAACTGCGCTTACGTCTGTTAGGGTCCAGCTTATTTTATTTCAGACCTTCAACGCGCTCTTCCATCGCCCGGTTTACTTCCCTTGTTACATCCTTGGCTTCATTCTCCCTGCCTCCCTTTCTCTTCTTGGCCAGTGCAACTTCGTGTCGTCTGCTGCTTTAATACGGGTTTATAATTAAAAAAATTATGCTTTAAGAATTATGCAGTGACCGCGGTTCTTCCACACGGAACTACGTCTCCTGTATTTAATATCCACAATGCACCAAATAAGTCTTAAGTCCAGCCAATAAAAACTTGCTACAAGCATGTCCTGTTTACTTTTGTTCTTAACCTAACGTCGTAAACAGCCATATTTAAACTGAGCTTACATCAAAGAAGATATTTTCTTTTTCAGATAAGCCAATTTTTATGAACTAACATAATCATAAACATGTGCATTCACATGCCTTTTTAATATTTTTTATACTTGTATATAAAATTTTCCCGCCAACAACACTGACTCTTCTGTTCTGATTGGTGGTCACTGGTCGCCTTACAAATTTTACTGAAGATATAAAATATAAATATTTATTTTAACGCTTAAGGATATCCCAAACGCACACGACCTGCTAAGTTACAATGGAAACCAATACGTATGATAACACACTTTCAGTTTTTCTGTACACTACATAAGGCATCATTTAAACCTTGACTTTTCTATTGTGAACACAGTTTTATGCTTGGTTCACGTGTAAGCTGATCACGCCAAACAGATAGACCAGAAATATATAACAGCCAATCAGAAGCCATCCTCGTTTTCCGCACGAGTCACACAAAAAGTTGAGCTCACACCGATATTCCTGTTCGCGGAAAAAAGAACAGATTTGCCAATATTTCCCAGAGATCAGTTGGTTCATATATTTCAGGGTTAATTTCTTGGATAATATCCTATAGTGATAATGAAATACGTTAATTTTATTTGACACTTGTGTTAAATAAATGTAGTATCAAAATTAACCAATAAGTAGCACTTGAGAATAAAGTATTTTTGGATATGAAATTAAATTACAATATTTTTGGAAAATCGTTTAGTAAAAGTTTGCACTATAATGGAATTAATAAAATCGAGTAGAAACACGGCAGTGTTTATAGTCGGTTCATGACTGGAAGAGACTTTCTTGAAGCCCTGCTAAAGATCTACTTTCAAGCCCATTTCGTATCCTTCTGCCAAAGGGTAAACAAACATTGCCATGTGGCAGTCACATGGCCATGTTTACATGCAATATTTACATTCCACTGTGTATGTACATGTGTTCGTACATGCACGTACCCATCATAAAAGTAATGTATATATTATTAATGGATGTTCCACAAGCGTAAAGTTTTTAATCTTGAGAATTTCACACAAAAGAATATGTAATGCAAGCGAAAAACATTTAATTATATAAACCCAAAATGTGAGTATTAAAAATTAGATGTTTCGTGTGCGTACCTGTCTGTGTGTGTGTGTGTGTGTGTGTGTGTGCGCGCGCATGTGGATAGGTTTGATTTTGACTGGGGGATTGGGTGGGGGAGAAAAACTTTCACTTTGATTACATATTATAGACACAATACTTTGCAATGAAATGTGTCAACATTCAAGGAGTCCATCCAACAACATTAACATGGCAACGCCAATCTCTCATAAGCCCCCGGATGGCCGTACTGTAGAGAATTTGTGCGATTCTTGTTTAACCTAATATTTCATTTATCGGTTTTTTTATACTAATATCAGCTCTTTATTATTTGATTTTTCATAACGTATGACTTTAATTTGTGCTAACCTTCTCGTACAGATTCCTTTTGCTTTTGAAATCTGTATAAGAGATTACTCATAGTGCGTTCTAACGTGTTTAATATTTTTCAAATTTATTTCAGGTTTGCTTAAAATTTTATTTACTGTATTTTACGTTGTATGTTGCGGTAGTTTTTGTGTGCAGTCATGAGTTCTAGCAAGGTGAATAAAAGAGAAGTCACCAACGCCAACAGGACATCATTAACCTCACCGAATCGTTGTATTCACTAATTAGGCGAGGGGAAATGAAACCCTGCAACGTCGCGGAAAGAGTGGCAGAAATGTTGAAACTCTCCAAATCTACAGTGCTAAGGTATGTTAAAATATCTGTAGTATTAACCATTGCGTTTGCAAGTTGTGTGTGTTAAGATCAATTACGTTGGCCCACGAAATGTGTTTACAAGAACATAAAGAAAATTTGTTAATAACTTGATAACGTCGTCGAACGTTGTCTACGTGTATTTTTAACGTTTTATTTTGGTAATTATTAAGTTTATAGGGTTTCCTGTAAAAATAAAAATAATTCATTGAAAATCTTATATTTCCACTCTGCTAATGATGCAGAACACGAATATACGAGGGGCATTAACGTCCGACTAATTTCGTAATATGTGCCCACCTAACCTAACAGAACCTAACCCCACGATGAGTGAATCACTATTTTACATTTTTTAACTAACCTAGGATTGTAGGGTTATATAGTAACCAATACCTGCCACCTATTAAACTAACCTAAACTAACACACGGCAGAGCATATCACATTGTCACACATCATTTGTAAACAAACCCTTGTATGTTTTTGGTATCAGTAACTGTAGTTGACCCAGTAACTGAATTATGGTCCTTTTTAAATTATGCAAATTAGGTTGGCTATGTAGCACTGAAAGTGAAAAATATGACACTGATAATTTACAATAACTAAAAGACAATGGCTGTAGAACAGTGGTGTTGGGGAAATGCATTAATACACAATTGTTTTCTTAAAAGATTATGACTGCGATTTCATCGATTACGATGTCCTCTCATGTTTAGTGAAGTGATACAGATATGTTTAATAGTAGGGGAAGTTCCAGTTATATCGACTGTAATCTATTTAGTGACGTATAACAATGGCAATTAATGCCGCAATGTAACTTATAAATACAAAACAAGCTCCTTCTTCAGAATCTTAAAATGCACCATCTCTCCATAACCTATATAAAATTAATTGACTATAACAAACTCACTATAGAGGCAATTTTCCTTACCATTGTCAGTTGTCTTTATAATAAATTTCCACTGTATATATTGGGTTGTTTATGAAGAATCCCTCGCAGGGGTACACAAATTCCAACACAAAGTAGTTTTTATTTTTAATTACACATTGTAATACCACCTTTTGGTTAGGTGATTCATACACTCACATTTGAGTCTATATAACCCTACAATCCTAGGTTAGTGTAAAACCCAACAATCCTAGGTTAGTTTAAAAATGTAAAATAGTGATTCACCCATCGTGGGGATAGGTTCTGTTAGGTTAGGTGGGCACATGTTACGAAATTAGTCGGACGTTAATGCCCGTCGTATATTCGTGTTCTGCATCATTAGTGGAGTGGAAATATACCATTTTCCGTGAAATTATTTTTTTTTTTTTTACAGAAAAGCCCCCTAAACTTAATAATTACCCAAATAAAACGTTAAAAAGACACGTAGACAACGTTCGACGATGTTATCAAGTTATTAACAAATTTTCTTTATGTTCTTGTAAACACATTTCGTAGGCCAACATAATTGACCTTAGCACACACAACTTGCAAACGCAATGGTTAATACTACATATATTTTAACATACCTTAGAACTGTGGATCTGAAGCGTTTCAACATTTCTGCCGCTCTTTCCGCGACGTTGCAGGGTTTCATTTCCCCTCGCCTAATTAGGGAATACAACGATTCGGTGAGGTTAATGATGTCCTGTTGGCGTTGGTGACTTATCTTTTATTCACCTTGCTAGAACTCATGACTGCACACAAAAACTACCGCAACATATAACGTAAAATACAATAAATAAAATTTTAAGCAAACCTGAAATAAATTTAAAAAATATTAAACACGTGAGAACGCACTACGAGTAATCTCTTATACAGGTATCAGAAACGAAAGAAATCGGCACAACGAGAAATAATAAAGAGAGGATATTAGTAAAAAAAAAAACCAGTAAATGAATTATTATTGGTTAAACAAGATAATCGCACCAATTCTCTGGCACGTGTGTCGACCACATCTCGCCAACAACACACGGAACGAAGGTTTGTAAACAAATGGCCGCTCTACTTTCACCTTGAGCGTGATCTTGTGAGTATGCAAGAAACATTGAAATCAAAGTACGTTAGCATCACGTCATTAATAATTGACATAATAAGATACAAGTCTTTTCGAAACCCATTTGTAAGCGATAAATTAACAATTACGTTAAAACTTTAGAACTATTTCCTCTCTTTGTGCTGGCAACCTAACGGCATAACTGTATCCGCGCTCGCCGCTGTTTGTAATGTTATATGCATGTAGCTAACGGCTAGGCTGTTTTTTCAAAGGTTGATTTTCAAAAGTTTCTTCCAGTCGTGAACCGACTATAGTTTGTTGCCCATAATTTGTTTTGGAATCCTGATATTAACATCACGAACGCAACAGTGTGGTCGTAAACGTACTGCAAACAAAAAGAAAACCAAATTGGTGGTGCAGAAAATCTGCTTACATGTGAACAACCATAGGTTCTGTCCGCTCAGTCTGTTTGGGCGTGATCAGCGTATAAGAATCAAGATTTATGGTATAATAGACGCCATCGCAGCTTGGAGCCACCTGGGGCGCATCGCCCCTCTGGCCTAGCCTGGTCCCAGCTAACTCATTCTCGGATAATATGGTCAGCTGGTGGACCACACACCTCATTNTGGTCCCAGCTAACTCATTCTCGGATAATATGGTCAGCTGGTGGACCACACACCTCATTTTGTATAGCGATAGTCGAATTATTGTTAGGTTATATTACTTTGCCATGTTTTTAACATATATACAATCTCAGACACAACCACTCAGAAAAAGGATGTAGAATGTGCATCCATGAAAAGACAAGGCGAATATGTGGCATCGGACTCCAACAACGCGAAACAGAACTGCTATCGAAGTTCCAGGACACAAAAGCACTGACTGGCCGAAGGCAACAAAGTAGCTGCCGGGCCAGCCGAGGCTCGTGCAAACTAACACGCCGATCCCTACAACGAACAAATAAGCGCAGCTGCCGGGCCAGCCGAGGCTCGTGCAAACTAACACGCCGATCCCTACAACGAACAAATAAGCGCAGCTGCCGGGCCAGCCGAGGCTCGTGCAAACTAACACGCCGATCCCTACAACGAACAAATAAGCGCAGCTGCCGGGCCAGCCGAGGCTCGTGCAAACTAACACGCCGATCCCTACAACGAACAAATAAGCGCAGCTGCCGGGCCAGCCAAGGCTCGTGCAAACTAACACGCCGATCCCTACAACGAACAAATAAGCGCAGCTGCCGGGCCAGCCAAGGCTCGTGCAAACTAACACGCCGATCCCTACAACGAACAAATAAGCGCAGCTGCCGCCATATGTGACTGTGTCGTCTGCTCGTGTGTATGTTTTATTGAATTGGCGTATTTCATTGCAGCATTCATTTTGCAGCACAGAGGTGTGGCGGTCGAGTCCCTTAGTGATGGGTTTGATGTTGCGCTCATCAGAGTGTGCATGAGTGTAGTACTGTGTGGCTTGCGCTTTGAGCCATTTGATGACCATGTTGTAGCCATTCCGAGTCTCGGAAGTGAGACAAACCTTTTTGTGGCGTGGGGTGTTTTTAAAATTAATGTCGGAGTGGTGTTTCGCTGTGCTGGCATATTCTGTGTCGCATTCAAGCCCACAGACAACAAAAATGTTTAAATAAAACGACTACACTGGACCTCGTCGAGAAGTACATTTTTCAGCCAGAAGACGTTNCAGACAACAAAAATGTTTAAATAAAACGACTACACTGGACCTCGTCGAGAAGTACATTTTTCAGCCAGAAGACGTTCGACAATGCAAGCGATGTGGTTAATATGGCCACACGTCCGCAAGGTGCAATCAGAACGGTAAGTTTATTCGTTGCGCAGGTGCGCATCTGCGCACAGAGTGCACTGTCCCAGACAATGCACCTNCAATCAGAACGGTAAGTTTATTCGTTGCGCAGGTGCGCATCTGCGCACAGAGTGCACTGTCCCAGACAATGCACCTGAAAATGTGGCACTGTGATTCTGAGGAACACACTGCTGCATGTAAACAGCGACCCCTTTTCGTAAAAAAAATACAGAGAGTCGTCGCCAAAACAGATGCAATGGCCCGCAGAATACGTGGCCAGCAAACACACACCACATCATGCAAACACAGGGAGCAGTTCCCTCCCCGTCATTGCCCTTGCAACCACCAGCCATACACAACATGGGAAATTTATGTGCACAAATCAGCACCAAAAGAAATCTCTGTATGCTGAGCAAGTGCAGCGCATAGCTCTAGCTGTGATTGGCCCTTGCACATTCCAGCACAAGAGCGACTGGACGGCATGAACAGTGTACCGGAGCAAGCGGTTAACAGCTTTAATACGGGCCTAGAGCCCAGTTGAAACACGAAAACTGCGGCCTGCCTCCTTCTCTATGATTAGACCCAAAGTCTTTCGGGCAGCAGACGAGATGTGTAAACCTACTCATACAAGTTATGGGAACTTCGGTAAAGGATGGCCTACCAGGGGCATATGAGAAATCAGTGGCGGCTAGCTGAAATCCTCAGCATGTGCTATTATGCTAACTTAAGTAAATATTAAAACCTTAATATCAATTTATTTGCAAAGAAACCTCACTGGTCCACAAACAAGTCATTATAATCGAAGTTATTAGTCTCTTGGGATATTAAAATGGTTAACAGGCCGCAAAAAAAAAATTACATCACTAATCTTTAAGCTTTGTAGCTGACAAAGGCCTACAAATTGGAACAATGAATTGCTAAAACCCAGAACTAGACTTAAAACTTGTGGCCATCATGTATACACAACGTACCACGCTACTCGTGGATGCGGCACAGAAATTTTAATTAATTATGGGATTCATCACCACCCCATTAGTGAAGCCATCACTATAAACATACGTAATAATAATAATACACAGATTTGTTTCTCAGCAGTTTATAAACACCCTGATAAACTAACCAAAGATTCGGAAAAATTAACAGAATTAGAAAAACATATTTTAATGGCAGAGATTTAAATTGCAAACACACAGACAGAGGTTGCAGACCAACAAACTGCCTATGATAGGATCTTGAACACTCATGTGGCAGATTATAGTTACGTAATTTTAGCGCCAAACACTCAACTTGTCAACTAATCAATATCAGAATTTTTAGACACAGCCTCACCAATATTCCAGATACTTTAGTTAACAAGGAGAGAAATTAACTAGACTCCGTATATTTCCTAGTATTTACACAGTTAACATTCAATGCCACATCAATGAGCCTGCAGAGCAGTTTCACAGATCAAACCATATGTAGGGGTCTGGTTGGACAAATTCAAGTTGTGTAACATTTTCAGGATATTAATAGCCTCACATCAGTGATATTTTTAATTAAACGGAGCTCCGCCCGCATGACCATAAATGTAACTTTTCAAATCTAAGGCTCTGATTGGCCAGATACGAGTAATGTAACAGTTTGGAGAAGATACCAGCGACACCACTCAGCACATATAACGGTGACGTCACTTTCCAGCAGTCCCCTTGGCTGGCTGTAGCCTCGGGTCAAACCTTTTCTATAAAGGAATCGTTTCAAATCTATGGATCTGATTGGACAAATTCAAGTTTGGTAACGGTTTGGGGAAATTACTAACTTCGTGTCAGGGTCATTCTAAAATTAAAGGAGCTCCGCACACATTACAATGAAAGAAAATAAATACATTTCAACTATATTATTAAAATACAAAAACTCTTTAGTAGTATTTAACAGTTGGATAAAANCTAACTTCGTGTCAGGGTCATTCTAAAATTAAAGGAGCTCCGCACACATTACAATGAAAGAAAATAAATACATTTCAACTATATTATTAAAATACAAAAACTCTTTAGTAGTATTTAACAGTTGGATAAAATTTAAAAAAATAAAATATTTGGTCCATACATTTTTTAAAACATTATTTGTGGTACCTATAAAGTGATTGCTTACACAAAAAACGCCCACATGACATCGTTAACTGTAGGTGCAGGTTGCCTGACGACGCATTCCGACATAGGTTAGTTTGTAGCTGAAGTGGAGTTTGGAGCATCGAGGGTTTCCATGTTGTGGGTGTTTGCGAATGCAATTACTTCATCTTCGGAGCTGGGAATCTTTGTTTCTTCATGCATATAGAATATCGCAAAGAGACCATATGTCGTGCAGCTGATAGTTTGTTAGCTTGGCTCGTAGGTTCGCTGACCAGCAGACTATGAAAATACCATCGCATTCTTCTCTGAAAGAGTGCAGACATAACCCATCCATTGGTCATAAGACACTCTACTTAAACCAGGCATTATGATAATATAGTGATTTTCTGTGTGGAAAGTGTTCATCCTTACCAGACGATGGTCAACTGTAAACTGAATGCTAGTTGGTCCGAGGGTCTCCATGCTGCATTGTGGGAAGTATGATGTCATTCTGGCAGGTTGTGAGAAGAAAAAAACTCTTGTAATTTCAGGATCTCTGCGAGTAGTAACAGAAGCCGCACAGATGACGTCTATACACTTATACTTGTTGTGACACACAATTTCGCCTTCCACAGTTGCACTGTCTCTTTCTGTAGTCTTGGGGATTTAACATTTCCGATAATTTATCTATTTATATAGCAGACATCAACAGAACATGGCAAGACACATACACTTCAATACTCGTGAAGAATAGTCTCGTGTTTGCGACTTTCACAACACTAACTCCACTGAAAGGTTATATTAGCATCTAAATCACATAACACGAAGTTTACCTTGTTTCCAACTGAGTTTTCTGTAATATCTTCGAATTTGGCAACATATGGCTGTTTGGACGGATATTAAAAACAGCACATCTGTTAAAATTGAAGCACTGAGAAGTTTATGTGCGGAAATTATCGTAAATGTCATAATATCCCCACATGTGGTTTAGGCCATCACGCACTAGCACCTGCTCGAACTCACATCGTGGTTTGAAAATTACTCTTCTGTAACCTACAAAATAATGCACATACCTGTTCACTTGGTATGGTCGGAACTGCACAGTCACATGTGTCGAACACACTGCTCGTTGCGGCTACCTGTCGAGATCAGGCGAGAGAGAAGACTGGCTGATGACTGCAGATTAAAGTTTCCAATATAGTAGTGGTAGGTTTCAAAATGGCGAAGAGTTCAAATCGATTTAGTGAAGTAGGCTTTACATGTTAAAGGAGAACACACTGTCTCCCATGTAATTTGTCATTGGTTCGTGATGGTCTTGTGACATTTGTCAGTACAGGCTTCTGTCCATTTTGTCATTGGTTCGTGATGGTCTTGTGACATTTGTCAGTACAGGCTTCTGTCCATTTTGTCATTGGTTCGTGATGGTCTTGTGACATTTGTCAGTACAGGCTTCTGTCCATTTTGTAATTGGTTCGTGATGGTCTTGTGACATTTGTCAGTACAGGCTTCTGTCCATTTTGTCATTGGTTCGTGATGGTCTTGTGACATTTGTCAGTACAGGCTTCTGTCCATTTTGTAATGGTGTCGCTGTTGGGCTGATGAAGTTCATGTGTGATTTTATGTGTAGACCAGACCTGATGTAATTGCTCTTCATTTGCCTCTACCATCATATCGACAGTGGTGCAGGGCAGTTTCGAGTCTTGGCGCATGAAATACACAGACGAAGTAACGGAACTGCAGTTTTTTGTAAATAAAATCAAACCCTCGTCTTTTTTGTTATGTCACACCCAGTGCTCCAACCCGTTACAACATTCTAGTTGTTCATATAAGCCACGTGGTTTAAAATGTACATGGAGGTACCTATTCGTAACATCACCATACTTTTTTATGTATAGCAGATTACATTTCACATACATCGTTAATGGTGTACATGTGCGAAGGAGCTGCAATACTAGCACATACATTGGGAGCTAAAGTGCGTAAGTGTTCATATGTAAATTTGGAAGTAACTCCGNAGGAGCTGCAATACTAGCACATACATTGGGAGCTAAAGTGCGTAAGTGTTCATATGTAAATTTGGAAGTAACTCCGGATTTACCCATGTGGAAAGAATTGCGCGGTTAATGTCAAAATGATAGTCACCCGACCTTTGTCTTGGTTTTAAAATCAGTAAAGTATTATAAACAAAAGTATCCCACCATCATGTTCATTTATAGAACATAGCCGCTTACCAATGGATTCGGTTAAACCTTCTTCAGTGCTCTACTGCCAGCAGGAATTGANTCATTTATAGAACATAGCCGCTTACCAATGGATTCGGTTAAACCTTCTTCAGTGCTCTACTGCCAGCAGGAATTGACACAATGTGTACCATGTACTTATGTCACACCAACACTCACGATATTTCTACCAGCATTTCGGTACTTGCGCATTTCTCTTAGATACCGTCTTCTCCATGCAGTAATTTATGCATTTTCTATCAAAATTTTCCTTGTAGACTTGCACTTCTTCCATCGAAACCCTAAACTTTTCAACGAATTCAGCAAGTACTTTCTATTGCAATTTAAAACACCATCCTCTCGCAATGCCCTGGAGCATTTGTTTAATGTTGAAACGCGTTTCCTAATAGTGCAGAACTCATGAATTTTCCTCTCAATAGCTCCGCATGTTAAGTCATTGACTTCAATTATCATTTTATCTCTTTTTTATTATCTGTAGTTGTAGAAAAACTAGTTTTGCTTTTTTTTCTCCTTCAGCCAAAGTGATTATCACAGATATCGAGAAACAGCTGTAACAGCACTTGTCAGGTGGGTTACATTGTACTTTAGTTTGTAAAATCGATTCTTTTGTTTGAAAGTGTCTCAATATTATACACGATTTACCGTGCCTACCGGATGAAATCCGTGACTCAAGTTCCGAAGTCGATGTCATACACCAACAGGACTGCGTAACAATGATACCGGACCAAAGTAGTGTGGTTTAGCCGATCCTAGGGCACTGGCGGCTGGCTGGGGACCAAGGGATTAGCTCGTCTCTGTAATTGACCTCTGTACATGCTTTTTCCTACCCTGTTATTCTAGTCGCGTGGTGGCCATCTTGGAATTGACCTTTGCCAAGCAGATGATTTTCAATTTTCTCTTCCCTCTTCTCCACGAGTTGTGGTAAGTGCACTATCCCTCTCCCCATTCCCTGCAATGTATTTTTCTGCGATAAAATATTTAATTATTTTATTGTGCGTCTCACTCTTATAGTGCAATAAAGAGTGCATAACATGCGCTGTTTCCTGATGGATAGCAATTGTCAACAGCCAAAAAGTTATGCTGTATANTGCAATAAAGAGTGCATAACATGCGCTGTTTCCTGATGGATAGCAATTGTCAACAGCCAAAAAGTTATGCTGTATAGATAGACTAAGTTCATACGTACAAAAATATATAACAAAAATTTTCAAATTGTATATTAGTATATAAATATAAAATTGTTTGATTAGATATATACTGCAATCTAAGAGTGAGATGCACTGTAATAATGGTAAGTTACAATAAATAGGTTATCTGTCACTTGAACCCATATATGGAACAGATGGAAATATGTGATAGGTGCAATGACAAATTAAAAGTGCATGCGCAAATTTTTATGAACACTGTAAAGCAGGCAGCATCAACCTGCTGAAAATTTTGTAATGAAGCATTTACTTTTTCTCACAGTGCAAGGCATCACGAGGTCAGTTGTGTGTTCAACCCAGAACATACACTATTAGAATGTGAAAAGTGTGGCATGCAGTTTACAGAATCCTCTAACATGAAGGCACATGGAGGCAAGTGTACTGGTCCTGCCCCATCCCCAGCTAAGAGACCGTGCACAGCACCTCCAGCCCCAGTGGTTGTTAGTCAGCAACAGCGACAACCGATGCCATCCTGCCCGCGAATTGTAGCTGGGGTTGGAGATGTCACTATCCATGTCTTTGTATTGGCAGAGATGTGTTTTAAGGGTGTCCTAAAAACACACATAGCACAGAACACTTTCTCCAAATCGTAGGATATATTCTGGTATTTGGGTGATATGCACAACAATCTCATTGAACAATTGAGGGAGGACGAAGTTGAAGGAAGTGAAGCTATAAAATATAATATTTTCTTAGAGCATGAATACAGTATGCCAGACCCCATTATGAAGAGCTAGAACAATGTGTCTTCAAGATAAGGAATGTGCCATTGTATAGTAATGACGACTTCGAGAAAACTGTGGTGGGAAGCATTTAAAAACCTACCAGGAAGAAGAGGAGTATATGGGCAAAGGTATCAGATGGACATTGACAGCTGTGAGATGCTTGCGGCTGCGAATTAGTAAGCTGGACCATCTGAGAGTCTCATCTTACATCGATTTTCCGGCCCCCATTAAGGCCTAGGAAACCATCATCGATCCTAAAAGTTAATATAACGAATGCTTTAAGTGGGAAATACTTGCTAGAGTTGTACAAAGATAGAATCCTGAACTGGTAAATCATTACTGCTGGGATTTTGAGAATAAATTCAAGTTTTAGGAGATAGATTTCCCTTTATCTCCGCACATAATGACGACATTAGAAAGGAATAACACAGGAGCTTCAGTTAATATTTATACATTAAACAAAGAGCAGAAAATGATGCCAAGAAGAATCTGCAGTGAAGAGGCGAAGTAACATTTTGATTTTCTGCTAATCACGACAGAAGCTAATGCACAAAACATATATTAAAACTTTTTCCTGACTAGTACGCCCTCATGTGACAGCTCATGTTCACAAAATACATATTTACGAAAGGTGCTTCAAGGCATATTATGACTGGCTATGAGTGAATGGTAAACCAGAGGAACCAATGCTGGTGGAGCACAGGACATATTGTAGCCTGCATGCTCCAGCAAACATCGAGATGCTTGCACATGACCATAATGGACATCACTTTACACTAAAGATTAAAAATTATCCGAATGGAGACAAGCTCTCTATCGTTTTCTTTGCTGACATTGAGGCCATGCTCAAACCAGTCCACACCTGCCAGTCCAATCATGAAAAGTCCAACACACATTTACCAAAAACATGAGGCCTACCGTTACCGTTTTTATGTACCAGTGGACAACATAATTCCACATGCTAAAACTGCAAACCTGCCAGTCGGGCCCCATATGTCTACAGATGATGATGCAGAAGAAAATATTTTAAAGGATATAATCGCCATTGCGAAAAGAGTGGAAGAAATATATGAAGCAAGCGAGTCTATGAAACTACCAGCTGACCTGCAGCTATAATACCATTTGTCAGCTGATGGGTGTTACTGATGCAAACATAAATGTGATGAAAAAATCCACTTGTAATCGACCATAACCACTCTACAGGTAACCACGTAGGGCCAGCATGTAACAACTGCAATTTGCTCTGACACCACCCCATGAGACTGCCAGTACTGTTCCACAACTTGGCCTATGACGAGAACTTAATTATCAACGAAATATTATAATACCGGATACTGAAGAAAAACTAATCACATTTTCAAAATCACTGGGGAAACATTTTGTATATAGTTAATTGAAATTTTGATTATGTCTGCAAGCCTGTCTGCCCTCGACGAAAACATGCCAAGAAACAAATTCCAAAACACTTCTAATATTTTTACACCAGATGAAATGGAACTTGTTACCTGGAAAGAGGTCTTCCAGTATGACTGTATTACGGATTGGGCCAAATTCGTTGAGCTGCAACTGCTACCCAAAGAAAATGTTTTAAGTAAACTGACTGACTCGCACATGTCAGATGGAAATCAACAGAAGATTAAATGCGTATGGCATAAATTTAATTGTAATACCCTTAATAACTACAGTGATGCATATTTAAAAACTGTTGGGTTCCTCCTAGGGAGTTACTCGCACTGGCTTTGTCAAATCTGAAACGATTTTTCGCCCCCCCTCCCCCTCAATTGAAGTCATTGATATTGAAAGAGGGAATGCGAAGCACTGAGGCGCAGCATTTAACATCGTATGTGATACGGCTAGTGCTTCTGTTGCACAGTTTTGCATGTGCACTCGTGCATTGCGATTTAGCATGTATGTTGGCCTATAACCCGAGAGCTATGGACAATTCTCGAGATGTTTCAATGAGCCCTCATGTGACAGCTCATGGCCACAAAATACATATTTGTGAATGTGAAATGATAGTTGTATCACACACACACACACACACACACACTGCAGTTGCTGGACGCGGTATTGTACTTACCATTCCTGTATATTTTTTCACTGTACCCGTATTTTCTCTCCCTTCATCTACCCAAATTATCTCGTAATTGCTTTCTGCTGTTTTCTTTATAATTTTGATGGTCAAGTCTGTTTTTTTCTGGGAGGTTCGTGTTAGGTTTCGGCGTCCTGAGCCATATTTGCAGTATCGTCGTATAGCACTTGAGGAAAAAAATTTTTTTTTGTGGTGTGGGGGGGGGGTCAGGAACTGTTTTAAATGTATAGTAAAAAAATTATTTTTGAAGTTAAAATCTGCAAAATGAAGCACTTGTATATATGCTGCATTGTTTTGGTAGCAAGGCCTAGACAGCATCGCACATGGTTGTTAAACCTATGTGGGTAGGAAATGGCGAGGGCGTTGCCGATGACTGTTCCTGCGAAGAAGACCACCACTAAATAAAATACATATTATCATGCAAATAAATACATAATTTATAAACTAAATTTATTTTTTGTTTGTATTGTGAGTTTTATTTATGTATTGTGGTAACCCTATAATATAATTAAATAAAGTTTGGACATCGGATTTAATTAATAAGAAAAATACTTTTACCAAGAATTTATAACAATAATTTAAAGATGTACTTTAAGAAATAACAAAAACATTTTTAAGAAAGAATTAATTAATGATTTGATATGAAGAAAAAACTTACAAAAGAGTATCAAATTCGCTATTTTAAATATTATAATTATATATATATATATATATACATATATATATATATTCCTAGACATATATTATTGGGAACCCGAGTGAAAAATATGGGGGGAAATTTATTAACCAAGATGGCTACTATATATTATCAAACTTGAAATAAAAGAACACGATTATAACCAAGAGTATACCTAATATATATTTAACAATCAGAATGGTGGCAGAAGTAGTAATACATTTAAAACTTCAATTGCCACAAATCTCGATAGCTCAGTCGGCTTTGGCACGTCCTTACCTATTAAAGGTCTGACATATAGAGACTCATCCACTGCAGAGGATTATTTAAGTTACTTTAAAATACCTGGTGCATGCGAAAGTCTGTTGCATGGTAGATAACACTTCGGCCTTAAGTTAAGGATGTAAAAAATAAATACACATACTAGTGTCACCTAGCAGGGGACACTGGAAACAAAGATCGTGGGAGGACGATCGGCGACTAACTCGACACCAGTAATGCACTCTAGCAGTCGGCATCAGAAACAAGATGGTTGCTGAAAAAAAATACAAATAGAAACACACAAGATGGTGGGCACCAGTAATGCACTTTAGCAGACAGGCGACAAACTAACTATGCAATAAGTTGGTGACGAAAGGTAGAATCCAAGATGGAGATGGCTGCCGCCCTACTGAAACGACAGGCACGAGAAAGTGCGCGCAGGGGGTCAGTGAGCGTTGGTCCCCAGCCAGCCGTCAGTGCCCTCGCATCGCCCAAACCAAATTACTGACCGATGTTTCCAGAAAGTGAGTGGCAGTTCAACTGTCCCCTCCACATCGAAAGGCTACAGTGACGTGATTGCTGTCTGGTATTAGGGTCTGCGCATGTTGATTTGTATCTTGTCACCCTAAAGCAGAACTTGTTCGACTCGGATCGGACCGGATATTTTGGCAAAAGAAAAAACGCGTGTTTCTGTATGACTGCTTACGCACTATAACGGCTTGGCTATGCTCGTCTCGGCATTCTGCTGTTTAGCGCAAAATATTCCGAAGGTCAACTCGGTATGGAAGAAAAAAATGTTGGTGTTATATTTAAAAGTAGAAACTACATTACAACATATGTGTAAATGTTTGTGTATGTAGGTCTGTATGTATGTGTATAGACGTATATACACATATATACAGGCTGGTCCACTTAACAGTTTCACCTCCGATGACGTCGTAACCGATATTATTATACTAAATATGCCACATACGTGTTCTAATACATCGAAGAGGACGTCATATGATATAGTTACGTTTTTGTATACGTACGTAAGTAAACGTCACCTGTAAGATATGAATGTCGACATCCTATGTACACATGACAGTAATATTTTATACGTGAAAATGTTGTGCAGATTACATTTAAGTACTCTATATAATATAAATAGACACAATTCTTCTAGAAACAACGAAAATCCTGGTGGTGTGGAGTCACATGTTTCCACTGTACACATTAATGACAAAGTAAATGTTAAGTGTACCTTATGGCAGAACTAAATTAATGCAAGTGCGTTGTGACATTTCTCACAGTGTGTGCTTTAATGATTATGTTCAAAATGACAAACATTTGCATTAGACACTTCGCTGCTTGTGTCATCACTAATCGGTGTATGTCTGCCAGGGTGTCTGGAGATATGGAAGCATATGCAGTTACAATACGGTATTTCATGTGTTCCAGTGCCGTTGGAACCTGCTGGTACACTACACCGTCGATATATCCCCAGAGAAAGAAACCAAACGGTGTTAGACCAGGTGAGCGCACTGGATAAACCTAAACAGGACTATCCTTCCACACCCATCAATTTGGAAATAGACGCAGTAGTTAATTTCTTGCAATTAATGCATTAAGGGCAGGACGCCTATCGCGCTGATACCACATCAATTGAAACGTAATTAGTGCGACATCTTCCAACAATGCAGGTACGGTACGTCCCAGGAAACGCGTGTACTTTCGCCCATTCAATGGCCCTTCAGCGCAATAGAGGCCAATAATTTGTTGTCTGATCATACCACACCATACATTGACGCACGGTGACCAGTAATGCATGTTGTTCAGATTGACGTTTCCCTGGTTTGTAAACATTGCTCCATTGGTGAACAGTACCCCTCCCCATAAACTCGTGACCTTGTTATAGGACCCATTCGCTGCTGAAATTCATTACCGCGTATCTCTTAATGCAATGACACATGGTAGGGGTGGTAATGATGCCTGTGCATAATGCGCAGCACACTTGTTTTGCTAATTCCAATCTGCCGTTCCATTTCGCGAGAATTGACATGGGAATTTACCGCAACAGCTGAAAATACTGCAACTACTGCTGATTAATTTGTGACGCCCTGGCTTCGAATCCGCTGCTGTAGAGAAAGACTGCCGCTTTCGCGAAGTTTTACAAGATTAGTGAAGGTTGGAAGGGATGGATGATTTCAAGTAGGAAAACGTTCGACATAAAGCTGCTGTACTGTGGCTATGAATAATGTAGAATGTTTGCATGTTCTATCATGTAAATGCTGCACTAGATTACTACTACATCAATGCAATTTAACCTACCT
Organism: Clitarchus hookeri; assembly: GCA_002778355.1. NCBI lineage: Eukaryota > Metazoa > Arthropoda > Insecta > Phasmatodea > Phasmatidae > Clitarchus > Clitarchus hookeri. The sequence continues at coordinate 252,139 of NQII01001394.1, forward strand.
TATTCTGCCTCAAGAAACACCTTATCCGTTCCCTCAACAGGTTTACGAGCAATTAGCATTTATAGAACGTTTACAGTACAACACGTACAATGCTTTATCCTTCCGATGTCCTGCACTGAACTAAAACAGTTAGGGTTGTGCTGATTTGACCGTCAATGCGGATTAAACATGTGCAGACGTTGAAAACCTCAGGCAGTTGTGCGTCAGAGTGTATTTCCTATTACGTGTGTCCTTTCTCCACGGACAGACAAATAGAGTAAAAAGTTATTTGTAGGCATATGAGATAACTCGGCCATTGCAGTGGAAACACGGATAGTTTTACATTTGTTATTAAAGATTCGCACTTCACATCTTGCAAATTACGTGTGGGATAAAGAAGTGTTTACATAATATTAAACTGAGGCGACAAATGTCATGGGATACCTCCTAATATCGTGTCGGAACTCCTTTTGCCCGGCGAAGTGCAGCAACTCGACGTGGCATGGACTCAACAAGTCGTTGGAAGTCTCCGGCAGAAATATCGAGCCATGCTGTCTCTATAGACGTCCATAATTGCGAAAGTGTTGCCGGTGCAGGATTCTGTGCACGAACTGACCTCTTGACGATGTCCCATAAATGTTCGATCGGATTCATGTCGGGCGATCTTTGTGGCCAAATTATTCGCTGGAATTGTCCAGAATGTTCTTCAAACCAATCGCGAACAGTTATGGTCCGGTGACATGACGCATTGTCAGCCATAAAAATTCCATCGTTGGTTGGGTACATGAAGTCCATGAATGGCTGCAAGTGGTCTCCAAGTAGCTGAACATAACCCTTTCCAGTCAATGATCGGTTCAGTTGGACCATAGTACTCAGTCCATTCCATGTAAAAACAGCCCACACATTATGGAGCCACCACCAGCTTGCACAGTTTCTTGTTGACAACTTCGGTCCATGGATTAGTGGGGTCTGCGCCACACTCGAACCCTACCATCAGCTCTTACCAACTGAAATCGGGACTCATCTGACCAAGCCACGGTTTTCCAGTCGTCTAGGGTCCAACCGATATGGTCACGAGCCCAGGAGAGGCGCTGCAGGCGATGTCGTGCTGTTAGTAAAGGCACTCGAGTCGGTCTTCTGCTGTCATAGCCCAGACGAGCCAAATTTCGCAGCACTGTTCTAACGGATACGTCCATCGTACGTTCCACATTGATTCCTGTGGTTATTTCACGCAGTGTAGCTTGTCTGTTAACACTGACAATTCTGCGCACACGGTCATTAATTGCAGACCGTCGGCCACTGCGTTGTCCATGGTGGGAGGTTATGCCTAAAATTAGGTATTCTTGGCACACTCTTGACACTGTAGATCTCGGAATTTTGCAGGCCAACACTATGTATGAATTTATTGTGTCATGTCATGTAGTTTCTGAATTATTGGAAATATCTTATTTTATACCAAAATTTCAAGGGTGTGTAATAATCACATTAGGTCATAAGTAGTATTTAGATTTCTATCTCATTATCATATACGAATTTTGTACCTAGAATTCAGGGTCATTATTCTGTGAGTGTGTATGGTTCGTGTGTGTATACTATACCACTAATTTACCTTCTTTGCGTGGAAAAAATTATATTACGAAACTACTAATAACTAGAGACCTGCAAAATTAGTTCGCGTTATTTTGGGACTGCATAGTAGTAGTAGGAAAATAGCGGTTCTGGGACACCTGGCGCCGGACTCAGGACTCAAGACTGGCCGCGGCCATCTTGGATGACGTAATTTTCCCTCAAAATTTCCCGAATTTCCCTGAAAGCAGAACAAATTACCCTCAAAAAATATGTTTTGCACAATCCGGCTGGCGTTTGCACAATGTGGATGGATCCGGCCGAAAAATTGTGCAATTTCAGCCGGAATGTGCAATTCGGTTAGCGAGGCTCTCGAGAGGGTCTCGTCTCTGATTGGCTGTTGCCAGGGGCAGCCATTTTGCTAGCCAGTACCAATGGAGTCCTTTCACCCGGCATCCTGGCAGGGACAAGTGGCAGTCATCTTGGATGATGCCACGAGACAAACCTCCTGCTCTTGCATTCCTTCCCGGCGCAGGCCATTTTGTCAGCCAGTACTGTGTATACTGCTCAGTCATTCGTGGCTGCCATCTTTTCCCCTACTTTATGATTTTGCATTCCAGGCGAGGGGTTTTCTCCGAGTTCTCCTGAATTAGATTATTATCTCTTTCCTTTCTACTAGATCTTGTTCTTTCTTCATATTCTTGCATTCCAAGCGAGGGGTNTGAATTAGATTATTATCTCTTTCCTTTCTACTAGATCTTGTTCTTTCTTCATATTCTTGCATTCCAAGCGAGGGGTTTTTTCTCAGTCTTTGAAAATTCGAATATCTTATTCATGCTCTTACATTCCGATTTGTTATTTTGTCTTTGGCAGCAGTATTGATGGTGGCCATTTTGGGAGTCAGTACCAACAATCATCTTGTTCCATNTTTGTTATTTTGTCTTTGGCAGCAGTATTGATGGTGGCCATTTTGGGAGTCAGTACCAACAATCATCTTGTTCCATTCTTCATGCTCTTGCATTCTGCCCTTCTCTCCACCCAGCCAACGATGGCTATGCGAGGCTCGTATCTGATTGGCTAATGCCGATGGTGGCCATTTTGCTAGTTAGTACCGATGACAACCAGAACTGATGGCATCAATTCACCTGGCATCCTGACAGGGACGAGCAGCAATATTGGATGATGTCTCGAGTCAAACCTCCTGCTCTGTCATTTCTTCCCGATTGCGGCCATTTTGCCAGCCAGTACCAATGACAACCAGTACTGACATCGTCCATTCACCTGGACTCCTGGCTGGGACGAGCAGCAGTATTGGATGACATCACAAGTCAAACCTCCTGCTCTATCATTCCTTCCCGATGGCAGCAATTTTGCCAACCTGTACCAACAGCAACCAGTACCGATGGCATCCGTTCACCTGGCATCCTGGCAGGGACGAGTTACAGCAATATTGGATGATGTCACGAGTCAAGCCTCCTGCTCTGTCATTCCTTCCCAATGGCAGGCATTTTGCCAGCCAGAACCGACGACAGCCAGTACTGACACAGTCCATTCTCCTGGCATCCTGGCAGGGACAAGTAGCAACCATCTTGGATGACAACATGAGTCAAACCTTCTGCTCTGTCATTCCTTACCAACAGTGGCCATTTTCCCAGCCAATACTTATGGCGGTCATTTTGCCAGCCAGTACTGGATTGGCTATGCTAGGCTCTCGAAAGGGACTCATCTCTGATTGGTTATGCGAGACTCTCGAAAGGGAAACGTCACTGATTAGCTACNGCTAGGCTCTCGAAAGGGACTCATCTCTGATTGGTTATGCGAGACTCTCGAAAGGGAAACGTCACTGATTAGCTACGCAAGGCTCTCGAAAAGGTCTCGACTCTAATTACTATAATGTTCCACTTTAGTATTATCATGCTCTGTCATTCAACCTTAGTTTTCTCATGCTCTATCATGCCACCTCAGTTTTGTCAACGATAAGGACCACAGATAATGTATATCTTAAGCATACTTATAAGCATAGTTGACTGTAATTTCCGAACCATTTAACATACAGTCATAAAATTCATAACATACGAATCATCCCCTGACAACGATAACTACTGCAGGATCAAGTTTGTCCTAAGATCATTTATAAGCATAGTTGGTTGTAATTTCCGGACAGTTTAAGATATAGTCACAAAATTCGTAACGTAGTCATCATCCCCGACAAGGAAAATGACCAAAGGGTCAAATATGGTTTATGCATACTTATAAGCATAGTTGGTCACAATTTCCGAATTGTTTAAGATACAGATATCAAATTCATAATATAGTAATCACCCCACCCCCAAAAAGTAAAATGACTGCAGGGTCAAATATGTCCTGTACTTACTTGTAAGCATAGTTGACCATAATTTTCATACTGTTTAAGATACAGTTACCGAATTTATAACATAGATATCACCCCAACAACGAAAATTATCACTGAATCATTTATGTCCTATGCGTACTTATAAGCATAGTAGACCGTAATTTACGAACCGTTAAAAATTAAGTCACCAAATTCGTAACATAGACATCACCTCTGTCAAAGAAAATTANGCTAGGCTCTCGAAAGGGACTCATCTCTGATTGGTTATGCGAGACTCTCGAAAGGGAAACGTCACTGATTAGCTATGCAAGGCTCTCGAAAAGGTCTCGACTCTAATTACTATAATGTTCCACTTTAGTATTATCATGCTCTGTCATTCAACCTTAGTTTTCTCATGCTCTATCATGCCACCTCAGTTTTGTCAACGATAAGGACCACATATAATGTATATCTTAAGCATACTTATAAGCATAGTTGACTGTAATTTCCGAACCATTTAACATACAGTCATAAAATTCATAACATACGAATCATCCCCTGACAACGATAACTACTGCAGGATCAAGTTTGTCCTAAGATCATTTATAAGCATAGTTGGTTGTAATTTCCGGACAGTTTAAGATATAGTCACAAAATTCGTAACGTAGTCATCATCCCCGACAAGGAAAATGACCAAAGGGTCAAATATGGTTTATGCATACTTATAAGCATAGTTGGTCACAATTTCCGAATTGTTTAAGATACAGATATCAAATTCATAATATAGTAATCACCCCACCCCCAAAAAGTAAAATGACTGCAGGGTCAAATATGTCCTGTACTTACTTGTAAGCATAGTTGACCATAATTTTCATACTGTGTAAGATACAGTTACCGAATTTATAACATAGATATCACCCCAACAACGAAAATTATCACTGAATCATTTATGTCCTATGCGTACTTATAAGCATAGTTGACCGTAATTTACGAACCGTTAAAAATTAAGTCACCAAATTCGTAACATAGACATCACCTCTGTCAAAGAAAATTANGACCGTAATTTACGAACCGTTAAAAATTAAGTCACCAAATTCGTAACATAGACATCACCTCTGTCAAAGAAAATTATCGTGCTCATTTATGCCCTATGCGTACTTATAAGCATAGTTGGCTGTAATTTCCGAACCATATAAGATACAGCTACCAAATAAGTAACATAGACATCACCCCCACCAATGAAAATGACCGCATGGTGAAATATGCCCTAAACGAACTTATAAGAATAGTTGACCATAATTTCAGATCCATTTAAGATAGTCACCAAAGTTGTAACATAGACATCATCCCCGACAACGAAAATGACTGCATGGTGAAATATGCCCTAAGCATACTCATAAGCCTAGCTGGCTGTAATTTCCGAACCATTTAAGATACTGCTACCAAATTCGTAACATAGACATCATTTACGACAGCGAAAATGACCGCAGGGTGAAATATTCCCTAAGTATGCTTATATGCATAGTTGACCATAATTTCCGATCTGATTAAGATAGTCACCAAATTCGTAACATAGACATCACCTGCGATAAGCAAAATGATTGCAGTGTTAAATATGCCCTAAGCATACTTATAAGCTTATTTAGCCGTAATTTCCGAACTGTTTAAGATACAGCTGCCAAATTCGTAACTTAGACATCACCCATGACAACGAAAATGATCACAGAGTGAAATATGCTTTAAGCATACTTATAAGCATAGTCGGCTGTCTATCCGAACCATTAAGATAGAGTTACCTAATTCGCAACAAAGTCGTATGCCCTAAGCGTACTTGAAAAACCGACGTAGCTACAGTCCATAATAGTTATATCAATGTTGCTATCACACCAAGAAGTTAGGAAAAAACTAGAATGCATGTCGACATTAGAAAGAATGAATGATCACAAGGACCAACCACAAAAATGAATACAATACAATTGCGATACACGTTATGTGACTTGTAAAGACAGTTTTCCTTTGCTTGTCACAAAACAACATACATTTAAACCATTAGTCGCGCAAGAGAGAGAGAGAGAGAGAGAGAGAGACGAAACTGCTACACACTAAGCCAAAGAGATAAAAAAAATGAATTATACAAGAAAATAGTTATTCACATTTACCAACAAATACATATGTGTGATAATCGTGCGCTGTACGTTATGTTAGGCGAAGAAATATCCGCTGTAAGCGTGGGAATGATAAGATCAACACTGCTACACACTAAATAATTATAAAACAAATAGCTATAAACATTTAACAACTTATGTTTATTGTGTAAGCGTCGTACGTTGCACATCATCAGTGGCGGATTTACCAGCAGGCTGAGTAGGCTGGAGCCTAGGGCGGCAGATTTTAGGGGCGGCAAATTTGGGGCCAAAATTTTTTTTATTCATATTTATATACCTAAATGTTATTAGGTTCACACAAACAATTCAACATGTAATATGTTTTCACCACTTGGATAATTCTTTCTACAATTTGCGTAGTCGCGTTTGGTTGCGGCGCGGGAACGAGTGACATGACCGTTCGCTAAGTATGTCTGGCNAATTTGCGTAGTCGCGTTTGGTTGCGGCGCGGGAACGAGTGACATGACCGTTCGCTAAGTATGTCTGGCCGAATTTACTGCACGAGCGCAGGAGCCGAAGTGGGGTCGTGCTGCAGCCGGTCATGTGGGATGGCCGAGTGTGTAGGGGGGAGCCCAGAAACCGAGTACCTGGTGGGGTAGTCATGACGGCTATGGAATGATTGCTCCAGTTGGGCCTAACCCTGGTTACAGGCTCTAGTGGCGGTGACCGGCGCAAGTGTAAGAGCTCGCTAGTCGAGCTCCGGTGGGAGCCGCTCATAGGAACTAGTGATCCCTGGGGCGTCTCCCTGCCGTCACGAAAAGCTTCCAACTCATCTCCATTAATGGGGCAGTGATGCGAATATATAGCTTAGCACTGCTCAAGTCCATCTCCACCTCCTCGCGGTATGGGCTGGTAACATGGGGGCCGCCCC